>CM035343.1:30000022-30425022 GCA_020226455.1 Prunus salicina
CGGAATGACCAATATGGGAATTTAATCGTTTATTTAACCTCCGGGTCTTTTCAGACCATTTCACCTGTCAGAATTGTTGAAAATGGGTCTAGGAACCTTCTTAAATTATGTACACGCACTTTTGAGGTCCGAGGTGAGGGTTTTGATTAAATATTTGTGGTTGAGTTATTTTATTTATTAAATATTTTAATTGCTTAAATAGGTAATCATGCTTTATTGAACCCGTAAGAAGGACCCTCGAAGGGTCAGGCTAGCTCGGATGCACAATGAGTGGACTTTTGTTTTATAAATGAATTTTATGCAATAAAAGTTTTATAATTTTTCTTGAATGAATTATTTATGGCTTTTGCTTTCCAAGCATAAAGTTTCAATTCAAATGATTTTATAAAATTTTGTTTATGTTTAAATGGGAATGGCTTGGAAAGTATAAAAAGAAATGGTATCAGGATTTAAGGATTTAATGAGGAACAATGTTATAATTTTTCCAGGAAAGTTTTTTTTTTTATAAAACCACCATAAGTACCCAAATTGTTGCCTTCAGATAACTTGTTGCCTGTCATACATTATCTAAAACTACGATGTTGTGTAGAATGAAAATATTATTTTATTTAAATTATTTGAGATTTTCCTATTAATGTTGGATTTTCTTTGGATAATATTAAAGCGTAGGTAATTAATTTAAGAATCCCCCTACCTCCTAAAGTTCATTAGACTAGCCTCCCTGCATGCGCTTCCGAGCGTGCCATAGGCTTTTTTTTAATCATGTGCACTACGCCCAACTTACAAAGTTACGTAAATATTTTTTCGCAATTGTATTTATATAGATGTTCGTGTTAACAGTTTCTTATTTTATCTCCCATATTTTTTTATACGTCCATCTTAGCAGTTTCTTTTTTTTTTCTTTTATAGCGTATAAAAGTGTCTTTTGTTTCACACAAAAGCCAGTTAGTATTTAACTTTAGTATATGTATAAATTAATAGCAGCATTATAGGGACACTTACCGCAAAAACAAAAAAAACAAAAACAAAAAAAAACAAAAAACAAAAAAAAAGGGTCAAAAAATACCAATTTGTGTTGCTATCACTTTCCAAGTACGCCCCACCGATGTTGATAACCTAGACCAAATAAAATCAACAACCTAATAATAATTACATTGTTAGACCGAAACATTCATAAAATTATTGTTGCAATGCAAGAAAAAAAAACAACATAAATTGCCGTCTAATCACCCATGAGGAGAAAGGCATTGAAACCTCGTTGTTCACCCGTTTGGCTTGTGTTCTTGTGATGGCAGGGTAAAATTCTCCATTAACCTGAAAAATAGATAACTTGCGTCCCAAGTTACTGACTTTAAACAAGTGATTGTGAATTTGGATGAAGAATATCTCCCAAGTAAGTTCTTTTCTTGCCTTAGACTGGTGAGGACTTTATAATTTATCAGAATACCAAAAACTGGTCGTTTTGGCCAAAAGAAAAGCTGGAAAATAAATCAAACTGTTTGAAAATAAAAGGGCTTTAAAAAAATTATTTAACTCGTAAATTAATAGGGATACAACAAAGGTTTCCTCATTTTATTTAAAAGTTCAAGCTGACTCAATCATGAAGCAGCAAAATATGCCAAACACTATACAAATAAACAAAAAGGTAATAAAAGAAAGCACCACAAACTGCCATTGATATGTGAAACCAATACAGACAAATAATATACGACAGTACAAATTCCAGTCTTGATCTCTTGGACTACAGGGGTCCAAGAGATTTGTGGTCACTCACCGTTGGATGTAAATTCAACGGTTCACTCACTCTTGCACTCCTTTTAAGAAACTTTTTTGAACCATTGGATTAATATCCAACGGTGGGTGACCACAATCTCTTGGACTCCTGTGGTCCAAGAGATCGGGACTGGTACAAATTCTAGTTAATCTTCAATGTAAACCACTAGAAGAAACTATCATATAAAAGACTACACACCTCTATTTTTTTTATTTTGAACTGAGAACAAACATTCTCAAAAATTCTCCCGAACCAACAAAAGCGCAATGTATAACAAACTAGTCCCACACTGCATTCTCAAGGATATGGAAAAAAGTTTTTTTTTTATTTTTTAATTTTATAAATTGTGGTAATAATTGTCATACTACCAATTCTTTGCATAAAACCAAAAACAAAAAATCATAAAAATCAAAAGAGCCCCCGAACCAACAGCAGCTCCTCCCTCTGATGATGGCGAATAGCCAGCCACCACTCCCCCTCCTCTCTCTTTCTCCCTTTTGTCTCTCTTTCTCTCTCACTCGGATTAGCGGGAAGCAGGCAGGCCAGCAACCTTGCAACCGATTTCAGATCTGAAGGAGGAAAGGTCGCCAGCCACCCTAGCCACCAATGCAGTAGGGGATAGTGAGAAAGAGAGAAACAGAAAGGAGGGGAGTGGCAGCTGTTGAGTCCTGTCTGGGACAAGCCAGAGTCAAAGTGAGGAGCCACCAAAGGTGGGGATGGGCTTGCTGTCGGGTTGGGGGGTCAGGCTATTTTTTTCCAGTTTTGTACGGGGTTAAATGGGGAGTTTGGGGACAAAGCCGATTGAGCAAACAATAGGATTCATAGAGAATTTCCCAGATAATTATTCGCATAACCACAAAATACTGTTTCAGTGTCAAGACAGAATAACAACTATCTTTAACTTCATCATTTAAAAAAGTACGGCAGATGTAAAAATCATATGTTACTGACCCCTGAGTAGCAAATTGTTCTCCATCATCCAATATGTATGTAATAATCATCCAAAGAAGAAATACGTGAAGTTATTTGAATGGAAGCTAATGAAAAACCCTAGAACCTAATGAGTTTAGGCTTGCATTTCATGAAGGAGTCCCATCAGTTAATGACATACACACACATATGTATGCAATAATCCGCATTCTGGCAGGAAAGAAGTTCAAGTTTCAACCGTGCAGTGCAGCAGACTAGAGCAGGGCAAAACTAAGCATTCTTCTGATATCTACGCCACACTAAAGTGTAAAACGCACATGGAAAATGGCACAAAATAAGACGAAAAAGCATAGTATATAAAATAGATTTATGAGGCTCCGAATACTTGTTCATAGCCATTATGAAAGCATTGTTTAATTATTATGCATATGCAATTATTAAACCACTTTTATCCGAAAAGAAAACACATCTAACTACCTATCTGAATTGAAGTTGATTATGCATCATCACGAATCCGGAAAAGAATAACAAATAATAAAGCTCGCTAGCTATGAGTCAGTCAGACTCATATCCAATCCTGCTGTGTCATCTTCTTTGGAAAATAATCCCTCAGGAAGAAGAACCGCGCAATTGAGGCCAATGCCTCAATTTCTACCTTGCGCCGGGTGTTGACCATTATCTTTAGCTCCTTAACCCATTCCGGCTTCTTCTTGATGATATCTTCTTCCAACAGCTGTTGAGCTAGCTCAAGATCAGCCTTCCTCATGACCAGCATACACCCTTCAGACAAACCAGTGCTCTCCAGCTCACTAGGTCGGAGTCCCAACCACTTTATATCGCATCCTGCTGCTACGAAATTAGAGAAACTCTTCACCGCAAGTGGACTACTGTCCCCGACAGCTAACACTGGGAGACCCAAATCCTCCTCCATCTTCTTTACAAAGTCGACCTCCCAGGAAGAGGCGGGCTCTTCTATGTGCAAAAGGATACAAGAAAACGTATCGTCAACCTTATCCTTGGCCAATTCAACGAAACCACACTCATTCCCACACAATAATATGTACTTTGCTTTGCTCTCCATATCACTAACGTGTTCGATCGGCAACGGAACGGACGCTAAGATAGGGAAAGGCGTCAAATGCATCATACTGCCTTTATAACGGTAACGAAGATCGCCCGCAATACCGCCCATCGATTCCACGCCAAAAGAGGGGGGAAGCTGCTGGGTTTTTATGAGACGCACAGAAAGAGGGAGAAGAAGGGAGAGAGAGCGCTCCTATCTGATGCCCAAGACCAAGAGCTAGGGTTTCTGGAGTCCAGCGAAAATTCTAATCTATATCTACCGGTTTTTCAACGGCTGGATTTAAATGATTTGATCCAACCATCCATAATAAGTTCGGAAGAAAAACCACCTTAAAAAAACTGGAGAACCGACTGTGGTGGATTTCTTTTCACCAATCACATCCTTCCAACATGGATTTTAATTTAAATAAATAAATAATTATTTATTTAAATTTTTTTACGTTGAAAAATTGATTAATTAAATTTAAAAAATTGTCTTGACAAAGAAAAGACCTATTGTTGAAACAAATATATATTGCGGCCTTCACCATTATGGAGGCCCACCGCAGTACGAAAAATTTTCTCGAAATACAGTACAAATATCGCACACAGTGGGGTTCGAACCCCTCTCCACTCTAAAATTTTGCAGCCACTTGATCACCACGCTGCTCATAACTTTGTGATTATAAATTATGAAATCTAGTATATATAATACTTGCGAGCTGCTTTTCAAGTTTCAACTTTTCAACTATTCACCACGTTTCAACTTACTCATTTACCCCACCATTCAACCACTCACCTAACTAATTAGTTGTAGTCATATTTCTATACATATAGTTAGGTAATCCTATTTCTATATATACAAATGAAATCAAATGGTCTCATGCCGTCCCTTATTTCTCAATATCTCTTCAAAACAAAACATGATGCTCATATTTTTCTCAACATCTATCAACCTCAATTTCCCCACAAGTTTACAGTAAGTTATTCTCATTCATTATTGTTATTTAATTTGCATGTTTATTATTATCTATTCCAAATTTTTGGTGGTATTATATTTTAAATTGTGTCAATTAATTACTTAGTCAATGGCATGTGGTTTTTAATTTTTCTATTCTTTATTTGGTCACTTACATGTGTATTTATTGTCTCTAAATTCATTATTAAAGACTTTATATGCTTCCATCACATTTTGTTACCCGTGTTTCATTATTGTTTTCTTGTTTGTCCATGCAGATTCTATTTGGCCTTTACACAAAGGGTTCCATATTTAAGGCAAGTTTACAAACTTATATATATGTTATTGTAATTTATACAACAACAAAAAATTTGTGTGAACTGGTGCATGTGATATGAGAACCAAATAATACTTGCATGTTAATTCTTTGAAGTAATTAAGTAATGTTGTATAATTATTCCCTAGGATAATTTTAATATGTTTAATGTTATTTATTATTTTATTACCGAATTTGATTATTATTCATTATTAGGTTTTATTATTCCATATTATTTTCGTAATTACTTAACTTCCTACAATTATTTTCTTTGCTTCCTATTTAATTCTTCCGTAGAATAACTTTATTATTTAGGTTCTCTTATATAACCGTCACTATTATATTTTTTGGCCAAAAATAATTACCTAATTTCTATGACAAATAAATATAGGTACGTTTAAGATGTCTAGTGGAGTTACTAAACGTGATCCAGCTTGGGAACATGGAGACCCAATAGAAGGAAAAAAAAAAGGCTCAATTTGCAAATATTGTGGTCGGGTAATAAAGAGTGGTGGAGTGACACGACTTAAGTATCATCTTAGTGGATTAGATCCAGGAAATAATGTCCAACGATGCGATAATGTTCCCCCAGAAGTGAAGGCATTCATCACCACATTGTTAAAAAAATAAACAACACCAGAAGGAAAAGAAAACACATGGAATGGAAAATATTCGAGTTGGACTACGAGGAGAAGTCATTGGCCAAGCGGTTGACAGTGATGATGATGACGATGAGGATGAATGTGATGACGAGGAAGTTAGCAATCAAAGTATTATCACAAACAACTTCCTAATATGCTTGTAAAAGAAATTGGAGTACATTTGCATTCATTCACTCAAAGCAAAGAAATAGGTTGGCTCATAGTAGGTTGGAAAAATTAGTTTATACAGTCCTGATCTCTTGGATTACAGGGGTCTAAGAGATTTGTGGTCACTCACCGTTGGATGTAAATTCAACGGTTCACTCACTCTTGCACTCCTTTTAAGAAATTTTTTTGAACCATTGGATTAATATCCAACGGTGAGTGACCACAATTTCTTGGACTCCTGTGGTCCAAGAGATCGGGACTATATTGTTACTACAACATGAAGCTTCAAATTCGAGATAAGGAAGATGGGTCACCACGGTCGACATGATCTATTTCTACTTCATTATCTCGAATTTGAAGCTTCATGTTGTAGTAGCAATAAACTAATTTTTCCAACCTATTATGAGCTAACCTATTTCTTTGCTTTGTGTGAATGAGTGCAAATGTACTCCAATTTCTTTCACAAGCAGATGAGGAAGTTGTTTGTGATAATACTTTGATTGCTAACTTTCTCACAGTTGGTGCATTAGTCTCATACATGATCCACCATTCAGCTATAATGAAAAATAATGTTGATAAGTCTAATAACTCCAACAAATTCTATTATAAACTGATAGTGAAATATGTTTACACTCACTATGAGACATTTTTGTTCGAGCAGCAACTGATGTTGGTTCTCCAAAAGTTCTTCTTGCATCTTTAAACCATGCAACTGAATTCAATAAATCATGTTAGTGTAATCCAACAATGTAATTATTATAATTTAAGTAATTGTGTACCACATTTCCAAATTGGCCAACTGCTGGTGATGCAGGGTCTAATTTAGAATATACTTTGTATACAACACGTATAAAGGTACCATCGTCTCCAACACCGAGTCTGTATTGGTATCGAGGATTCAAATAATATGCTGGTCAAAGAAACATATACTCTAATGAGAGAAATAATACTTATGCAACTAAAGAAATGAATTGCAAATTATGACATAATTTATACCTGCTGCATGCAAATCGTGGTATAATGTTTTATACCATCGGTTTTCTTTCCAATTCCTCCTTCACTACAAGCATTAACTCATATATTGCCCCCATAGTAGGATACACCTCTGTGTCAACGATCCGTAAAACTTTGTAAAGAGGTTCAAACACTTGGCACACATGTTTTGAGTGAGTCTAAAACGAATGATCAAACACTATACTTTCCACCATACGACCTGCATTTGAGCGGCTGAAATTGTGGTTGGCTCAATCTTCGCTAGTGAATAGTTGCTTCAACCTTGATTTCTTCTTAAGTAGTCTGTCTAATGCAATATAGTTGGTGGCGAATCGAGTGGTAGCTGGACGAATAATTTCTCCTTTGCAAAATTCACGCATCTTTGCTAATAACCAACCGTGATTGTAAATATAATTTGTGATCGTTCTAGCTCTTTTTATGACATTAGCAATATTCTCTGTCTTCCCCATTGCCTCAAACATAAGATCAATACAATGTGCTGCACATAATGTCCAAAATACATTATGATGCTTCATTAACTTTTTTTCGGCTTTGACAAATGCAGAACCGTTGTCGGTCACGACTTGGACAACATTATGCTCTCCCACCTCCATGATCACATCCCTCAATAGTTTGTAAATATACTTGTAGTTCTTTATATGGTCTGAAGCATCAACAGACTTAAAAAAAATTGTCTTTCCCTTGGAGTATACCATGAAGTTTATGATAGACAATCTGGTCAGGCTAGTCCATCCGTAACACATGATTGTGCAACCATTAGTTTCCCACTTTGACCTCAATAAGGGTGAAATCTGACAAAAAAAAAATTATAGCAAAAAATGGATAGAGAAACCGCACCAAGCCAAGGGAAGAAGAATACTAGCCTAAAAAATTAGCTGTGTCTCTATCTTTTTCCATATCCAAAAGCAGAAAATGGGTTGCAAATATGAGTGTATCAACTTTTACTAGAACATCTTCAATAATTTTGTTAGGATATGTGATTGATTTGTTAACCATCTGCCAAAAAAAAAAAAAAAAAAAGTAGTGGGTTTAATTTCACAAATACCAATATTTTCAACAATAGATAAATGTAGTAAATTAATGCTGGAACCCAAATCACATAAAGCTTTTTCAAAGAAATTTTTTCCAATAGTGCATGGAATTTTAAAACTCTATCTTTTTTCTTTGGTGGAAGCTTTCGTTGCAGGATGGCATTGCATTCTTCAATCAGTTGGATTTTTTCATGATCACCAAATTTCCTTTTCTTGGAGAGGATGCTTTCATGAATTTTGCATAACTTGGCATTTGTTCCAAAGCTGCAATGAATGGAATGTTGATGTGCACCTTTTTGAACATCTTCAAGAAATTAGTAGATTGCCAATTAATTTTATTTTTCTTCAGCCTCTACAAAAAAGGGATCAGTGGGACATATGGCTTCAATGGTGAATAATGAGTCAGCATAGCAACATAATTTTATTTTTTTAGGGACTTCTTAGCTTTTTCCTCTTTTTCTAATTTTTCTTCTTCCAAGTCAATTGTTGTATTCACTTGCTTCCCTTTAAGAAGTGTGATTGCCATTATTTGTTCTTGATTTTTGGGATTAATTTTGAGTTGGCTTGGCAATACTCCTTGATTTCTTCCACTCAATACATTAAACAAATAGGAAACGGCTTCGATATCCAATTAAGTCCTACAAAATCAATGAACACGGTGCTTGAAACAAGTACTAATATTTCAATAATTCAATTGAGTGGCCAAATGATATCGGATTCAAGTGATTTTTTATAGAGATGATCTTTGAATGTGTATATATAAAATAGACTGTTTGGATTAGTGAAATACAATACGAAGTGGGCCCTATAAGGGTGTCCCTCAAATAAGCTTATTTAAAGAATTCCTCAACTGAAGCTCTCCGTATATATATATATATATATATATATATTAACAAGTGCATATGTATAAACTTCTTATTTCAACTACTAGCCTTTTCTTGATCAATTAATTGAGCTAAACAATAACTTTTCATACATATATCGACCACCTTTTACATTGGAATTAGAAACAACATATATAATTCTACATATTCTTTTTTCTTTTGTCAACAATAGAGTTCTATATATTCACACATCCATAGATATGTGATTTTATATCACTTTAACTATATCATAATAAATTTAATGCTAGTTGTTGACTCGAGCCAACTTCAGGGAACCACATAACCTACAAAAGATGAAACAAGAAACAATTCAAATTCAAATAAAGTATGTAATTGCATACAAATTCAAAAAACCAAATATTCATAGATGTAGATGCATGATTTTTATATATATATATATATATATATATTGGTAGTGTGTACAAATAGGGTTTGTACTGTCCATCCCTCCCATACCATTTGAGTTGGCTATATTAGCTAGTTTATGATGTTTATGTCACTTTGATTATCAATTTCTAGTAGTTATTCCAACTATTAGAAATTTGAAAAATATTTTTATAATTTTAAAATTATTCTTCAAGAGTTATACTTGAAAAAAAATATCATCTAAACTCGAAGTTGTTTGGTCATTTAATATAGGGTGAACTATTTCGACTGTCGAAATTACCACCCAAAATTAATTTTTCAACCAACTTAGCCCTCGTATTAAATTTATTCACCAATTTAGCCCATTCCGTTAACTTTTTCACAATTCCATTCAAATGCCCAGTCAAATATAAGGGTAAATTTGGCATTTTACAAGGTATAGTATTAAGAAAAATAAGGAAAATGTAAAAAAATCAAACAGAGAAAAAGAAAACCTCCAACCAATTTCTTCTCCCCATTTCCCAATCACCACCTACGATTTCTATTTCAATCTTCCCCACGTCTAGATTGCAATCTTCTTCTTCTCCATTTACGACACCAAGTTCGAAGGAAAATGAACTTAATGCTCTGGTACTAAGTTGACAGGACTCGCCCCAAATTTCTCGGAAACTGCAACGAATCCTATAAAATTTCTGACATCAAAATTTCCTTCATAATCCTTTCCCAATTCAACCGTATCATGTAATACCTTGACTCCAAATTTAATTCCTATTTAAAATATTTATTTGAAATTACGAATTTACCCTTGGGGTAGGGGTAATTTGGTTATTTTCTTATCCAGAAGGATTTTGGGACAACGAGTGGTATGGTTACGTAGGTCGTACTGAGACGAGTCCATAGACACACAATAGGCTTGAATTGGAGTTGTAACGAAGATTTGGTGACCAAAATTAGTCCAATGGCAAACTTGTAAATATTTCAAACTTGGGTGTAGAAAAATATGAAACTGCCTATCTCTCTCCTCGTGCGCACACAGCTCTCTCTCTCTCTCTCTCTCTCTCTCTCTCTCTCAGCTCCTGCCACGGCAAGGGTCGACTCCTCTTAAAGCCCTGAATCCGAACCACCAATTTTCCCGGTCAAGACCCTCGAATTCCATCCACGATTTCGACTGGTTCAATCTAAAATTTTTTCGTCGTTGCGCCGCCGCCACTGCCGAGCTTTAGTCATCTGTTGCATAGGATTAAATCGATTTTGCGTCTAGGAAACCGATTTTGAAACCTGGGTTTTGGCCGAATTTCAAAGTGAAATTCTGGCCTGTTGTCGTCCAAATTAGACTTTGCCATAGTTGAATGAAATGATCCTATCCTCAAGTAGTAGCTAGGGTAGGAAGAGTGAATCGTACGTTTTTCCGTCGCCGGAAATTTCTCTACACACCCATGCACTGCCGGCGCATGTGGCGGCACGTGGGCTAGGTGTTGAAGCCACATTTTATCCTGATGTAATCCTCATGTTGTTACGAGCGCGTAGGTGTGCTCGAATTTCAATTCGGATGTCGTTTGACTATCGAACGAATTTCGCATATTGTGCATTATCCGAGTTTGATATGTTCGGACCGTGGGATCAAGTCCAAATTAAAATATGTTGATCTAGGCACTCTTAGAATCGTGTAGGAATTCGCGGATCGTGAATCGGAGCCCCGGATGTTCCTATTCAATAATTCGAAGTTTGTGGTTTTCGATAACCGTCTAATCGTGAGCGATCCGACTGTCCATTTCGGATCACACTTGCAAGACATATTTCCTAGACCTGTAGTCGGACCTTAGAATACCTCGTTCTACGTACACGCACCAGGAACTTGGGGAAATATGACAAGACCCGCCCCGAATTTTTCCAAAAACCTGAGACGAACCCTGCGGAGACCCCGGCATCACGCCCATGCCGGGTCACTCCTTCAGAATGTGGCCTCCTTTTTCAAAAGGAGAAAAGGCACGAGACTTCCTGCCGAAATTTTGGTAGAGTCTCCCCTGTAAATTGGACATTTCCCAAAATTTCCACCTGCATAAAACACATTTACTAACCACAACTGGCAGCATGTACAATATAGTTTCACGCAATTCACATAAATGGCCTCTGGCCTTCTAATCAAACGCTAGCAATAAACTTAAATTAAATGAAAGCATTCGACAAAGTAGAGACAAACTTAAACTTAAATACAAACGCTTACAATCAGTCAACATACAATTTCCCCAAAAATCCGACAAATGAGGTTTTGACCTCCCAACACAATTGCAAGTAATTTAAAGCCTCAACTCAAGTCATACAGCAATCCAAAAGGGTTTTACCCCTGTTTTGACCATAACACATTTACACAACCCTCCCTTAGACAACCGGGAGTACAAACAATGTAAGTAAGATTTAGTCTACCAAGCAAGTCTCAATTCAACCAAGTTTTCAGAACCATCAACGAGGTCCGCAATCAAACTCAATAAAACCACCTAAGTGGTGTCTAACCCGCGGCTGCGCCTAGTAACTTCAGGCTGCCTACGTACCCTTCCTCAGGGATCAAGCCACACGTAGTTCTTTCATAACAGTCACAACTAATTACAACCAAACCACCATTCCTTTCATAACTATCACAATCATAGATCCGATAACAAAACACTGACACATTAACATTTCCTTCTCAAGGCATAAAAACCACAAATCTCCGAAGGGCCTGGACAAACTCCGACGGGCCTGGGCAAAATAAACAAAATCTCCGAGGGGCCTGGACAAACTTCGATGGGCCTGGGCAAAATAAACCAAATCTCCAAGGGGCCTGGACAAACTCCGATGGGCCTGGGCAAAATATCCAAATCTCCGAGGGGCCTGGACAAACTCCGATGGGCCTGGGCAAAATATCCAAATCTCCGAGGGGCCTGGACAAACTCCGATGGGCCTGGACAAACTCCGATGGGCCTGGGCAAAATATCCAAATCTCCGAGGGGCCTGGACAAACTCCGATGGGCCTGGGCAAAATATCCAAATCTCCGAGGGGCCTGGACAAACTCCGATGGGCCTGGGCAAAATAAACCAAATCTCCGAGGGGCCTGGACAAACTCTGATGGGCCTGGGCAAAATAAATGATCATCCGAGGGGCCTGGACAAACTCCGATGGGCCTGGGCAAAATATCCAAATCTCCGAGGGGCCTGGACAAACTCCGATGGGCCTGGGCAAAATAAACCAAATCTCCGAGGGGCCTGGACAAACTCCGATGGGCCTGGGCAAAATAAACGATCATCCGAGGGGCCTGGACAAACTCCGATGGGCCTGGGCAAAATATCCAAATCTCCGAGGGGCCTGGACAAACTCCGATGGGCCTGGGCAAAATAAACGATCATCCGAGGGGCCTGGACAAACTCCGATGGGCCTGGGCAAAATAAACTTCAAACATAAAACCCATAACCGATGAGGAAATTAAGGTAGTGCGTGTAGCACTTTAAACTGACAATCTAAACCCTTTTCAAACCCTTATAAATGCAAACAATTCATATAATAAATTTTAGTAATATAAACACCTTAACAACAATTCACGGGGTGGCACTTATAGTGCCCTCAAGCATCTTCATAACTAAAAAATAATACACCAATTTAAACATAAACCACTATTGCTTCAACCTCAACCCCAAGATATAACATCGATAAAACCCCACTTTATCACTACTACTCAACAACCCTCAAGACCTATCATTAGGGTCATTACAATATTCCTAGAAAGGTAACATTAACTAGGGAGTCTCACGGTCAACCCAGGGTCAAACTACCCAACCTCGGTTAAACGGACCCCCGGGGTCCACGACCTCCAATTTCCTATCCGACAGTTCTTATAGGTCCTACAAGGTCTAGGACACACGTCCTCCAAGTTTGGTCCAGATCGGACGGTCGGATCGCTCACGATCGGACGATCGGACGGTTACTAAAACCCTAGCACTAGGGTTCGTATTTCCGGAGTATCCGGGACTCCGTTTTACGATCCGTCGGATCCTACACGATCCTAGAAATACCTAGATCAACATATTATAAACTCAGGACCATCCAACGGTCCAAACTTAGCGAACCCGGAAAATACGCGATATGCGATATCCGTTCGGAACCCTAACGGTATCCAAATGCAAATCCGAGCACACCTACGCGCTCATGACATCGAAAGGATCATATTGGAACAAAAATGCCCCGCAGTTACAGTGCCCACGCGCCACCCACACGCCGGCAGCGCGTGGGTGTCCAAAGCGATAATCCATCGCCGGAAAACCTCCAAATCATCAGCCACCATTCCTACCCTAGCTTCATCTCGATGAGTGGAGCATCTTTTTCAACTGCGGCAACGTCTAATTCGGATGGCAAGTGGCCGGAATTTCAACCCGAAATCCGGCCAACCTAGATTTCAAATTCGAAATCCTAGACGTGAAATTGATATAATCCTACACAACAGGCAGCTAGAGCTCGCAAAATAGGTGAGGAAACGTACCTTGGTTACCGGAGATGGCGGCCGGAAACGGCCGTAGCGACGCCGTGAACAACCGGGAAAAACCAGTCGATATCGCCGGCCATTCTCGCGTTTTTCGGCCGGGAAAAGGGGTGGGTCGTGATTGGGACACCGAGACGAATCGAACGGGACCGGTGCCGGCCCTTGGCGTGGCCGGAACTGAGAGAATCGAAGAGAGAGAGAGAATCGGGTCGGGGAGAGAGAAACCGAGGAGAGAGAGAGAGAGAGAGACACGCGGGAGAGAGAGAGGTCTGGGGGCAATTATGTCCTTTTATCAAAAATCCAACTTCGAAATATTTACAATTTTGCCACTAAGTTCATTCGTTCGTAACTCTCTCGTTTCAACTCCGATTCGAGCCCACTACGTGTGTACGGACTCATCTCCTCGTGCTCTACGCAACGGTACAATCGGATTTCCCAAATTCCTTCCGGATAAAAATGACCAAATTACCCCTATCTCAAGGGCAATTTCGTAAATTCACATAATTCAATTAAATTATGAAATAATTCGGAGTCGGGGTGTTACAAAATAATTATTTAATTTGCGAATTTCATTTCAAAGTTATTTTATATTAATTATGAGTGGACAAAAACAAAGTTATGTTATAATTGAAAACAACATACTAACCCCACTGTTTGGAAAAACATGCAATTGAAACCATTCATACGTAATTAATGTGGAACTGAAGTACTTTCACATCCCCACTATCATAGAATAATGTAGCTAATTTTCCCACTCCCCTTTTCTCCACTTACACTCCCTTTTATTTTTTAATATTTTTTAATTTAATTTATTTTATTTGTTCTTTTTATTTCCTATTCTACCCTCACCACCTAAACCCTTGCTGAGAAAAATACTCAAATCCCCCCACGCCTCCACCCCTCATCTTCTTCTGCCCTGCCGCACCACCGTCTAGCCCCTTTCCTGATCCCCACCCATGGGCCAATCTACAAAGGCCAGATTTGGCCTCCCTCATCCTCGTGCCCTTAGCTTCATCATCACCGACAACCCAACCGTAAACAAACCACAAGAATCGCAGTGACCACCCAAGCCTCAACCTACACAACCAAATCGTACCACAGCGTTGACACTCACAAAATCGAATTTGCCCCCTCTTTCCCAGCACCTCATTAAGTCGAACTTGCCCCTATTTCAAGAACTAATTCTCTACTCTGTATGCAAATTTAAAAACAAAAAATTGAAAAGTGAGAATGAATTGAATCTAGTACAATAATTTTCCCTTTTGTACCTTAACTTGTATTTGGCTAGAGAGTGAAATAGGGCTAATGGGATCTGGCTAGGGGTGGTGGTGGACATCGAAGAGGAACATGAGCTTTGGAGAGGTTGTGGCGAGCTTGTGTTGTTGAGGCTGGGCATACGGAAAGGGAAAGAAGGAAAGACATAATAGAGAGGGAGAGGAGGTGGGTGGTGGTGAGTGGTGGGTTATGTGTGGTGGTTAGCTTGAGAGAGAAAGATCAAAGATTATTTGCTTAATATTACAAGAGCTAAAATTAAATTCAAAAATTTTATTTTTTATTTTTTATTTTCTGTTAACTTCTTGTTGAGGCCCAAAAATCCAGGGTTGGGCCCAAATAAATTCTTGGCCCAATGCAATGCCTTATTAAGAAAAAACGCAATTTGGAGCACGCGAAAGTTTGTCATTCACGCTCGCACAAGTCATGACCCACGTGTCATGCCAAATAAATATGCAATTTATCATGCTAAGAGTTGAAATAAGCATTGGCTTTACGAGCCCAAGCTAATTATCCCGTCATGCGTCATATCCTTCTTCAAAGCAACAAAATTCAAGCATGCCAAGCGATATGTAATGCCAAGCGAAAAATCATTATTATTATACCTAGCCACGCTACAAGCTTAAGTGGGCCCAAGCCACGCAAATTCCCGGGGCTTGCTTGAGTGGGTTGTGGTATGTATGGTAACGAGCTTTCATGAGGCCCATTGATGAGTCGAGAAATAGAAGTTTTGGGCTGCTTGGGAGCCCCAAAACTCAAGTCCATTTCTTGAGCCCAAATATGTGGGTAAGCATAAAAGAGAGGAAAAAGCCCAAATACCCTAGAAAATTAGCCCATCAATTAAGGAAATTAGCCCATGTCCTTAATGTACTCATCACTTTAGCAAGGCCCAAGCAAGCCAAGAAAAATATCTATAGTCTCCAGCGCTTAGCTGGAAACATGAACCATGATGAAAAGCCAAAATGTCTATGTCTACAAGCTGATGGGAGGCTCTAGCACATGGGCAAAAACAAACCTCAAGGCAGATCCTTCAAGAAACCAAAGGATATTGACACGTGCATGAGAAAAGGCAGCCTTCAGACCAGCCGAAGTTATCTATCTCCTTCCTTTACCAGACCTTGCCATGAAATAGGGGAGGAAAGGAGGAGAGATGATAGCCAAAAAATAAGAAATCACCACTGAAACAGCTAAAGCCTAGAGCTCCCAAAACCCTGTTTTTGGTGTGATTGGGCAGAGGAGAATTTCACAAAATCGGATGGATCGAAAGGAGAGAAGAGAAATGAAAGGGGAGACTTGGAAAAATTGGAGAGAACCCATTAGGGTTTCTTGGGAAGGAGGAGCTTCCAACGGCTATAAAAGGAGGTACCTCCTACCCATTAAACTCAACCAGAGTAGTGGCGCAAGCTTATTCCCTAACTGCTAACATCAAGCCCAAGTGCCTTACCTTCTATCTCCTTCTTCTTTATCCTAAGCAACACACATCCGGGGAGTAAGCTTTATCTCTCCTCCCTGAAACCTTTGCAATTTCAAGCTCTCTTCATCAATCTCCTCCCATTTTCTCTTCTGGTAAATCGTTCCACAGCTTGATAGACTTTTCGTCAAGTTGCTGAGAACTACTCAACACACCCATTATACCCTCATCTCCCTCTCTCTTCAACAAACCCTTTTAGAATCCCTTCTCCCTTTCCTTAGAACCCATGTCTTTCATAAGAACTCACAGCTCTCTTTCTATTTATGCTAAACTTATGATGGTTTTGCTCCCATGCTACAAGCTTCTCATGCCAAGCTAAGAATCTACTTATAAGCAATTGTTGTTTTTGTTGGTGAAGATAACCAAGATGCTTCCTAAGGCTTCACTACCCTTTCGAAGCATTCTTGGGGTCTGATCTTTGAACTCAAACTCAAGCCCATTTGTTAGGCTGCTGGAATAAAAAGACCACTACACTTCTTAATTTCAATTATTAAAAAAACTTAATTTAGTAAGGATAGAATAGGAAATAGGAAGAATAAAAAGGAACAAAATTAATTAAAAAGTATTAAAAAAAATATAACGGAGTGTATGTGGAGAAAAAGGGAGTGGGAAAATCAGCTTCCTTGATTAAAAAGTATTAAAAAGCAAAATAGAGCGTAAGTGGAGAAAATGAGAGTGGGAAATCAACTCCCTTTATGAAATGTTGTTTCTAAGAAAAATCATAAAATAAGAATGCACCTGTCAAGAGTCACCCAAACACAATGGCACGTGTTAGGGTATATGTGTAAGTGTATCGATTAGTCATAGGCTCGTAGAGTCGTAGCCAACCATCTTAAAATTCCGAGCAGATCTCTTTGGCACCACCACTACACTAGGGAGAGGGGTGAGGGAGAGGCTATGGAGGTGGAGGAAGAGAAATTAAAGCAAACGAAGTGGAAGAGAAGAAGCAGCAGCAGCAGCTCATCAAAGTCACCTTCGTGTCTTATAAATAATCTTGATGATGGGTGTCTGATGCACATCTTTAGCTTCCTCCCTCCCATCCCAGGTTGCCCTCTTTTCTTCTTTTCTCTTTAACAAAGAAACAAATTTCTATGCTAAGACCCAATATTTAATTGTATCCATGAGTCCTTGAACCATTCCAGTATTTGGGGTTTTCTTCAATTGCTTGTTTTTTTAATTTTTGTTGTTGTCAATTTTTGCTTTGGGGTCCATATTTTGCTAATTTTGATTGCTTAATTGCTTTGTTTTTATTGGGTTTTTTTTTTGGTACCTGAAATCCATAAGAAATGGTATACTTGTTAAGTTACATACTTTATACTTGTACGTCTTTGGAAGATTGGAAATGTTGGTGTTGATGATGAAGTTTTGATAGTAATATTGTTGGCCCCGTGTTTTGACTTTTCTAGCAAACTTCTTAATTTTTTTTTTTAATATTTAAAATAGTGAACTGTGGACGTGAAAATGGGTATTTAGTATAGATAATGTCTGCAAAATAGGGCTACATACTTTGTCTTATAAGAAAAGGAATATAATTGTTGAAAATATGTGATTTTTGGTTAACCTCGGTGAGATGGGAGCCAAGTTTAGTAAGGTGAGGGAAGAACGGACCAGGGAATGTCTGAGCATTGTTATGTGTCTTAAACTTTGTCTGTTTTGCCTGTGGATATTTTGGTAGGCACTAAAACGGGTGTTATGACTGCCTAAAGTTCTCATTACTGTTGTATCAAGTTTTCCTAATAGATATTGATAGCTCAAATGCATGTAGGTAAATAAATTTCTGCAATTTCTGTCTCAAATTGCTATTGAGTTTGCAGATCGGTATAACACCGCCCTCGTTTGCCACAGATGGCTTTTCTTGGCATGTCACCCTCGCTTGTGGCTACGAGTTGAACGATCTATCAAAGACCGATTGGAGGAGCCTGGAGTTTTCCCTGACATTGAGACCGCTGTTGCTGCTGCAAGGTTTGGAATGTTTAATATGTCTATAAATTTTTTCTTTTGTTGGGGTGTTATATAAATTGTTCATTTCTTTTTCCTTACAGGCCTGGTGACACCATTCTAATTGCAGCAGGAGGAAGGCATCTTGTTCTAATATTCAAATAAAAAAGCGACTTTGCCTGGTATGTCTTGAAGTTCTGCATTTAGAAATGCCAATTAAGACAGTTTGGCATGCTTGCATTATGTGTGTGTGCTTTTGAAGCCATTCTATTGGATTAAGGGTAATTTGTCTAAGTACTGTAGGTACCTATGTATGACAAAGGATTACTATACCTTTGTGTGTCTTTTTTTCATAGTGGGTATGGTACTTTTAGTCCATTATTCCACTATTTGATGTAGGACTCCAATAGCTTACACTTTCTGGTTCACTTGGGTATAATCATATATATGGTACAATCAGTTTTACAAGGATATCTTTAACCAACATGGTAATAAGTATTTTGAAAACGAAGCTAGTTGTGCATGAAATATTATAAATGTGCTAGCCCAAGGTAATTGAACATAGTTTGAGTGACACTAACTGTTTTGTCCTGTACAAGAATCCATTTGTAATCTAGTTTCAAGGAGGCAATTGAACCTGAAGCCAAATCTAGCTGCTTGAAATGAAGCTTTCTTGTTAATTGTATTTTTCTCTCTCTCCCAGTGAGCTAAACCTTTTCCCAATAAGTGTTAGTTGTGTGCCCTACTTGCTATAATATTTTTTTAGGAATTCGAATAGCATGTATGGTTGTTTATCAAGTGAAGCCTCATTTCTCCGTTGGATTTCTTTTTTCAAATTCTACTTTCCATAAAGGAAGGAATTATATGTTAGGAATGTGATGGGCGCATGATATTTTGTGAGACTTATATTCTCACTTATCCTATATATTTTTTATGAATGTAAAATCTGCTCTCCAAAATATCTAGGAGAAGTCAAGTGAGAAGTCCCACGAAATAGATGGGCTCATCACATTTCCAACATGGTTTTAGTGAAATTTATGTCCAGACTACTGTCAAACAAGTTAGATTGTTAACCAAGTTCGTTAAGCGAATCAACATTGCCAAAATTACAACTGCATTTCAACAGACTCTTTGGAATTGCGCAGATATATCTACTTTCTTGTTGTAGATCTTTTGGTAATCTGCCTGCCAATATCACTTCGTTTTTCTTTTCTTTTTAATAGTTTCATCCAAAAATAAAACCTTTGTAGTATTCTTCCAATTTTTTCTCCATTTTCTATCTCAAGTTACTTTGTTCAGATTGGTGGAGGTGAGCTACCTGATGAAACAACACTCTTCTGTTCTCGAGCTTCGGACAGGTTTGTACATTTTAGGTTATGATTTACTTTTTATTTTCATGTGATGTTGTCTGAGTCTCGCTCAGATCTTTCTAGGAGCCACTTCCATGCTGTTAGATTTTACTGCACAAAATTAAAATTGTGGTTGTTTTGATGGAAAGATTTTTTTACACAAATATTGGAGGATAGAAATTTTATTTCCTGTAAAAATTTGTTGTAATCTTTTCGCTCGTTCTGTTTTTCAATTTGTTTGAGATTGCCTTCTCTACGATGGTTTTGTATAAGGCAAGAATATTAATTAAAAATGATGGTTTTTTCTGTTTATTCCTTAAAACTTTTGCTTTCTTAATTATCATAAAGTACTGATAGCCCTAGAGGTTTCCATTCACAAATGTTTTAAAATGTTGACTCTGTGTTCTAATTGAAATCTGGTCCATTTCCTATATTTTCTTACAAGTTTACTTTGAAGAGGTTAATATTTAATATCAAAGAAACGTGTAAAAAATATGATTTTCCTGCTATTTATTTTATATCCTTTATTTCCACAAAACAACAGCCAAAGTGTGTATTTGAGCTTAGGGTCTTGTCCCGTAAACATGGGTTCTGATGTAGTTAATGTGTGGAGTCCGTAATTTTTATGTTGGATGATGTTGGAGCATATTGGTTGGATGCACTATCAATTCTCTCTAGGCAGCTGAGTACAAAATCATCTTGCCTTGAGTTTACTATATATTCATGCTACTTCCGCATTGTGGGAGGTCCTCATTGTTGGTCTTCCTACTTGACTAGTTTCAACGTTGAAGGTGAATCAGCTTCCATATGAACCAATCAATTGAAAGGGCTTTCTATTTTTATTTTTTATCATTTTTTTATTAAAAAAAATTTAAATGAATCATTTGGGGTGGTTCTTTTTTATTGTTACCGTAGCAGTATGGAAGTGCTCCTGAAAGTATGACCACTGTATTTTTATTATTATCATTGGCAAAAAGTTTGGTATGCACTGTTCATTTTGTTTGAGCAGTGCATTGGAGTTGCTGTCCACCTGCAAATTGGCAAACTTGACTGTGAAGGCAGAGCTTGGTTGTTGCTTGCTTCATAGAAATGGAAGGCTGACGATAGAGGGGTGTGTGCTTCAATGCGAATCAAATCCCCTTGACCATCTTTCGTGCCCTATTGTGAGCACTGCTAGTGCCCAGACAGTATTCCCTTCCTCCGTGAAATGTTCTAAGGATGGTGTTTCCGTATTTCGAACTCGAATTGAAGGAGGTGCCAAGGCTGTTTTGACTAGTGGAGATTTGACATTGCAGCGAGTTCGAGTAATTTATGCCCGGACATCGATCTTTTTCTGGTTTGATGTAGAGCACCAGTGATGTCTTGTTCATCACACTGGGCACTTGTAAAATTGTATTTTAGACATTCTTTAGATGAAATGGACTATGTTGTCTGTATTTCAAGTATTGTAATAATTTTCAATTTTATTTCCTACCTCAAGTGGTCATAGCCAAGATGGCATTAACAAAAAGAGAATAGTGGGTGAAAGTTGTAGCAATAGAATGATCTAAAGTTTTACGTATAATATTCAACCCTGTTAAATTACTAATCGAAAACCCAAGAATGACTGATGTTGACCGGATATTGGAATTACACAAGTTCTAAGAGCATATGCAACTTGGACACAAAACATTGAAAGAGACGTTTGATTAGATGGCGAAAGATCCCTTGCTTATCTGTTGATGTTTAATCATCCTTGTTACGACGGTGAAAAATCCCTTACTCATGTTTTTCCCAAAAAATTAAAAAAAGTTTTCTGCAACTCTAATAAAATTCAGCTCATCTATTAACCAAAAGCAGGTACGGCAGAAACAATTTGGAACAAGATCAGCTTACATGGAATACAACAATATCGTGTCATGCAATACAATGCCTTCCTATTTGTCTTTCCACAATCACAAAAATCACCTTCTATTCACTTATGTAGAATACAGCTCTAAGTTTCCTAAACGGCCACATACACAAAATTGGCTCTAATCTTTGTGGATGGTTCTGTCCCGGATTCGTACTGCTACTCCCCCGAATTGCAATTTTTGTCCAAGGACTCTTCCAGCACAATAACGGTCTTTATGGTTCCATAAAACTACTGTTTATTTTGATTTTCTCTTCATCCATCCATTACCATTATAGCTTTCTGTACTACCTGAAAGTTGAGTACAGCGAAAATGTTGGTTCAAACTACTGATCAGGATTACAATAATTACATGGACAACAGTACTAAAGAGTTCTTGAAGCACACCAACTGTATAGTTAAGAAGATTCAATGCACCAAAGCCACCTTAAATCCTGGGATCAAGAGAAAACTGTCCAAATTTAATTACATCATTTTCCTCTCAACCCATAAGAGAGAAAAAAATATACAAAAACAAAACTAGATCTGGTTCCTCATATTAGGCTTGTTAGCTGTGTTTCATTTAAATTTGAAGACTTATCATTCCACATATATTAGTTAAGAGTTTAAATCTATAAAAAAAGTTTTGTTTGGTCTACACTCGCATTTACCTATAAGGTTTAAATCGTTCATTAAAATTGGGTTAACTGTTCCTCAGAGTGATCATTCTTAACTGAAATTTTGTGTATATGATCTATTATACAAGTTCAGCTCAGTAGCAAAAAGTCTATGTTAGTCTCCTCATTGAATTATCATTTTTTAACGAAAATTCAAGGATAAAATATGATGGTATTTTACTTGATTCTTGGCCCATGAAAATCAAAGCAGACCATGACAAAAATGGAGTCGAGACATATGAGTGCAAAGTACTAAGCAATGGTTGTCAGACTAAAATTAATCTCAAAACTTACCCCAATAATAGGATAAACATGCGGGAGCTGAATTCAACTTCCTATAGCAGGTCTTCGTTGGACCACTAAATCATCAGCAGAATAATAATCTGCGATGAGCCGGTACATGTATGATGGATTATGCCCTCCACTGTGAAGGAATAACAATTGTAATTGACAAACTAGCTAAATTGGGAAATAGAAAACTAAACAAGTGCAAAAAACTGAGAAAATAAACTCAATAGGTGAAAACTTTAATCTTTCATTCATTCAAATCCATTTGGTCCGAAATTAGTTGACTTACGTATCAGTGATGAATAAACTGACAAGCTTTGGTGGCACATAATCAAATGTAGGATTGACAACATGAAGGAGCGGGGAAGCAGTGCCACTTCCAAAATCCATGCAATCGGAAAATTCTCCAAAATCCAGCAGCTCAGAAGGGGATCTTAACTCATTCAGCAACACTTCAGGATTGTGAGGATACAAAGGGCACAACTGTCATGTAAACCACCACCGAAAGATTTTGAATAAAGAAAGCATTTAAGACAAAATCCAATAAATAAGCTACAGATAATATTGCTCCCAGTTCAATGATTCAGTCCAGTTAACACCAACTCTGCTTACAGAATCCCATAGGACCTGATCCCCAAACTAGTCTAAACAAGTCCAAAAAAAACAAAAAACAAAAGACTTCGAAAATTTAATAACTAAAGCTCAATATAGCCGACCGTAGAAAAATTACTCTCTGATGCTACCACATGTATCAGTATGCCTTGCTGAATCATGCGAGGATGCCAGGAGTATAGGGAAAAGTGAATTATTCAAGGAATTACAAGATGCCATAGTTCCAGACTGCATTAACAGAGTCACTTGGTTAACTAAGTCTATCTTGCTCCGATGAGTTGAATCCTATAAAGAATTTATTCACAATTTTATCCTTTTCTTGGATTTGGCAACCAATATATCACTAGAAATTTTTGTGGCTTGTCAGGAGTTTATCGGGGAAATGGTTCTTTTAGCCTCAGATTCCCATTGATACCACAATTTACTGACATCTCAGAGACCTTGAGACAGGGTGGACAGGTATACCCTCCAACCCTATATCAGTGTTGGTGGGCTCGAAAAACCCGAAATGTGAACCTTCATCTCAGTGCATTAGTCGACAATTTAAACACTACTTACAAGTCAATAATTTATATTTTGCTTCATTCCCAGGTAGCTCAGGAGCTTTGGATTTTAAAAAAATTCCCCTTTTTGGGTGTCTTGGCTTTGCCTCCAACAATTCTGAGGCACTTCTTAGGCAATACTCGATCATTTCCACAGGTGGATTACTTTGAGTTAAATGATTCCTTCTAATGCAGCTGGAGTCCAAGCCTTTGTAACCTTCCCTTTCCTCTCTTTTTATGTGTTTTAGTTGTCTAGCATCCTCTCATAAAATGTTTATGTTATCCTTTCATAAAATTTTAAATGATGGAACCCACTTGAAGTTTTAGTGATACAAGTATACATTTTTATAGTTTCCACTTATTTTTTCTATAGTAGCCTTCTATTGTGTACTTGACTTGTGCCCCTTTACATGCATTGTGAATATAAGTTATATTTTTATTCCCCAGCCCAAAGTAAAAGAAAAAGAACCACCAATTTATGAATGATAATCACCCAGGAAACTACAACAGTTATTGTATCAAGTTACCTTATGACTGCCGGCAAGTACAACAAAAGGGACGGCATGCCTTTGCGCTGCAAGTGCAACCATATTCAACCCAACAGGTGCTATAACACCACCATTGGCCATGACAGCATGAGCGCCAACTATAACCTATAACATTACAAAATTCAATATGAAGCTGGAATGAGGATGCAGATTTCCATATGGAAAAAGAAAATACTAAGAATGCGTCCTACCATGTTCACTCTGGATATCATGGCAAAAACTGCTGAATCAGTGATCAGCGTGGTTTGCAAACCTCTTGCAACCAATTCTTTAGCTAGAAGATGGCCCTGATACCTAATAGAAACCAATTAATAAGAAGATTACTGGTTTATCAAGAAAACATCAAAATTACACCAACTATAGATCTTATTCTTTGGAAAAAATAGGTACTAATGGTTCACCAAGAAAACCTTAAAATTACACCAATTATGGATCCTATTGGTTTGGAACAAATAGGTAAACTTTTGCGCACTAACCTTGGAGCTCCCTCTGCAACAAATACCCGAAATGATCTTTTTTTCTCATTTGCAGCACAAAGAAATTCCAGTACTGTTCTTGAACTGCCTAAAGTTAATATAACCTCACTACAAAAATAAAATAAAATAATATCAGTTCACAGCATCATTAATAATACCACAAAGCTATACCAATCAAAATTCCGCTACAAACCATTTGAGTTAAAATTGATCATTGTTCCCATGCAGTTTGCACTATATATGGGGTATGATTAGGCATCAAAATTTGGATATTTGTAGATGAGGAATAATAAGAACTTACTAAACTTGTATTTAGTTATATCTGGTGATAAAACAGAAAATGGAAAATCTTTTCATTCTTTTTCTGTTAAATAAAAAAATAGAACAATTCTATAAGGCTGAATGAAAAATCAATTAATCATTTCATATAATTCTTCTGCTTAGTGTGATATAATATCTACAACCACTCCACATATATAGCTATATATTCCCAATGGATGGAGAAGAAAACCTCATCCAGGTGTATGGATTTTCTTTATTATGTGAAAAACAGCGCATACAGGAACAATAAGGCAACTATAATATAGATCAGCAATTTGTGCCAGATGAATGCAAATGCAACAAGTTAGATCCCAATGTTTACTAATAAAACACATGACATTCAGAAGATCAATCTGATCCCAATGCTTGTTAGATTGTGCTCTACATGAGGTTTCCACCCAAAATTTCAAATTAAATTAGCCAGGCTATGCAGCAACCCAGCACTTGAAGTCGCAGATTTTTGGAATTTTAGCAACTTCAGCTAGAAAGAAGCATGCAGCACCAAGCACACACAAGAATTCAAGCATGAAAGAAAATGGTGAATAAAACCAATTTATTTTTTCTCATCACAATGTAACAATCTTATTACTACCAAGAGTTTAAAAGATCTCCTTTTTATCAATCTTTTCTACATGGGAACAGTACACTATTGCAAAGCATTGGAGTATATATAGTACCAGAGGGAAGAAATTCCTATTTGCAGAATTATAACAAAAAACATCACAAGGAAAATTGATCCTGAGAATGACAGATTATAACAACATATATGGACCTCCTGAAACTTTTATAAAGTGGTCAGTTGTATATATGCCACATGTTAACAAGTACAGGGAACCACTCCACAGACGATTACAACATCACAACTTTTACAGTCACAGTAAATTGTAATCATGTCATTAAGGTTATTTATCTAGTTCATGAATATTAACTTAGTCAAATTAACCTCAGCTACTCAAGACTTCAAGCTTCCAAACATTTCCATGAATGGCTTATCACACAAAAAGTATAAAAACAATCCATCCAGCACTCAGGTAGTCATACTCAGTGTATGAGACATGGAATGCACAAATAACCCCAGTCCTCATTAAGCTATTCCACAAATATGAATTAGTACTATAATTATGCATTAGATTCAGAATCTGGGTTTTGTTTGGAGATTTATTTTAGTTTTTTCTTCTTTTTGTTTGTTAGCTTTTATTGGAATTTGATTGATGACTGGTTTAAGGTTCGTGCTTGGCGATTAGCTTTGTTAATATACTTCATTTTTCATGTCACGCTGGAGTTCATAAGGTTATAGAGTTTATAAGGGTTTAGAAGTTTGAATTTAGGTTTGATGGCTGAAGCTTGCATCCTGGAGACTAAACATCTTAAGCCTTAAATGAAATCCAACCAATAAACAAAGAATGAAATAAGATGTGACTGAGTACAGTCACAAGGGTTTGATAGTCACAATGGTTTTGTACAAATATATAAAAATTGTTTGAAAGATTATGGAAGCACATTTTGGCCCCAAACTAATTTCTTCTGTTGTGCTAGTAGCTAACACAAAAATAATTTTCTAATGTCAAAAAAATAATAATAATAATTTAGTACCTCAACCAAACTGACCCTAAAATAAACCACCAAAAACCCATGAATGAAATACTCCAAGTGGATTAGAAACAGAGCAGTACCGATATAATAATCTCACACAATCAAATTAACACTACTTATTACATTGCATATGCATATTTCAAGATCGATATTGAGCTTCTGTATGACAGAAAAATGATTCTATATTTGAGAGAAAAAATGAATAGTCAAAGCTAGGGGGTAATACATACTTCTGGTGAATGTGCTCAACTGCCTGCTCGGCAATCTGTTCATGGCAAGTGCCAATATCTTGTATAAGTTCATTGACTGCTTCAATGACATCATGCTTCAGTTTCCGACTTCTTGAACTTTTATCAGCAGCTGTGAAGGAAAACATACATCTATAAGTCATACGACAGTAATCTTTATTAAAAGGTAATAACTTCATTTCCACCACCAAAGCCGAGACCGCTGCAGGAACCAATTTTTAATTAACTAATATCCAAACAAAAAAGCCACATTTATGGTCATAATATATCAAATGCCTACATTCTCTAAACAAATTTTTGATCAGGTAAAGAGAAAAATGAAAGTGTATTGAAAATTCCCAATGCTCCAAAGAATGAAGATCATACATTTGGTTTTTTCTTCAGAATCACCCCCAGATGAAGAAGTGTGAGGAACAGCTGCTGAATCAGGCATGTCCTCAAGAAGCGTTTGCAAAGATGGTGGACGCAGTGTGCTTCTTGCAGCAGCAGCAACAACAGCAGCAGATAGAACCGGATGGTTGTCGCGCTCACCATCATCTTCATCATCACTAACAGTCGCCATGTTCAACCCAGCCATAGCAGCTGTAGTGAGAGAAAGATCCTCCTCCCTAATAATGTGCAGAACACGCCTCACAATATTACCCACAGCCAGCTCTGCGATCATATTCGCAAAACGTCATTATGAAAAATCAAACAAATAAGCCTCCAAAGTCCATATAAAAAGAAAAACTTTGCAGTATATCTAAAGATAAAAATATATCTCAGATTCTAAATTCAAATGCCCGTATAAAATACATTGACTTTCTGCAACTAGGAGATACAATTTTTGTTCTTTGGTTGAAAGGAGCCATCATTTCATTTCAGAACACAGGAGTACTAAGTAATGATAAACAAAAATGGTAACATGCTAGAATTACAGTGCATCGAGGTTTTTAAAATTTGGTCAATAGACTGAGCAAACATAAGTTGATAGTTTAACTAAGTTTGCAAGTAAATATAAAAATTCAGTACAGCTGGCATGTGCTTGAATAAAAAAAATAGTCTAAAACAACAAAAATTACATAAGAAATGCCTCATATCCACATAATTATTGTTACACGTGCATAGCAACCTCCCTTGATATCAATCAAAGGAGTACATTTCAAATATTTTCTCCCAAAAAGTCTTCAAGCAGCCGATAGCTTAAAAGCCTGTTCAATCAACCACTACTAAAATGTCCCCTTAATGTGCTGATAGAATGATCAAGCTATCATCACTACTAATCAGCAGAAAATCCTTCTTTATGCTCTGTTGTACCATGTCATTTCTTTTCTTTAGTAGGGACAGCGTTTTAGCAAGGCTAGGTGATTATATCACAAATTTTATTTATGTTTCTTAGGCATATACAGTGAGAGGAGTAAAACCATAATCCTAGCTTCTCAATCCCACACTCACGATGGAGGAGTTCATGTTACTACAAATTGAATGTTATATGATTCGGCCAATATGGAGCCAAAGGGACCCACAATCATGTAATCAAATAATTATCACAAAACAGAACTTTGTTAGATAGAAACAAGAAATTTTGTGGTTTGTTTTTATGGAAAATCCACCTTCAGATGAAAAGAGATTCAATACACTGCCCTGTGTCTCTTAAGATATTACTGAGAAAGATTTTCAAGTAACATAATTGACCTTGGTACTAATGACAAAATTTACTCATCAAAATAAATAATACCGCATCATTGTGATTAACAAACTTTTGTAACTTTTCAATAACCTACCAATAGGATTTGCAGCAATCAGCTGCTCCCCAACAGCTTTAACAGCATCTATCAAGGCACCAGCTTGATTTGTGTAGGGTACCCGCTGTGATGAAATCACGGACCGAAGTAATTCCGCCGTCAGCTTTGCTGTCGCCTGTGAGCCCTCAATATTACTGCCACCACAAAAAATCCAAAATCAATATATGAATTATGAAATAGGGCTATTAACCACTAAGAGCCCTCAACTTGTACCAGTAGACTCTATGAATTGTGCTGAAGACCTTACCGTTTTTTAAGCTTGATAAGGAAATCATTCACCAGGGAATGCACGTCTGGCATGATTGTCACTGAATTTAACCTGAAAATGTCAAAGATATGACTTGAAATGACCGAGTGCAACCCTTATTTGCAGCTGTCTCAGCTACCAACGAGAAAAACAAAGCGAACAAGGCTCAATGAAAAGACTTGGAATGCTGAGATTGCCCACATTCACCATTCCACAAGGTTTGGATGACAAGGCTGGAACCAGGATTTGAACATGATCTAAGCTGAACATCTTATCTAATTATGCTTTTTCTTCAGCAAAAGAATTCTCTTGAAAATATCCATTAAAAAAACAAAAACAAAACACCTCCAAAATCAACAGCCAAATTAGATGGGCATTTTGAGAATATAGAGAAACCAAAACAAATTAATCCCAAAAGCAACAAACCAAAGTGAAAATGTAAAACTTCAGGAGCTGAAAATATCAAAACCCACCGAATTTAAAAACCTACGTTAAACCCTCAATTAAACCCCCACTTCAAACCTGAATTAAACCTTAAATTAAAATCTAGATTGAAACCGTAATTGAACCCTAATTACATCCTAAATCAGGAAAACTTAAAAATTAAAAGAAGTTTTAGTAAATATACCTGGGTCAGTGGGTGAGTGAGGCTGTGACTGTCAGGCACAGAGGCCTAGAAGAAGAAGAAGAATATGGGATCGAAGAAGATGATCCGAACTAGAGGGAGAAGCAGATGGATTTTGGGAATCGGAGATGGAACTTGAAGAATTGAAGAAATGTTAAATGGAGAAGAGTGAACAAAGAAGGCAGAAGGCAGAAGGCAGAAGGTGAGAGGGACCAGAGGGTTAAGTTATGTAACTTGGATTGGTGGTGGGGCCTACGGGTTTGGGCTGAATGCTGGCTTACAAACATAACTATTCATGATGGGCTATACTATCAGTTCAGAGGTTATTGGGCTACATTTTTTCATAGAGCCAACATATTTTGAGTGCTATGCAGGTATATCGCTATTTTGGTAAAGGTGATGCAGACAAAAGAGTGTGTAGCTGCAGATATAGGATTAGCTAGGCTAGATTGGATATGCTCCCTACTCTGCATTCGGGTTTGAATCTCTCCCCATAATTTAGATTAGATTAAATTAGAATATCGCTTGTATCAAACAAAGAGTGTGTAGCTAAAGTTATTAATGGATCGAATTTTGATTTTATTCGATCCAAATCCGATGAAATTAATAGGAGATGATCTTGTTACATAATATGATAAATCGATTATGTTTCGAATCCGCTAATCCGTTAAGTTAATGAAACAAATCTGAATTTGGCTTAATCTGATCCAATAATAATATGATACGATTTGATACAATGTTTACTTATTTTTATTTTTATTTTTATTTTGCTTATTAATGAGAGGAATTAAAACAAATAGAATAATATGAAAATAAAACAGTTGTTATATAGAAAAACAACAAAGGGATGGAATACAACTGCCTTAGGCATACTTTCCCACGACCCAAGGAAGCGCACACCACCTCTGTGTTATATCCCAAAAAAACTAGTCACTAATGAAGCTTCTTGAAATCGCTTATGAAGCTCATATCAACCTAGTAGTTTACTGATTTGGGACTCACACGCCAACCTAAGGTGTAATATTTGTTGGAAATATGCCCTAAAGCCAAACATGTGATTTTGCTTTCTAGATATTTCACTATTATTTATGGGCAAGATCGTTGTTTTCAAACATGATATTTGGTTTATAATCATAACTATAAATCAACAGTCCTTAGAATATAAAATAGTATGAGGGATATGCAATGAGATTGGATATAAAGAGACATATCATACTTCCACATCATTTCCTAAACTTCCCCGGTCATAGGATTATCAATTGGACATTGTTCATACACAAAGATTAGTACACACTATATCTACTTGATTGGGAGAATGACTAGTCTCAAGTCATTACATGTAGAGATACTAAGATAAGTGTGTCGGGTGAATGTCTTACTCATATGTCAAACAAGAACTCATAAGTTGCAATAATGCAAACTAGTCCTCATATGGACGAGTTGTTTGTCTTTGAAATCATTATACGGTCGTGTCGAGAGATATAATTCAAAAGGCGATCATCAAGAGTCTCGGTGAGTTCATAGAGGGAAATGAATGTACAACAAGGGATCTCTACTCTAAGTAAGAGGAAAGAATGTTCCAAAGATATGATTGGGAAATCTTTAGTAATAGATATCATTAGAAAGGAAGTTTCTAAACATAACCAATGTAATTATATAAGTGGAGAATTCATATTAGGATTTTGACAAAAGTATTAATACCCTGATAATATGAATTAGGAGCACTGTAATAGAGAAGGACTCAATTGCACGACAATTTCAACTTTAATATGTTATTCACCTTTTTACTTAGGTTGGGTAGCCATGAAATACTACTAGGTGTCACTCATAGCTTGTGGAAGCCTTGTAAGGTCTAATTGTAAATAGCCTTCATTAATAGGAAGAATTAAATTATGTGATTTAATTCACACTCGGTTTAGTGCAATTGGACCTACCTACCGCCTCAATAGATGGAACCTACAGATTGCACACCAATAAATGTAATAAGAGGAATAAATGAAGAAGATAATATGTTGAAAATCAACGGTCAAAGTCAAAGTCAAAGTCAACTCGCTTGTTTACAACGGTTCACCAAGTCAAACACTACAGACTATGTTTAAGTGGTTAAGTTGAGAAATTGTTATTCACTTTGTGATTAAATAACTGGGTATGGGATTAGTTTGAGATTGGGGTACTTTGTGATTGTTATGTGGATATGTGATTGCACCATACTAAGTGCCCTCCTCTGGTTATTGTACCCACACGTGGTGTTGGATTATCCGTCGTGTGGGAACATTTGATTATCTTAGTACTTTATCACACGTCGCGTTGGATTTTCCGGCATGTGTGCTGTAGAGTGGTAGTCCCCCGTTCTCATCCCTACACCCATAGTAGAAAGTTGAAACTTTACGGGCTAGTCAAACAACCCCCATGTTGGATTGTTTCCCCAGTACTCATGTTAGTGTGATACTATCTTTTATATATATATATATATATATAACTGTTGTAAAGTTATCTTTACACATTTCGTTTTATAAGTTTATGTTTCAGAATGGTTTGGGTTGGAGTAAAAAGATTTGACTTCGATATTATTATAGGGAGCTGATTTTCCCACTCCCCTTTTCTCCACTTACACTCCCTTTTATTTTTTAATACTTTTTAATTAATTTTGTTCCTTTTTATTCTTCCTCTTTCCTATTCTATCCTTACTGAATTAAGATTTTTTGATAATTGAAATTAAGAAGTTAATAGAAAATAAAAAAAACAAAAAATAAAATGTGTGAATTTAATTTCAACTCTTTGTAATATTAAGCAAATAATCTTTGATCTTTCTCTCTCAAGCTAACCACACACAACCCACCACTCACCACCACCCACCTCGTCTCCCTCTCTGTTATGTCTTTCCTTCTTCCCCTACCCGAACTCCTAGCCCCAACAACACAAGCTCGCCACAACCTCTCCAAAGCTCATGTTCCTCTTTGATGTCCACCACCACCCCCAGCCAGATCCCATCAGCCCTATTTCGCTCTCTAACCAAATACAAGTGTTTGGGGGTGGTGAAAATTCACCCAACCCAGGCACCTTCGAAAACACGAGCGGTTGGACTATAGTCTATTGTGGCCGAAATGGCTTGAGATTTGGAGACTAGGCGGCCGGGTATTGAATTGCTAATATGCGGCCGGGCTACGTGGCTAGGAGAATGGGCAAGGCTGCATGGCTGAAAGAATGGGTCAGGCAAGTGGCCAGATTTAATGTGAAGAATTCCTAGCGGGCGAGATTTCCTAGAGGCCGGAGAATTTCTAGAGGCCGAGAATTCCTAGCGGCCGAAGTGCTTTATCAAAAAGGTGGCCAATGTGTTTTCTTCAAAGGCCATGGTGCCTTTTCAAAATTATGGTCGGGCGTTTCCTTTTGCAAAAGTAGTTGGGCGTATTCTTGTAAATATGGCCATGCACTTCTCAAAAAGTTGGGTCGGGCACTCCTTAAACACCTTGGTCTGCCACTCATCTTGCAAAAATTTGGGCCGAGGCGGATTTCCTCCTTGTGCACCCGGGCGCCCTCCTCACAACACTTGGGCAAGCAAAGTTGGGCAGAGGGAGTTTAAGTTTGGCGGGAGGTATTTCCGCTGAGGGAGTAGAAGTTTGGCCAAAAATATGTCCGCCGAGTTCCCAATATTCGAATATTTTGAGAACTCAAAGATAGTCCAACTTGGGGCCAAGCCCAACATCCAAATATTTGGAGTTCCCATACCACCCACCTTGGCGGATGGTCAACCAACTCTAGAATTAAAAAAACTCAAAGGGCACAAGGTTCCGCCAAATGTTACGCCTAAGATTTTCGAAGGTTAGTGTGCACGTGACGGAGGCCTCACAAGGAAAGAAATCAAGGAGGTTGATGACGATTCAGAATTTTCCAAAACGAGAGAAAATCAAGCAACCATAATATATCCGCTAACGTGATCCACGGATTCATGGGGCTTCAAAAGGAAAGAATTTTGAAATAGTTGACCTTTGGCCATTCAATGGCCAGCCCATGGGCTGATGAGTGCCATATATAAACCTCACCAGACGAAGACAGAAGACACACAACATCAGACAGACAATCCTATTATTTGTCTTGCACTTTTCTTTTTCTAGACTTAGGATTTTACTTTTCATGCACCTAGTGTAGTGAGTTCTTCCTTTTCTTAGTATAAGTTTAAATTCTCATTCAATTTACATTTTCTTGTCATTTAAATTCAAGTTTATTTCAATTGCTTTACTTTTCATTGTTATCGCACTTCAATTAAGTTTAATTTCAAGTTCATTTTACTTTATCGTTCTTATCGCTTTCATTTCGTTCTTTCTTTATTTATCGCTTTGATTCATTTTATCGCACTTTAATTCTCGTCTTTACGTTATTTATCTTTCGCACTTTACTTTACACATTTGTCTTTAAATTATATTTAAGTTTAAGCACCTTTACTTTTTGCACTTGTTCTTCGTTTAATTACGTTTCGCCTTTAATTTTCACTTCCACTCACTCCACATCATTTGGTCGCTCACATAAAGCCTTGACCTCGAGGTAGTGAAAGAACATAGGCCGTGAGGAGGTTCCTTGCTCAGCCGAACAATCGTTTGATTAAAGTCAGATCTCGGACGCAACACATCCATCTACTCACATTCCATTCAAGCCCAAATTCAGGGCTTGGTGGTGGCATGCCCTGCACTCAAAAAAGAAGAATGACCAAAAGTTCCTTTCGTCGGCCGCCCCGGCCGAAAAGAGGGAAACAACAAGTTAAGGCACAAAGGGAATATTATTGTACTAGATTGAATTCATTCTCTCTTTTCAATTTTTTGTTTTTAAATTTGCATACAGAGTAGAGAATTAGTTCTTGAAATAAGGGCGAGTTCGACTTAATGAGGTGCTGGGAAAGAGGGGGCAAATTCGATTTTGTGAGTGTCAACGCTATGATACGATTTGGTTGTGTAGGTTGAGGCTTGGGTGGTCACTGCGATTCTTGTGGTTTGTTTGTGATTGGGTTGGCAGTGATGATGAAGCTGAGGGCACGGGGATGAAGGAGGCCAGATTTGGCCTTTGTGGGTCAGCCTGTGGGTGGGGATTAGGAAAGGGGCTGGGCGGTGGTGCTGCGGGGCAGAAGAAGATGAGGGGTGGAGTCGTGGGGGGGTTTTTGAGTATTTTTATCAACAAGGGTTTAGGGCCCGTTTGGCAATGCTTCTGGAATAGTTAAAAGCGCTTTCTGACAACCAAAAGCGCTTCTGACAGCGTTTGATAGAAATGTTTTGAAGCGCTTTTAGGCCATAAAAGCGCTTTTTGTAGAAGCATCTGTCATGTGCTTCTTCAAGAAGCACTCCCAAGTGCTTTTCCAAGAAGCACTTCGGTTTCTTATGAAAATTTCAACGTCTTTATAATAAAAGCGCTTTTGGTAGAAGTGCTTATAAATAGAAGTGCTTCCTAAAGAAGCAGTCCCAAACGAGCCCTTAGGTGGTGAAGGTAGAATAGGAAATAAAAAGAACAAATAAAATAAAATTAATTACAAATATTAAAAAATGAAAGAGAGTGTAAGTGGAGAAAAGGGGAGTGGGAAAATCAGCTACCTTAATGAATTTTGTTCTTTCTCTTTCCTATTATATCATTACCCTACATTAATTTCTTTTTTACTTCACTTTTATCTTTTTTTTTTCTTTATACTTAATTTTCCAACTTCCACTCCATTTTTAGTTTTAAAGGGAAAAAAAAAACTTAATTTCTTACTCAATTAAAGGAAAAAAATATATATTGAAAATGGAGTGCAAGTTGGAAAATTAAGTATAAAGAAAATTAAGCACACCTTCACAGATGGAGGAAGGAAGTTGTTCGTCTTCTGTTGCAGAGAGAAAAGCTAGTGCGAGAAAAAAACGTCTAATGAAATACTTGGGGGGGAGGTTGGATTTATTATGGTCTATGTTTTTTATAGCTCTCCCCTTAAAACCTACGAAAATTTATCACTTAATGAAATCCTTCCAAATATATGACCTTTTGAATACACCTAGATTTGATTCAACTTTTTTATAATCCTAATTGAATACACCCATATTTGAATGGACTTTTTAAAGTTCATACAAGTTGGAATTGAATACACCCAGACTTGTAAAACCTCTTTTAAAGTTTGTATAAATCCAAATTGAATACACCCGGATTTTTAAAATCTTTTTAAACGCTTTATAATCCTAATTGAATACACCCCCTTAATGTAGGGTAAGGGTAAAATAGGAAAGAGAAAGAACAAAATTGATTAAAAAGTATTAAAAAGCATTAAAAAGAAAAAAAAAGTGTAAGTGTGAAAAAAGGGAGTGAGGAAATCATATCCCTTCATAAATCATGAAAATGAAAAATCTTGAGCAAGAAGAGGGGTCAGCCAACTAGGCTCCTCTTCAATTCATCTTTCATAATTTGTTTTGTGCAACTTAATGCAAAACAGGGATAGAGAATGAGCTACTCTATTACATTGGCGGTGCATTCTTATTCCTATATGTTGAAAGCATTTTTCTAGACTTAGAAAATAAATAAAAAATCTTCTTTTTTACGGTGTTTGTCCTAAAATTTTAAAAGTCGGGGCGAAAACAAAAACTTGCTACATAACATATAAAGGCACACTGTAATCACAAAGAAAAAGGTTTATTATATAGTAAGTGCTAGTTTGGCATTGCTTATTTGGGGTAATAAGTGATTTTTAAAAAATTTTGAGAAACTCAACCCGTTTGGTAAACTGTGAGAAAATCACTTATTGTTAAAAATTGCTGTGAGAGAAAGCTATAAGGGAAAGCAGCTAATGAGGTGCTTTCATTTTCTGATTATTTAGGAATCAGTTTCAAAGAGGCGCTGGGTTTAATGATTATGCGGCAATCATTTTCTGATTATGCGTAAAATTAATACCAACAACACTTTTAACAAAAATTTTACCAAACGCCAAACTGTTTTCTCTCACAGCAAATCTGACAGCGATTATTTTCACAGCACAGTAATACCAAACTGGCCCTAAGTAAGTATTAACATTGCAAATCACAAACATCAACGGGTGAAACTTTCTCTTTAACCTCCCTCTAATCACAAATAAAAAAGAAAAAAAAAGATTAAAACATAACTCCGTATAAATGCGTTCAAGGGATTTGTTTGCTTAAGATAGTATTCACACTGCAACAAAATGAAGTAAAGGAAATGAAAAGTTATCTACATTTATTTCAGCTAACACAAAAATGGAACTGCCTAAAAATTCAACCATTACATTACACATCAAAAGAAGTAAAAAGGAAAGTGTTCATAAATACATTAAATGAGGGAGAGAGCTTTGATTTGGGGGAGGAGAGTTTGACAAAGTGTTCAAACAATTTATAATCCTCACCTGCACAAAGAAAGAAACAAAACAAATGTTCTCCAAATTGAAGAAGCCAAAAAGTCGGAGAGAGAAGTTCATAAAAAATTAAAAAAAGGGTCGTAGAGGGAAAAGGCCAAAAGCCATAGCTCAGAAAAGGACGCGTGTCAACAAAATCAAGCGAGTAACGTACGTTCCTCTTACTCGAGGCCACATTCCGTACATACACGCCTCCTCTCCGCCCGTACGACGCTTTCATATTCCCTCCAAACGTCTCACACACTCTTTCGCACACAGAGAGAGAAAGAGAAATAGAAGCTGAATGGCTACCGTCAACGATAACGCCGTCGTTTTGGGTTGCGATGGAGGACGACGACCGGGATGTATAACGAGCCACGTGGTGGAGGGGAGCATGGAGAGCTACAGATTCTACCTGTCTCGTCGTACGGCCATGGAGATGCTGAGTGACCGAGGCTGCGACGTCGCTGACTCGGACCTCTCTCTCTCACTCACTGAGTTCCACTCCCAGTTCGGCCCCAACCCGGACCTCCAGCAGCTCCGTATCTGCGTCTCTCTGCGCTCCAGTCCCTCCAAGAAGGTATGTTTTATGTTTGGTTGCCGAGAAAAAAACAGAGGGAATGCAAAACAGAAAATGTTTTCCTGGGAAAAATGACACCTTCTCTTCAAAGTTCCAACCTTTTCTGTTCGCAGACAAAAAAAAAGTCCTACTTTTTGGATGTATTTTTCGTCCGTATCTGCGTCTCTCTCTCGGCTCCAGTCCCTCCAAGAAAGTACCTTTCTGAGTTTTGTGCTTGGTTGGTTGCCGAGTAAAACAGAGGAGGAGGAAAATAATGCCAAACAGAAAATGTTTTCCTGGAAAAAATGACACATTTTTTTCTCAAAGTTCCTGCCTTTTTTGTTCACAAAGATAAAAGTTCCTACTTTTGATGTTATTGTCTATTTTCTGAAGTTTTTAGAGGATAGTCTTAGTCTGATACAGGAAATATATATATTTTGGGCATAAAAATAAAAAAAAAAAAAGAAGGGAAACTGTTATAATCAACAAGTTTACCAGGTTATGTAAAACTTATTTAAGCAAATTGTGTATATTGCTTAGTATTTAAACTCTGTCGTGCGTGGGAAAGGGTCTGGTAAAATGCTCTTTAAAAATGTTGACTTTAGGAGCATAGATGAAGTGAATGAGGAAAATTTCTGAAACAAAAGAACAATGCTTCATGCAGTGAAAAGTTTTGATTTTTTTATTAGACTTTTTCTTTTTGTTTTTTATAAATAATTTGTTGGAAATTAGAAACTGGCAAGGTCCAAAAGAAAATGTTCTTCAAAACCAGAAGTGATATGGTTGAAATGACATGTAATTAATTGATGTTTTTCTCTGTTCCTAAGTAAACCTCCATGCCTTTTTTTTTTGTTTCCAGCATTAGTGATGCAACTGAATGTTGAGTTTCTTTGCAGATTGTTGTCATCTTTTGTGGAACTGAGGAAATAAGGAAACAGACTATGTGTGGCATCTATGCTGGCCTCCCGAACAAAGAAAATATACACCGGCTGATTCTTGTCCTGCAAAGTAAAATGAACTCCTATGCTCGGAAAGAACTGGAGAAGTATCCATTTAAAGTTGAGACTTTCCATGTGAGTTACCTGATATTGTTCTACAATATTGTACTGTACCCTTTTTCCAAGTGTCCTAAGGGCTACTCTTTGAGTTGTCAAGGCATTTTCTGTTTGTTTTATGCTGAATAACGGGAGAAAACCATCATCTGGATTTCCTCTGAAGCATAAATATTGAGTTTCCTGTTCACATGTTTCTCTTTTATTTTTTGATCGGTGTTCAAATGTTTTTTTTTATGATATGCCAATTTAGATGAATATTAGTGTATAATTTATCACTTGTAAGGCAATGCAGCTGTCTACATTTTCGTAACTTTGTTGTTATTAGGCAGTACGGCTGTTTGCCTTTAACGTTTGGACTTTGAGCATAAGTTTTATCCAACCTTTCCTTTCTTGTTTCTTTGTGCAATTTCCCCTTAATATTTCTGGTTTTAGCTTAAGAGTTTCCATTTTACCCCAATACTTATGCTTTGGGTTTAGATTTGTGACTTGCTGGTCAATATTACAAAGCATGCTCTAAAGCCAAAGCTCGAGATACTCACTGCCGAAGAAAAGAACAAGCTGCTAAGGAAGTACAAGTTGGAAGACAAGCAGGTAACTGTGTATGCATCTTGAATGCAACTTTTACAAATGTTGGCGACAATTATGGTCAAATCTATTTGCTGAATTTTTTTTTTTTTTTTTTGGCTTAAATTTTGTTGACACTGATATAGCTAAGTACAAGGGTAGCTTTACTGGTGATTGATTTTTACTGTTTAATGAGTGAAACACAAGGAAGCTAGTTAGTTTTCATTTGACAGCAAGCTCTTGATAGTTGGTTAGTGGTTTCCTCCACTGTTTTATGCTAGCTGTTGATTGCAATTTACTAAGTTGGAGTTTGGTTGATAAAATTATTGAAGGAAATTTATTGTTTGTGTCTTCCACAGCTCCCTCTAATGCTGGAAACTGATGGAATTGCTCGATACTATGGATTGGAGAAAGGGAAGGTGGTAAAAGTTACTTACAGTGGTGGAGTTGTTGGTTCCCTCAAAACTTACCGTTGCGTCGTTACACGACTTACATGCCACTTTATGAAGTGATGACATACAAAAAAAAAAAAGTTGACATTAGAAATGTTTTGACTAGATTCAAAAACAGGTTTTGATTTAATGGGTTTGTATTTTCTGTGTTACTTAAAGTACTTTTAATTAGAACTACTTTCTATAGTTCAAGGGATGGCAGTTATGTCCTTAACATAATTCAATTAGTATCATAAGTTGTGCTTTAAGTGACACGGTATCGTGTTTTGACCTAAAGTGAAGATGAGTAACATGTTTAGTGTTACTTAATCATGTACTTTGTTTTTAATTAGGGATTGGCAAAAAATTGTTTAAACCATTCAGTTATTGTCTAATTTTTATTTATTTATTAAGGGAGATAATCAAACAAAATTGGTCACTAAATGAATTGGTTTGATATAAGTCAAATTTCAGAGAGACGGGTCAGTGGTCCACTACTAACAACACCGATATTGTCCCCAACTTAACCACCTATAAAGTCCATAGGTGTGGGGTTTTATCACAAAAGGCCTCGGTATTATTAGTAGTAGAACCATTCATTATATTTTGTATTTTATTTAGTCAAGTTTCCGATGTGGGACTCATATTCTTCAACACACCCCCTCACGTGGGACCACCACATAGTGGACCACACGTGGAGCCAAGTCCACATCGGAGTCAATCATTCAAGCCCAACACGTGAGCAACACGTATTGGGTAAAGGGTAGGGGTAAACATTTAGGCCCAACATGTGAACACCACATATTGGGTAAGGGTAGAGGCCCAATTCAAGCCCAGTCAATCAACCCGCTCTAATACCAAGTCAAATTTCAGAGAGACGGGTCAGTGGTCCACTACTAACAACACCGATATTGTCCCCAACTTAACCACCTATAAAGTCCATAGGTGTGGGGTTTTATCACAAAAGGCCTCGATATTATTAGTAGTAGAACCATTCATTATATTTTGTACTTTATTTAACTAAAACAGCAGTGACACCACTACCTCTTTATCAGCAACCTTTGGGAGTAACACCTTTCACAATCTCTTGTGCTAGTTGGACGTTCTTGATATCCACTCTCCAACTTGAGGGGGAGTGTTGGAAATTAGGAACGTTATTAAATTGATATTTAGTTTCCTTTTATTAGTTCATTGTAATTGATTTGGAGTAGTCTCCAAGTAACCTAGTTTTCCTAGTTAAGCTTGTAATATCTCTATAAATACTTAGCCTTTTGGCTTTATCAATAACAACCGAGAATTATTCTTCTTAACAAAATCTCTAATTTCACATGGTATCAGAGCACCGATTCTAGGGCGTCTCTTCAAACTTTTTACAAACCTTATTTTCTTCACAATCCGATGTTTCACAACCCTCTAGTTGCTAATCTTTGAAATCCTCTGCCAAATTGAGAGTCGTTGGCGCTTTTCATCCCTCACCCATGATGGGTATTCATCTTGTACAGTCGTCTTGTTCATCCTCTCCTCAATGATCAATATTTTATTCCCGCTACCAAAGCCATACCATCCCACAGTTCCTACATCTAACTAAACCAACAGTCGCACCCTTCTTTGGTGCTGCAATTTCCTTATGTTTTTCATACCTCCAAGTATTGCTCTCTATACAAATCATATTGAGCCATCTCTAGTCATGCTCTCTGTTGCAATCAGATTGAGCCCATGTTTTCATGTCTACTACGCTTGCCACAACCACGCCATCTTCGGCTTTCATCAAGCCTACCCATCATTTTTTTAAGTCATCTACGCTTGCGGCAAACACGCCGTCTTCATTGCGGTTCCTTCGTGAGCCTCGTCACTGCTCACTGAGCCGTTTATTTCCTCTGTGAGCCTCGTCAACGCTCACCGAGCCATCATGTCTTTGGACAACCCACGACATCTCCAACAAACGCAGGAGGCTCTACACTAGCACCACCGTTGTTGACCAGCCACTGTGTTCATTGATTCTTTGCCCCTGCCTAGAAACCATCGCTCGTATCCAAGCCATCTATCGTAATCTTCCTGAGAGCACCTTTGCACAACTGTTGGTCCTTTTTCTCTCTGTGTTGTCATCGCTTCTTTGCACCACGACAACCCAACATGAGCATTCACTTTCTCTCCTTTGTTGATATATCAGTTTCTCTTTGAGGTTTCACATCAGACCCAATTTTTTTGTTTTCTTTCTCTACCTAACTTTTTTCTTGGCCAAGTTTGATATTTTCTTTCTGTCTCCACATCATTCAATTCTTCTTTTTTTTTTTTTTTTTGGCTAACTTTTTCAATGGGTCATATCCTTTTTTTCGGTGGGTCATTTTTCAAACAAAAAAAAAAGTTTTTTTTTTCACTTTCATGCCATCTTCTTGGCTTTGCTCCTTTTCTTTTTTCTTATTTATTTATTTTTTAATTTTTAATCTCTCTTTCATCATTATTTTTCATTCTCTCTTCTCTTTTTCCAAATCTCGACCCTCTACAAGCTTCGGATTTGAGGGGCAGATATGGGAGATAGACACATTGTCACACATCAGCTACACACAGGTAGCTGCACACCATCATCAATAGCTTCCGCACAATTGCACCAGCAACATCATCAATCAGTTGCACATTATAGCAACAAAATCACCATCGTTGCATATCAGCAACATCAACAACAGCCTCCATACATGCAACATGCGCTGAACATCAGCACAACTTTATTTGGGTGCTGCTTCCTTCAACTCACGACTCATACATAGTCGGATTTGAGAGGAGCAACAACCCCCTTTACAGCAGCACACCGCTGTCCCATTTGCCTCCATTACAGCAGCGACACAGCTGCCCTCTTTACAGCATGTGAACACCACATATTGGGTAAGGGTAGAGGCCCAATTCAGGCCCAGTCAATCAACCCGCTCTGATACCAAGTCAAATTTCAGAGAGACGGGTCAGTGGTCTACTACTAACAACACCGATATTGTCCCCAACTTAACCACCTATAAAGTCCATAGGTGTGGGGTTTTATCACAAAAGGCCTCGGTATTATTAGTAGTAGAACCATTCATTATATTTTGTATTTTATTTAGTCAAGTTTCCGATGTGGGACTCATATTCTTCAACAGTTATGTTATTAATTTGAGGCATAAACCGAACTAAACCAAAAGTTAACATTGGTTCGGTTGTGACTTTGGTACTTTGGAGGGACAGTTATGTTCAAATCTCACAAGTTGTATTGTTACGCCCTTCCATTTGGTTAACTTGTGAACTCCTAACTTGTAGGGGCCCTTTGGCCCGATGAATGGAACTCTTATCTCCACTCCCAAGATATGAGAATTACGTGTTTGGTAATGTGGGGAAATGGTAACCAGAAAATTAAGGGTCTTTATCATAAGTGGTCCGCAAACTTTTTAGAGTTCTCATTTTAACCCTCCAATTCTCAAAATCAATTATGGCATGTTTATGACTGGGTAAAGTAAGGCATTAGGGAATTATGGCATGTTTACTTATCATGACTAAGAATTGTAAAGTTGTAAGGTTATTTTTTGTAAAAATATAGCTCATCTGCAAATAAGGTCACATGCTCTTTATTTAAAGTTTCATAAATGAGATCTGATGCCCTTGCTGAACATTAAACGTGCAGTATCTTGTGGGTGGAAAGGTTATATTGTGATGAAAATATCCCTTTAAAGTTAGTATGTGAGTAGGGATGGCTGAAGTCCGTGTCGGGTCCCCAACCCTGACAAGGGGAGATTTCGGGGGGAAATTGGGGGTGGGTACATGGATTCTCAATTTTAAAAATCCCCATCCGGTACGGACTGGGAATGGTATTGGTATCATCGTCCCTGAACGCTACCTAATAATTATATATTTATTTTTAAATCAATAAATACATAATATAATGTAACGATGCATAAGTTACCCTACAGCCACTCCTCGTTCCTCCTAACTACACAATTACACTACACACCTGCCCCTTTGAATCCTTCTGGGGTAGCTGCAATTGGTCCATCTATTCCTCCTGCAGATGGTGGAAGATATCATGGAGGAGCACAAAGCTTGCATATGAGAGTATATTGGCAGTTGTCAATCTATAATCATTTGCTATCGAAACCTTGCTTTTCTCCTTTCAAAATAAAATTTTCCCTTAGTCAGATGGAGTTTGATGCTAATGTTAATATTGTTGGTGGAGTATTTGTTAAGTTCTTTAGGTTTCTACTCTCACTTTACACTGTGTTTTATTGGATTTGCAGCGAACAAATTTTGTTATGGTTACTGCATGTATAATCTTCTCCAAATTTGACTAGGGGATATATCTTCTGTTGCTGTAGTATGTTGCAACTTGCAGGATAAATATTTTTTGTATAAAAAAATCAGGGATTTGGGATGGGTTTGGGAGATAGCCCCTCGATGGGTACGAATACAAAAAGGGAATGGGCTAGGGACGAGGATGGTATTACCATACTTGAGCCCAGACCTACCCATTGCCATCCGAATTCTTTATGACCCTATAATGAAAGAGAAAGGGGAATAGAAATGGGAAATAGTGTTAATAGAAGTTAGAATTAATGAGGAGATAACGTGGGAAAAACGTTTGTTGGTAAACCAAAGTTTCTCTCTCTCCTCTGAACTGCTATGCCGGAGAGAAGGAAGCTTGAAGGGTAAACAATCTATACGTGAATATTCTGCTGTGAAAAATTTGCACAAACACATGGTATGCCCTGTAAGGGTGTCCCTCACATAAGATTATTTGATGGAACCCTCAACTAGAGCTCTATGTATCCTTGATATCTCTTTGATATTTCATTTTTTAGCCAGTATCCATATTTGTAAAAAATTGTAGCTTTATCCCTTGAATTATTACATGATTCTCACATTGGTCTTTCAATACAGTTTGTGACATTGGTCCTTTCGTCGAAGTATTAGTTTTTTTGTATTTTAGGGAAAAAGATGTCACAACATATATACTAACCTAGTCTCTTTCTCAACCTTGTCCAAAATTTAAGTTGTATAATAACCTCAAAATAAGATTCTTGTTGTCACTAATATTGTACAAAATCATTTTATTGTTAAATGTATTTGTGGGAAGTTTATGGAATTTTTTGGATTGAAAATATTTTAATTACACATTGGACCAAAATGTCCCTACGTTTAATGCCATGATTGTCCATATGTATACATTTCATAACACAAAATGTATGATAACAAGGAATTCCATATGATTCAATTAGTTTGCATGATATCCATTCCTCATTGGCTCTACCAAATTTGGAAAATTTGTGAACATGAAGATTGTCATCCTTTCTTATGGGCTGCAACGAAATGAAATGTCGTTTTTTATATATTTAAAAATCTCATTCCTTATCAAATTGTAAACGTGGTGGGTGAAAATGGAAAATCCATGTCCCTTCGAAGATCAGAGTTGGGTGAGAGGGACCGGGTTTGAATTATTCAAATAGATCTTCACATTCTCATTTCTCAACAACTCAACAGATGTATATGAACTCGCGAAATACACTTGACTAACTTCATTCGTCTACTTATTCCATCCTTGAAATTCTTATGCTTACCCTCAACTAGTTGCGTGGTGGTATCGCATCAAAGAATGCCTCGAGCAATAAGCTTCAGTCTATCTATTCTAATTATGTGCACCATCTCAATCCAATTGCCTTGTAGATCATTTGTCTGTCTACCATATGTATCAATGTAGCTCGGATTTCTAGCATCAAAGCACCATGCGCGTAGTAGCTAAATTCTCTTACAATTTTCAAGACATTCAAATTGGAGTTCACATTTCTCATAATGTACCATAAACATAAACGATGATGTGAATCGGAAAAGGCTTCAACAATGGCATCGTGCATTACCTCATTTCCCATCCGTAACAGCATATAGTCTTATTGTTCTTTATACCAGTTAAAACGTCCGAAGAACCCACGGTATGAATAGTCCCCATTCTCTAATAGACCCAAGGATAAGTTTTAGTCATCAACCTCTTATAGATAATCCCATTTCTTCCTCCAAGTTAGGCAACATATTCATACTGTCTTGAATGCACATGAAATGTAGGCATTTTGCTACTCTAGTATAATCTAGTTCTCCCTATCAAACAAGCCCTATAAAACCCGTATACATTCTATTTGTATATTCCAACCTCAATGTACTGCTATCGCGTTCAATTGTTCAATGGGCACTCACTTTCTTTTTGGTAAAATATAAAGACAAAAATCACACTCTATAAAACCCATATATAGACTCCAAAACATCAGACCAAAAAGAAAAAAACCTCCAAAACAAAAGCTACGACAACATACTTGGAAAACAAACAAGGGCACAACACAAGAACAAAAGTAGTTGCAAGCAGAAGTAGAAAACCATCCACCAAAAAACTAGCTTGTCGTTTGTGTAGCTGGACAATGTAAATCAAGTATTCATATATTATTTAACAATCTAAGATATTTACTTTAACTAAGGACATATTACCTCTGGATTTATTTTTGCAAGTTGAACGCATAAATTTGTTAGGAGCTGAAATACTAGCTAAATATGCAGCTCCAACTCTACATACATAGAAAATCATACTCACACAGGTAGCAAGGTATGGCCTCGTATATGTGAGGCACTTTAGCCAATATTATGACAGTTGACACATGCATAACTACTTACAGAACATTGTCTTGAAACATGCAATCTTTTTATGAAGCGCATTCATTTATAGGATACTCCCCATCGATAGTGTTGCCGGAAGCTCCATGACCACACTTGATGAAGATTGTGGTTGGCTGACAATGAAAGAAAATCTCCACATTACCAGTGAATCCGTACAGCCATTTACTAGAAACCTATTAAATTATTAATTAGCATGGGAGAGATAAAGGAAGGAATTACCCTTATCAAATTATGTGACACATATTTGTTCACAGAGAGGCTTCAGCCTTCATAGCTCCACCATGTGTCGGACCATTGTTAGATGCGTTTTCTGAGTTGTCCATCAAAGGACTTTTTTTAAACAGGTCCGAAGAATGGGGCTCACCCAATGGGCAATAATTTGTAGATCCTTGACGAAGAAAACATTGTTTGTTCTTCAAACTGTCTGGCAAGCATTCATTCGACACGTTCACTAAACCTTCTTTTTGTTCACATGTCAACTTAGAAGAAACAGGTGATTCAGGTGCGTCAGTATGTTTCTCTGATAAATCCAAATGCCTATGAAAGAGCAAATGGGCCACGATTCGATCTATGGGATTGGTCTCTGTTTCAACATCTAGCATCCTACCATGCCTGCAATACCATGGGATTAATAGGAAAGTGAGTGAAAAACAACTTGGACAAAATGGTTCATACTCCAAACCCAAATATAAAATTGATCAGAGTTTATACCACAAATATAAAGAGAAAAAAAAGGGAAAATCGTAACTTTCTACAATACATGGGCTGTTAAGTATAGTCAAGTGCATCATAAAAGGTGATAATAGGGTATTCATGAAGAACCAAGTAGTTGTGAGCGTATATAAAAAGTTAATAAAGGAAAAGAATTATTCAGCATGAAGTAGTTTCCAATTTACTCTAAAAAAGTGGGAAAGAAATGGTCTTTTTATCCAAAAAACTTGGGTTTTAGGAAACATTTATTTATAACATAAACAAATCAATATCACATTCAAATTCCTTTGAAAACTTAAATCCCACAAGAATGTGAAATAGAAGCTATTCGGTAAAAGTTGGGATAACAACAATCAGAAAGACGACTTACCAACCCAAATATCTTCCCAAAAAAATCCACTTATATTTCCAATATCAACAATGAATTTCAACAAATGAGAAAGTGAAGGATAACACAATAATATCAATCTCAAAAGTTCAAAGGACATTGAAATGAACCTTTCAGTAATTCCAACCATTAGAATTAACTCCACTTATATTCCTAATATTTCAAACCGTGGGGGAAATTTTTGAGGTGAAATCTTCAGAACCATTTGCCTACTAAACCCCTAACTCTTTATCCAAGAACTAACCCACCTTTCCCCTTCGGCTTCTATACAAGATCCCAACTGATTAAATTATTCTTTTTACCCTCACCACCTCCCAAATGAAGTCTCTCATTAATTCTTGAAAAGTTCTAGCATTAACCATTACTAGTAATCAAAGGAATTCACTACATGTGTAAACTAAAATTTCAACAAGTTCATGACGGTTTCACTGATTATTTTCAGGCATGGAAAGAAAAACCAAAAATAAGTTAACTATTAAGTCATGGATTTTATAGGAATCTATAACCTAGATGACTATTTCTCTGTTCTTTTCGGATTGTTTACAAGTAAATATTTTCTTTTCACGGGTGTAAATCCATGTAGGAAATCAGCATACAAGGGATAACCATTTGGGCTCAAATGAAATTGCAACAAAACTATGAGAACAAGGAAGCTTTTTAACCTGTTATGACTATTGGTGTCCTCCTTTGCAATGACTTCATCCTCATCCTTGCTAGTTTTGTTTGAACTGCTAGTATCAATAGCATAATGCCTTTGCTTTGCACTTTCAGCCAACCGGAACAAGCTATCCCGTATGCAAAGTCTTATTTTGACGTCCAGCTGTAGTGAAACATTGCTTTGCCATTGTAACTAAGTCCAATTTACCTTAGCAGGAAAAGAATCCACTTTGAAAGTGAGCATACCTTTGATATAATATCTTGAAGCCTGTAAAGTATTGTATCCTCCGTTGAGTAATCATCAACTGCTGCAGAAACCATACTGGAATCATCTTGTTCTGCGGATGAGTTTGGGTCCAGAGAAGGAAGAGTGCTAAAGCCTTCAACTTCCAGATCAGCTTTCTCAAAATGCTGAATTTTATTTTCTTGAGGACATTTTTGAGTGGTAGAATGATTGGTACTACAGATTTGATGACTAAATTGTTGCTGTTGTTTCTGAATGGCAAGCATTGCCTGTAGTTGCTGCCGCCTCCTTAACTTTTCAATTTTTTCTTGAGGAGTCATGGTCAGAGGCTTCACAGAAGTATCTGCTGACTTGTTTATAGCCCTTGCACTCCCAGGAGAAACTTCATAACTAGAAAAACAATGTTGATGCTTCAACTCCCCAGGCTGAATGTGAGACGGCACATATGTAGCATGGTTTGGATTAGTGAGGTTCCCATACATAGACTGGGCCACATATTGGTTTGAGATATGTTGGTATGGAAAAGACTCAGGTCCTTGAAGCTGTCTCTTCTGACTGAGCTCCGAAGAAGGAGAAGATTGTAGCATGAAGTGTGCCAATTGGTTCTCAGAATGTCCGGAAGGGGTTCTTGATGAAGGACATGTGCCATAAAAATCTTGCAATGATTTCTCCTCACTTTTCTCCTCCAACTTTCTGCGACCCCTCAAATTTTTCTGTGTCTAGAACCCTGCATATATGAAGGAAGAACCCCTATAACTCAATTTGAAATGAATAAGTACAAACTAACACATTGAATTTGATATTGTAATCAACAAAGATTTTTCTGTACTCGATAAAGTTACGGTGTAAAAAGAAAGAATGCTACAACTTATATAAGTACCCACATTTCACACATTTGTATGATCCCAATATTGTTCTCCCTCTCTAAAATTCGTCACTCTCTCTTTTTCTAAAACTCATCAGTTTCTCTAGAAATTTCCAGAAACGATTTCACTATTTTCTAAACATTGAGCCTTCTTGTTCAGGTTGGTTTTCATAAGTGCAAAAGGCAGACCAACAACAGAAAGTGCAAGACTTCATTGTATTCTAGAGGCATCTTTGCAATTCCTTCATTACCACCTAACCCACGAATTTTTTCCAACAATACCTGGCTTAATGTCTCTTGGATGAAGTCCAGAAGAAAATGCATTTATCATGATAAATGGCTACTACTTTGCATGGATGTCTTAAGAATTTCCGTTTTTGAATATTGTTTAATAGTTTGATGTTGGGTTGGGTGGGGGGCGGGGGTGTGTGGTGTGTGTTTGTGGGTTTCTCCCAAAATTGGATGAATATGGAATCCTAGCACCTTCGTTATTACAACGATCTATGAAATCCAATTGGAATAGTACAACACGAACCAAAATTCTCACTTTGACATACAAAACAAGTAGAAAACTTATGATACTTCAATCATGAATATCTGAATCTCAGTTGATGAAAATAGAAAGTATATACACAGTAAGTAAAAGATTAATGATACTTTAATCAAAGTCGGAGGTCTAAAGGAAAAACTGTGAAAAACCTGACATACTATGAAAATAACCAATACTTCGACTAAAGATAACATTTTTTTTCTGTCAAATGCGATACTCACAGGCTACTGATACTTCCCCTCTCTAACTACTAGTTACTCTTCGTCCATGCTAAACAGACTTTTAATACAAAAGGTTGACAACTCCATTTACATTTTGAAGTAATTTCTTAAGCATTTCCACATCCTATATGTTATTATTCTAAAAGACATCAGACATACTATTTAACTTTTTATTAAGAACCATGAATGATTTGCCTCATCATGAGTCCTAGGCATATCAGAACATGATAAGAGAGAGAGAGAGAGAGAGAGAGAGAGAGAGAGAGAGAGAGAGAGAGAGAGAGAGAGAGAGAGATGGTACCTTATTAGCTATTTCATTTGGGGTAGAAGAATTCTCAGCAATCAAGTAAGAATTTGTCAGAGTGCTTTTTCCCATGTCCAAATCTGTCTGTGAAAGTCAAATAAAATTATGAGATTGCTTTTCTTGATTAATTTAGTGAAAAAAATATGAATGTGCTATGAACTGATCATGTTTTAGATTAAATCATAGTACCTGTTCCTTTGCCATGGGCTTACTTTTACCTCCAGCATATTCCACATGATCAAGAATCACATGTGCATTCTGCAGACCATGAGATGCAGAATAATTCGTCTTTCCATAGCCAGGGGTGATTGACTCGTCATCTTTCTGGCATATTCTGTTTTAATTTCCAATTTCTCAGATGCATTGCTTAGTGCTCCTGATGTGAAACTTGGTGAGTCTGAAGATACAGGAAAGGCTTTGATTGGACTTGTAGTTGCATCTCTAGAAGAAGACCATAGCTCGTCAGTGTTACCAAGACTTGCATGGCCAAAGATGGAGTCATCATTGCTGCAAAATAACCACTTGTGAGAATATTGAGTCAGATGGATACAGCTGCATATTTTTATTATTTAATATGGAAGGTTAAATAAGCTAAGTAAAACAATTGGAGTGAGGAGTATCAAAATCTATTACTAATTCATGGTCTGAAACTGTAAATATAATTTAGTACTTTGTATGTTATACCTGGTGTTCTTCAGAGCACAAATTCCAAGAAGCACATAACATTTCAGTTGCTTTAGCTTTTTATATAGAGAAAACTATTTACAAATGATAGTTATGAAACTACACAGAAGGTAAACTTAATTAGGTTTTCAGATCATGCCAGCTTGTCAATTCTAAAAAGAAAAAGAACGAAGAGCGAACTTCTATGCGATAGCAAAAACTCATATATATCAGAATATTCTTGAGACAAATATGCTTCATTAACAAACCAAGAAAATGATGTCATCACGGTGAATTACCTGAAAATCTGATCAAGATCATCAAAACTTCCAATGTTAGCCCACCCAAAGTCAACAAGATCACCTTGTTCTTTAGCTTCATTGGAATTTTGAAAATTTTCACCATCTTTATCAAGTTGAATTGTCTCAGCTGTTAAAAGGGTAATTTTTAATGAGAACCACGAATTATGTTAAAACAAGCAGAAAATAAAAGGTAAGATAGATGAGAAATTCACCAGTCCACCCACCCCACCCCACCCCACCCAAAAAAAAAACAAATAAAGAAGAACTGCATTAATAGGGATGCCTTTAAAATTTTTTGACAATGAAGAGCATTGAGAAACTAAAAATATATCCTATCCCAAAGTAACTCCACATCCTCCTCTTTGCCCTCAAAGAGTGTGCTATTCTCTTCCGGCCAAACATTCCACACAAGAGCAAAATCAGCACATCTCCAGAGTGAGCAAAATTTTCCTAGCCCCTTTCTGCCTAATGACCCTCTGACGACAACGAAATCAGCTCCTTGGATACATGCACAAGTCACCCAAACACCATCAACATGCAAGCCCAAATCTGCCTAGTGAAATGAAGATGTATACAAATTTGGTCAGCATTCTCTGCCTCCTTTTACACGACAGAGATCAAGGTTTACAAGCATGCATAAGGCCTTCTTCTTGGAGCAAGTGACACGCATTTATTTTCCCACGGATCACCAGCCCCATGTACAATTTCCACAATAGTTAGAACACCAACCTTCCAAATCAACTTAAAGGGCTCAAAGGGAAGATTTCATTGAGTGTTGGCTACATGAAAGGAAAATTACCAGAGGAAAGAACAGACCATTACATTTTATGGACATGATTTGGATGCAAGGAGATACTGGCCAGACAAAAAGACAATTCCAAATGTTCTTCGAACTCTTACTCACTCAAAATTACTCCAAACCTGTCCCAAGAAATGATGCCAATCCAAGAAGAAACTTAAGAAGAGATAACCGTGTTGCAGTTCAAAGAAATCCAATATAAACTAGGAAACAAGTGGAAACACAGCTTGCCGGCCCAATTAGTAAAACAATTTTATCATCCCACTCCCTTAGCCATTTCACTTTCGTTTTTTGCCTCAGAGAAAAATGTTCCTTAACATCACCTCACCCAACTTATTTCTAAGATCACTCCTCTCCTTGATCAATTCTGCACTTAGACTCACTCCTTGTCCAACAAATCAATCTCCTTATTCCTGCTCAAAATTTTTATTTAACTCTCAAATCCCAGAAAGCTCCTTATTCCACACTTTCAGCTTTTGTTAAACTCATTCCAGTTTCTTCAGAAACCTGAAACCTGCCTAGCCCTGCATTGAACACTCCAGCCACCATCTTTCAAAACTACCCTTGAAAGACTTATGTTGCAGCCACTAATATCTCAAGGGTACCCAACCCCTTGCATCCAACAGAACAGGAAAATGGTTCAACAGTGACATAACTAAGGGTTCTTGTAGGTAGGCCTCCTCCCAATCAAGTGTCAAAAGGAATCTGTCCAACTTAGAAACCAACCTGTCCCTAAAATCAGACCAAGTAAATTGAGTTTCGTGTAAAATCTACAGAAAACAGCTCTCCCTCCCTAATACACCTGTCAAAACACTTAACACTTCTGCTCACTTCCCCCATAGAAATATAGAAAATCATGCATGTTTCATTGCATAGCCAACCACAAGTTATAGTGATTAGCTTATCACATCAAATTGGTGTTATTTACCTTCCTTGCCATTTATGTACTGACAAAAATTCCTCATATTGCCATAATGTTTTTGCCTTCTGAAACTCCATCTTCTTGAGCTTGCAACTTGAAAGAAACTAATGGAAATGACAAACCTTAAAAAGCCTTACCCATATCTTCCTGTTTTTCCAACAATAGAGCACTCCAATATACAATTGATTACAATGAAATCACCATAATTATTGTTTAAAGCATATATGCTACCAACATCATGCCCCCATCAACTCATCAAAATCTCAGATTAAACAACTGTGCCACACAATCACTAATCCTGATATCTTCGGGTCGTTTGAGGATTTCAGATTTTCAGTTGATTTAACAAGTGAACCACACCTGAAGAAAAAGTCTAATCACTCTGACGAGCAAACCAAAAAAAAAAAAAAAAAAAAAACGAAGAAGAAGACAGTTTTGTGTTTTCTTTGTCCCAGGAAGGACCAAGAATTAACTCAAAGATAGACTACGCATATAACAAACGATACAGCTCAGGTCCCGGGAAAGAATAGAAGGATGGGTAAGGAAATGGAGCTGAGATGTAAAGAGTAAATTTTCAATTGGAGTAAATACGACATAGCACAATTGATCTCCATTGTCAACAGGAAATGAAGTCAGGTTAACCGACACTGGGGTACCAATTCCTTTTGCATGTCTCTTTGTGTGTAAGTGTATGTCAATACTTGTTTTATCCAATATCTTACCTAAAACAAAAATGCTTGTTTTATGCCCAAAAAAAAAAAAACAATTGATTAACCACTGTTGATAATTTCAGTAAAATTGTCATGTGCTTCAGTACCTATGCAATGCTGTTCAGTTTTGGCAACATCAGATAATGATAAATCAGGCCACGAGTCCGTTCCAAATTCAGAGGTTGACATTCCTTCAATGGTGTCAAAGTTGGAACTGCTATGCAAGTCAATTTTGGCCACAGGGGTCTTCTGTTCAGTAGGCTTGATGGTATGAGATTCTTGACCCCATTCCTTCTTGTTGCAATAATCATCACTTGCCTCAGGATAAGGCACAATATGATCATCATTCTCACCTGCCTCACCCCATATTATGTTTGCAAGCTGAAAGCACAAACTAAAATTAAACATTAGCATGAGACATGATGAGAACAATATTTAAATACTTTCATTGGGAAGTTGATATAAAAGGATTTAAAAGATCACTGAAAGTAATAACAGATGATTCTGTCAGCTTAGTTGCATATCACTACTTGAGATTGTGTACATATGAGAGATAGAGAGACAATCAGACATCGCATGATGATTAATGTACACTGGTCAGGAAATCATAATTCTCAAAGCTACTGGCATTTTAACACATTGTACACGAATTAGATTCGGTCTCAGTGACTCATGTAAATAAGCATCCATCATTTTTCATCCCTCCAGTCACCTTTTGGAAACTTCTGATGCATTTTGATTATTTCATTAGTCTGAAGTCATTACTGTTCTTTCAAGATCCTAGACTTTACCTTACAGCAACATAAATAATAAGCATTTTAGGTCAATGGCAAACACAAATAACCAAATTTTAAGACAAACTAATTTAAATATATTTTATGAAAAAAAATCCTTTCTTTTTTTGGCTTCTTCATATGTTATTGTTTGAATCCTTTTCTTAGTTTTTTAGCACTCAATGATTTGGATTTTTATTGTGCGAGGGGTGTATGAGTGGTATATTTGATTTAGAAATGAGGGATTCTAGTCTTAAGTTTCTAGTTCATGTGTGATACAAACAAGACATTATTAATCAATAAATCAGGTTAGTCTGAAGTCATCTAACACAATTAAACAAGTCAATTAGGATTTACTAGTATCTAATAGAACTATAGAGTGTAAGTGCTTGTTGGTGTTTGATCATTAGGTTGAAACTTCATTATTACAAATAATAGAGATGTACTTAGAAAATTAAAACACCAGTCGTTTGAACCAATATTAACAAAGCATGCTGCAGATTGAAATACTTGGTTCGAATATTACAAAACAAAAAGAATAAATAAAGTAAAGGTGCTGATAAGAATTCCACCAGCTAGATAGAATTACCAAAACACATCCTAAAGGTTGTAGTACAACCACCGGCACTCTACAACCCAAAAAAACAAAACAAAAACCTCAAAACTCGACAAACTGCAGCTCCCCAATTTTCTGATTAACAAAAATATATAAAAACCTGATAAACCTACACCTCTGTTAACAAAAATATGCCGATTCTACAGTTCCGCATTACAGCTTTCATAATTGTCATTGTAGTTTCGTTATTGTGTAACTAGCACAGTGTGCATAATCGAATTCGGGACAGTGTAATCTATAGCTTTCAAGACGAGATTCCACTACTACCTTTTTTGGGTTACACATACAGTATAACTTGTAACTTTCCTTATACCTTCTTCACTCTCATATTTCCTAGTTACAGTATAGAAACCATAAAGAACCACATTTTTTTATTAGAACTCTAAATAACCCCCAGAGGTCAATGTCGCCTCTATAATTCCACTTAGTGCTACATATCCAAGTTGCACCATCATTTCAAAAAATGTTGTTTCCCAGGTCTTCATTTCATTATATAGAATCCTAGTTCAGCCCAATTCTTGTTTCTTCACCTTGCTTTCACTCGAACAAGGAACTCTTCCTGCATCATGTAAACTCACTTTATCCCCTACTGTTCATGACCATGTGCTATATACTCATACTGAAGACAAAAAACAGTGATTCCTAGATTAATTCAAATTGTCAATCCTAACACAAACTGACATTCCGTATGTTCATCAAACAACCACCTCCAGAACTGTTCATCCTTGGACTCTCTCCATTTTTTTTTTTCAATTTTCTTACATAAATACAAGTCATTACCTTTATGGCATTAGAAAATTCAAATTTGGAAAAAATTTCAGGATTCATAATTTACTGATAACTATTTTATATGTCTGTCTCTCATTTGCTAGATTGTCACAAAAATTCAAGAAATATAACGTGTTTGACTACCGTGCATCAAATTCATCAACAAGAACACAGAAATTCACCTAAGAAGTGTATATTTCTAAAACAAGATAATCCATCCAAACAGAACAAGACCAATTCATGTCTTCTCACTCCAAAAACCAAACAACAACTTTCATCATTTCACAATCAAACCAACAAAATATAAATCCGACTGTTTAATATGGGAAGAAAAAAAAGATCAAGAAGAAGAAACGGCATACCTCCTCGTCGTTCCAATCAAACATCTCTGAAGAAGCCACAAGTAATCACAAAACCGAAACCGAAACCGAAACCGCAATCAGAGACACGCACAGAGTTTCGTCCACACATCGCCAGAAGCTTCACAAAGTAAACATCAACCAAACTTCCAACATGCAGAGCCTTCCCTCCGAAGAGTAAGAGAGAGAGAGATTTCCAGAGTAAGGCAGAGAAGAGTTGGCCTTCTGGTGGGGAAAGGGGTGGGGCCCGCGTCACGTGACGTTACGGAGGGAAATTGGTGAAATTTGGCGACACGAGTGATGGGGAGAGCGTATCTAAATTCGTGGTGGAGAGAGGATCGATCTAATGCTGCGACGTGATTGGCTGGATTTGCATTTCGGATGAATTCCGTTTTCCATTTGGGCTGCGTTCCGGTTTTATTTTATTATTTATTTTGGTTGTTGTGGGCCCCACTGGATCTGGTTCGTGGACGATGTTGCGTTGGAGGTCGCTGTCGACGAGAGTTGGGCTAGGTTGAACCTAAGCCACCACTTTTGTCCACGGCTTGCTTTCTAGATTTTGGGTGGGTAGGTGGGTCTTTGCGGATTGTGATCAATTGGGTAATTGCTGTTAATCCAAAATTATGTATTTTTCTACTTTTAGAAACACTCATTCACGACTATTTGTCAACAAACATTATAAAATAATATATTTGGAAGTTTGAAAGGAAAATATTTTTCTCCTTCCTCTGAATGTAGGAACTCATAATATATTCACACCAATCACACTTTGGCATGCATACATAAATTTTAGGACAAATGACATAAAACCCCTTAAACTATAAGGTCATTTTTAAGTTCATACCTAAGTTTAGAGACATTTACAAGTACATAATCAAACTCCAGGAAGCCCTACAAATTGCCTCATCTGTTAGCCAAACTGTTAGTGAATCTATTAAATGCTGATGTGGCGAATATGAACTCTATTTTTTAATGACATGGATTCCTAGTGGACAAAAAAAATAATAAAAAATTTATTTATTGTTTAAAAATAATTAAAAAATACCTACCCAGATCCAACTCTCCCAGCAACACCAGCCTAAGTGGCTTCCCCAACCCCTCTCTACTCATCTATGCCTTTTCCTTCTAATTTCCAAAACATAACCAACAAGAAGAAGAACAACGTTAGTTGTCGCTTCTTCTTCTTTTTCAAGTCTTTAACTTTTTTGGCTAAATCCATAACCACCCAAACCCACCCACACCCCCATCACCCATATCGTTAGAGGACTTGCAGTACACAATCGAGCCCGAGACGTTGACGGCGAGCGTTGTCACCGCGCTCCTTTAGGAGCATCTGCTAGAGCTGGGCATGGTACGGTATGATACGGTATTGAGCTCGTACCGCTACCAATATTGCAAATTAGAACCGGTATGGTACGATATGAGGTTATCGTTTGCCAAAGTTGGTACAGTACCATACCGTACCAAATCGGTATCAGTGTGAAATAGTACCATTTCGGTACCAAAATTACACAACTAAAAAATCAACCAATTCAATATTCAACAGATTCATTCACCAAATAAGTGATGCCTTATAATAGATTCAACAAATTCAATATCCAAATCAACCAAATCAATATCCATCAACATATTCAACATATTCAATATTCAAATCAACCAAATTATTATCCATCAACATAGACTGAAGCCATTATTTGCTTCAATAGTCGGTGGACATGGTAATTTGGTTGGTGAACCCTTCACCAAGCTGGCCTGCAAAATAATGGAAATTCATAACACAGGAAGCACATGCATCTTTATTAATACCAGATTGTTGATACAGTATAAAGGAAATGTCTATAGTCACACGTATTATTAGTAGTTAATTTACAAAGACTATTACTTAAGCTTCAAGCTCTCACCACATTTCTTCTGCCTTGCAAAACAAAAGTTTTAGAAGTTAAAGATTTTCTAGGAGCAACTTTTGCATTATTTGGCCCAGTTTTGTTGTTGTTCAATTTCCCTGCTGCATGAGAGAGAAGTAGTTAACAGAATATAAACAAATAATTTCCATTTGATTCAAATTTGAAAATCTTATTTATCCTTTAAGAAAGTACGAACATGTTAGACTACAAGGCCTTCTAGAAGTAGTTAAATAAATAAGGTTTCAAGTTTGAGGCGAGAGAATGAAAAAAATTATAAAACTTTAGGTATTTGGTACGATACGGTACTGACCGGTACCAAATACCTGGTATTGCTACCGTACCATACTCCATTGATACGATACAGTATTGTACCGAATACTACCTCATCCCAAATGAAACGGTATGTAACTAGTTTGGTACGGTATGGTTAGTGTACGGTTTCGGTATTTCAGCTTTAGATGCCCAACCCTAGCGTCTGGTCTCTCTTCCACACTTTGATCGCCCCGTCTGTTGCCCCGATGTACACCAACCCTTCGACGTTGGCGATGACGAAGTTGCCGTTTTCGATACGTATGGTCGAAAAGGCATCGAAGTGCTTGATTAAGAGGGTTTTCTGTCTTTGGGTTTGAATTATTGTTTGAAAAGTTAGTGATTTAGGGTCTGTCCATTTAAGATCCGATTTCCTTGCTCTGTTTTCTTTCAGTAACTTATAGATCTGTATTGTTGTTTATCTATATATATAAAACAAAAGGAAGAGAATGGTGAAACATTCAAAATACTAGAAAATGCCATTGGTTAATTCAAACATGAAGAATTGAAATCATTCATTAAATGAGGATAATATGGTAAATTCACATTTTTTAATTAAAAATTAAAATTAAAAACAAAATCATATAATAGGTCCTACTTTTATGGAACATAACTACCCATGTTATCTTTTCTTAATTCTAAAAATAAAAGAAAAAGAAAAACGAAAACCAATTGGCACATGTGTGAGCATGTGCCAAGAGGCTAGTATTAATTTATGGATATGTATTGATGTTTATAGTAATTTTTAGATCTATATTTTTGCTCATAATAGCTTATAGTCTTGTTTACAGTGGCTGGTATGCAATAGATATGTGTATGCTAGATTTCTTTTATTATTTGACTGTTTGATTAGTAAATTTGTTAGCTAGTTACTTGTGTAGATTTGTGTTTTCATGGTTCAGGTTGTTGTATATGGTTATTGAATTAAGATTAGATCTTCAGTTGGGTTTTCAAATATTGGATTTGAAAAAGTCAAAATGTTTTTAATAGATTTGATAAAATTGTCTATTCGATTTGGAATTCAGTTTGACTGTTGGATCTGGGTAGGATTTTTTTATGAGTAATGCTACACTTACCACATTTTTATCCCACATTTTTATACCACATGATGTGGCATATCCATATCATATGCCACATCAATTAAATGAATGAAGTGTATTTTAATAAATAAAATTAGAAAAATAAAAACTATTATTTTACATGATGTGGTATGTACAAATCAACTACCACATCATGTGGTATGAAATTCTGGTATAAAAATGTGGTAAGACTAGTATTATTCTTTTTTTATTTTTTTTATTTTTCTGGGTTGGGGTGGCGGAGGTTGAGATGGGGCGGAGCGTTTGGATTTAGGGATGGGAGGCCTAAGTAAGCTTGGGTGGTGGTTAGGGTGGCTGGGGGCTAGGAGGAGAGGAGAGAGATTTTTTCTTTTTTTTTTCATTTTTTTAATTTTAAATAGTGGGTTTTAATATTTTCAAAAGTAGATAATTTTTTATTTTTTGTTTTGTCCACTAGGAATCCATGTCATTAAAAAATAGAGCCCACATTTGCCACATCAGCATTTAACAGATTCACTAACGTCTTGGCTAACAAAGGGGGCAATTTGTAAGGTTTCCCGGAGTTTGAGTATGTACTCGTAAATATCTCTAAAATTGAGTATGAACTTGAAAATGACCTTATAATTTAAGGGATTTTATGTAGTTTGTCCTAAATTTTTCTATTTGTAGTTTCTATAAATTATTTTTTTCATATGTGTTAAACTATGATTTTGGGAAAAAGGGAAGTAGAGTATTTTTTTTAATTTTTAATTTTAAATACGAGCGATTGGGGGAGGGGTTACAAAAATATTTATTGGGTGCTTGGGGGTTTTGAACCTCTGCCCACATGGTGGAGGTGGAAGAACTCAACCAACTAAGCTATGCCATATTGACTAATTTAAATTTAATAAATTTTGCTTTACCCCTTCAAACTCATTTTTTTTCTCACCTACAACTCATCACCTTATTTTTCTCTGAATAAAATATAATTTTTATAAATGAAACCAGATGACTAGGATCCAATTCAGCAAATTGGATCCGAATCCTCTACTTGGATTTTCTCTGCTAGAATTTGCTTAACTTTTCATCTCCACATGACACCTCATTTTTAAATTCAATCTAAGGACTTGAGAGAGTTGGACACGTCACGCTTAAAGAAAAAAAGACAACAATTTTCTTCGTGATTGAAATTTAAAAAAAAAAAAAAAAAAAGAAGATAAAAAGACTAATACCCTAATGAAAGTAACGTTTCCTAACTATTTGTGGCCTCTTTTTTTTTTTTTTTTTCTTTGTTGTTGTTGTCAATACTGGAATTCATTGCAAGCCATAGAAAGACAAACAAAGCTAAAAGGGGTACAAGCAGAGAAGTTCAAGCAAACATGTTGAATGACAAAATAAAAGCATGCAAACAAAGCTTGAGAGGAACAGAGACGGTGTTGCAAACAGCAATAACATCAGGGGCCTCGAAGCTTCCAAATTAGTTACTTCTAAGGGGCAAGGGAGCCCATTAGCAAGCATTGCCAAATGATCAGCTGCCTGGTTGGCTATTCTAGGAACCCAAGACCACGAGCAAGATTGGAAATTGGCCCGAGTGTCGTGAATATTACTTAGGACAAGGTAGATCTCCCACCGACCTTTAGAAATAGAGCCATTGATGCTTGTAATGACTTCCCTACAATCAGCTTCACAAATAACATTTTGGAACCCGTTTTCCACAGCAAATTTGCAACCCTAAACCCTATTTGCAGCCTCTCTACTTCCTTTCTTTAATTTTGTTTCTTGTTCGATTCTATTCAATGTTTATGATATAATGTTTGTGATTTGAAACTACTAAACTAGTTGCCGAATTGGATTTTTGAGAATTAGCAAACTTGATTTTCATATGCGAAGAGAAGAGGTTGTGAAAGATTGCATCTTTGATAATTGACAATACATTTATATTTTGTAGAAAAGCCCTTATTTTCATTCATGTGAATTGTTGTTGCCTCTCGCTGGTGGATGAACTTGTAAATTTACATTCCTATGCAACCCAAATATGGGAAATGAAATAAAATGATATTTCTTAATTACTTTCCCAGCATTACCAAAAATGGGAAAGGAAATTTTCATTTCTCATTCCTTGGGAAAAGACATCGAAAATTATTTCTCATCAAATCTTTCCCGCGAACCAAACAAATTTTAATATGTCTGCCAGCTCAATTGGTCTCTTTATGGGCTTAAATAAACAACTTGGGCCTAGTTTATTTACTTCTATACTTATTTAGAACATTTGGGCTTTATGGCTTCTATAAAGGCCTACTCATTATTTACTTACTATGATGTACCTACTACCATTTACTTGTTAATTCATGTAGGCAACATTTTAGTTATAAGTAGTGGCGCCCCAGACTTTTGTCCATCTGGGGGCATAAAAAACAATTTCATAGCTGACACCTACAAAGTCTAGGTTTTCATAGCAATACGATATATATTATAACACATAATCTATTTCAATAATTTTTTAATATATGATTTTGGGCCAAAATCTAAGGCTATAAAATATTGGACCACTTCTTTATTAAGTCTTGGATCTTGATATTTTCAATATAGGAGAGGTTTTGGGCTAAAATCTTGAAGGCTTTGCTTATTTAGGGTGCTGAGTGGGGATTTTGCATGTAAAATATTAGCCAAGTGTCTTGGTTTTATTGGCAAAGTGTTTGGCTAGATGGGTGAAGAAAACACTTAAGTGTGGGTAGCTGCCCACAGTAGGCATGTATTGGGTCTGCCAGTGGTTATTGTTGTTAGAAATGTTAACTCGCAATTGTAAGGGCCAATTAATAGTATAGCAAGACAAGTACGAGGTCGTACCCACGAGGACTGAGAAGCTAATATTAGTTATGTACTTAGATTACCAAATTCAAGAAAGTAGGAGGTTAAGTCTAAAACAGAATTTAAAGCAAGAGTGATTGTAATTGTTGACCAAATGAAGCGAAACGAAATTGTAAACAAAAGCAAAGTGAGCAAATGTAACAAAGAATGTTTTGTGGGCTAGAAAACAGATTGGGAGACTAGGGCATTCGATTCACCATAACAATTCAATTCTGGGTTATAAGGCGTCAAGTGACAAGTCTAATTCGGATTCAAAGATTGATTCTAGCTAAAGTATGATTAGGCCATGGTGTCTGGTCCTAACCTTGTGTTCCTAATTCCCTAACTTGATCACTTGTTGTCTAACCTAAATTAAGCATTAGGAACCCATTAAGCATAGAAGAACAATTTAAACAACCAAGCATGTATCTAATCCCTGTTGTCGAATGTCCATACATACTTTTCTTATTCATAGTTCAATTCAAATCAAAGCATGGTGTCTACTCTTGATTCAAACCAATATAGTTAATATACAAGTTCTAATGGTGATTAATCATCCAAACAAGCATAATAACTGATAAGCATAATGAATAAGAACATGAATCATGAATCAAACTTGAAACTCAAATCTTCAACTTATAAACCCAGAATATTCATGTTAGGTTACATCGAAGCCCTAGTTATGAATTTAGCTACTCATAATGGAAATGAAACTTAAACAGAAATGAGAAAACATAATGAATGCAATAAGAGTGGAAAAACCCATTTATGAAGTTGCTTGTGGTGTCCAAGGCTTCTCCAAGTGTTTCTCCACGTCTAATGCTGCTCCAAGAGCTTCCTCACATCTAGAGATGGCAGCTAAAGAAGTGATTTGGGATGAGTTTGGGTGAGTGGTGATGGCAGAGAAAGATGAAATTCGTAGAGAATTGGAAGGGAGACTTGCTGGAGCTGTTTTGGTGATTTTGGACAGAATGGAGTGTTTGGGGAAGGATGGAAGTGTTAGAGGATGGCTGAATGGATTGTGATATTCTTGAATGAGTGTGAAGCTCTCTATTTATAGAGTGTGAAGCTCCCCTTTGGCTGATCAAGCACATGGCTCAAAAGAGGATCCAAGGCTCCTCCAATCTGATTTGTCTCCCCTTTGAAGAGGATCCAAGGCTCCTCCAATCTGATTTGTCTCCCCTTTGAAGAGGATCCAAAGCTCCTCCAATCTGATTTGTCTCCCCTTTGAAGAGGATCCAAGGCTCCTCCAATCTGATTTGTCTCCCCTTTGAAGAGGATCCAAAGCTCCTCCAAGTGGAAACTGCAATCAGCCTGGTGTGTACTTTGATGGGCTCACGGATTGGGCTCAACTTAATCAATTGCTGCATTTGAGTAGTCCATCTTGAAGTTCAGATTCTCATCTTTCCAACCACATATTATTTGGGCCAATCCAAGTTCAGACAAAGAAGTTAAGGCCGAAGTGAATTGCTAACTCAGTCTGCACGTTTTTGCACCACTTTGCATATTTTCCTATCCAAAGCCACCATTGTAACCTAAGGCCCAATGAACTGAATAACAAACCAAAATAGATTAAAAGCACAAGTTTTTCTTTAAGAACGTAAGCAAAACATAAACTATAAGGGTACAAAATGATATACAATTGTGAACTGATCAGTTATAAGCAGTAGAGACTCGTATTATTGCTCTCATACACATTCAATATAGTTTTTTTTATACGAAAAAATAAATTACAAGACAAAGCCTCTCGGACAGGAATGCCCAAAGAGGTCGAAATAAAAGGCGGAGTAGACCGATAACAAGACATGACCATTGCAATCCCGGATGACAAATCCTGTGGAAGCTTGAGAGTTCATATGAGACCCATCAAAGTTAACTTTAATCCAGCCAGTAGGAGGGGGATGCCATTTAATCATCATAGAGAAATCCTTATCTTTCATGGGTAACGAATTCAGCTTCTAGTAGTCTAAACCAACTGTTGCTGCAGCTGGCAGGTAAGGGCTTCAAGTCTTGGAATAACAGATTATTCCTAGCCTCCCAAATTTGCCAACAAATAAGGAGAGCCTTGGAGAGAAGATCAAGCTCGGACCAGAGTTCTATATTAATATTGCTTCTGTAACAAGGGCAACTTCACATAGAAAGTAGGGTTATAACTAAAGGTCTGTAGAAAATTTCATAATATTTTATGGTTCTTTATTTCCTATACAAGTATGCATGCACTCAGGATTTAAAAATGTGTGGGGTTAATTTGTAGGCCAATTTTCTTAATAAGAAAACTTGTACTGAAATTTCGATAAAGTTTACTTTGTTTTTATGACTTTTCATAAATGATATATAACATGTTAAACAATCTTATTATTTACTTCTACATATTCAAGTGCATTATCAAGAACAATGTACTTTTTAAATTTTACATAAAAGAAAACTCGACAGTAAAATATCTGAAGTAACACCCATAAATCCAAGTAGTAACAACCATACATCCCTAAGTTAGACATCAATTAGAAGAGAACAAAACCCTAATTTATATAGCCTTAAATCAAAATTCAGAAGGTATTTTACAAATTAAATGATTATATATATATATATATAATAAATAAAGAGCACAAGAAGAAGAAAGAAAAAAAGGAATAAAAACTCACGTGGGCAGCTAGCTGCTTTTAAATATTTCTGTTTTTGTTTTCTGGATAAAACTGATTGGGTAAAAGGTTATATGAGTTGGGCTGATTGGGTATAAGAATATTATGGGTTGGGCTGCTTTTCAAGCCTTTGTAGAGGCTGGACTAACTAGATATTGCAATTTAAAATTTTGGGTCGGGCTCCAAACCTATCTAGACAGGGATGAGTTGTACCTATATACAGTAATATTGAGAAGAGTGAATTTGAATTCATGAAGCTAGAGTGACTAAGCACATTAGGTATTTAAGGTAGTGTGCATTTTTACTCACCACTTTAACTCAAAGTGTATCCTCACTACTCTTCTCAACACTTAATACATGTTCATGAACATAACTATGGTTCTACAAATACAAAGCAAATAGTTAACTATAGTTATGCCCATGGACATATGTCAAGTGTTAAGAATGATAACGAGGGTACATATTGGATTAAAAAGGTGAGCAAAAATATTTCCATTTGCAGTATTAGAATTGTAGTTTTGCATTTAATTTTGTGTATCTCTTTGTTTGTGGTATGGCTAAGCTATACTTATTTAAGAGCTTCTTGTTGTTAAACAAAAAGTATTAAACCCCAATTATGCCAGTTTTAAGTTGAATAAAAAAGTTTATGAAATCCTCATATTAGTTTTGATTGGAATTGGGATTCCAGTTACTACCAATACTTCAAGTAGGAGTATAAATCCATTTTTGAGAAAGTTAAAATGTTTATGCTCTTTTTTGGCTGTGATTTAAAATAAAGTTGTCTTGATTGTATATAACAAAACTCATTAGCTGGATACAATCTGGAAAGAAAATTCTTGCAAAATAAAGAAAAGGCGAGATGGAGGGAGGAACCAAAATAAGCAAAAATGTCAAGATTAACATTTAATATGTTGAAAATAAAACAAGAAGGTATGTAATTGAATGAATAAAGGTGGAAAAGGGGGAAAAGATAAATGTTCATAGGCAACCGCTAGCCCAGTAAAAAAAAGTCTTGATTTATAGACTCGTGGTCTTAATATTTGACACATATCAAGTGTATGACACTTGTGGAACCACTACAAAGGCTACAGTGGGATGTAGCCCAAGGAGATTTTTGGGAAAAAAAAAAATCAAACTTATATATTTGCCTTCTTTTTAAATACAACCCAGTATGTATTAACTTATTAGAGTTCAAAAAAGTTCAATTCTTTCTTAATTTAGTTGCATGGCAGCAATAAAAATACACATTAAAATATGTACTTTTTCAATTATGTTGTTGAACATATTTTCATTTTGATAATATGTGGTTTCGGGTTTCATTTAATATGTATTTGTTTTATGCTAAAGCTTATTGAAAATTGCAAGGGCTTTGTAGCTCTAATAGTTAAGTTAAGACCATTTACCCTTGTCCTAGGTTTGATTCTCCCTTTCCCCAATATCGCTTGTATCCAGAGAAAAAAAAATATTTTTGAAGATTTATAAACTAGCGTGGTTCATATGATTAATATACTTTTATTTCTAAAAGGACTATAGAAACTGTAAGAACATTTAAAAAAAAAAATCATAGATTTTTAGCTAATGACTTTAGTTAGCCCACTCGTTAAAAATTCATGATTCCGCCATTGGTGTATGAGAAACTCCCTCTTTGTAGTTTAGACTATTGTTTATATTTTAAAAAAAATGTTAATCGGTCTTTTTTTTTCCTTTTTTTTTTCTCTACACTTGATCTTAGCCAAAAGGCCCAGAAAGGTATCGCTTTTTTCTAAGTAAAGAGAAATAGCAGGAAAGACATTGCAGAGAGCACCACATGTCCACCATGCAAAGGTGCAAACAGAACAGACCAAAACTTAATTCATCAATTAAATTTTTCCCCGCACCAAAAGACAAATAAATAAAAAACATAATTAGGCTTTATCTATATATATATAAATGCATAGTCATGAGATGTGAGCACAAAATTCTTTTCTTTTTTTTTCTTCTTCTTTTATTTTTATTTTTTATAAATAAATTATAAATAATTGGTGGGAGTAAAGGGCTATTATTAAAATAATTAAGATACATAGTGTTCACATGTAACGTATATGGAATCTCTGGGACAGAACATGGTTTTTGTGAATTGTGACTAGGCGTTACTTTCAATGGTGGATACTTACAAGAAACCTAGGCATTATATAAAGCCTGCTCACGTACCTGGACCAGTCTCATTCACAGTTTGCCTCCTCTCTCTACAAACGACATAGCCATTTACAATGGCGACCCTCATTGCTCCCTGCCACTTCTCTGCTAACGAGGATGCAGAAGCTCTTTACAAGGCCTGCAAAGGTACTCTCTCTAACTTTCCTTTTTCTTTTTCTTTTTTCTCAATTAGCAAAAATGGAAGAAAAATAAAAAGGAAAGTAAATTAAATGTCTTCTGAATCCAGCAGAAGTCATATCCCTATAAGAGATTGCCATTTTGCTACCAATGACACACCAAAGCCAACCAAAACACACGTAATCACCATCTCACACATTATATATTCACACACACACCAATCTGCTATAAATATTAGGCATTGCAGTAGCACATAGCACCATAGAAATTATCTTCAACAATCATCAATGGCTACCCTTATTGCTTCTGAAAACTTCTCCCCCACTGAAGATGCTGAAGTTCTTAGAAGATCTGTGAAAGGTTTAATTATTTCTTCACCGTTCAAAATGTGCAGCTGATTTTATGGTATATTATATTTTTTTTTTGGTAGGATGGGGGACCGATGAGAAGGCCGTAATCTCTATACTGGCTCATAGAAATGCAGCTCAGAGATATGAAATCAGGCTTGCTTATGAGGGGCTTTATCGTGAAGATCTTATCAAGCGCCTTGAATCGGAGCTCTCTGGGGATTTTGAGGTTTTCTCATAATATTTCATCATCCTACTTATAATATTGTTGTTTATTTTTTCTCTGTCATTAAATATTTATTTATAATAAATTCATGAAAAATATATATAATTGTTCTGCTTTTTGTTGTTGTGTATCACAAAACATAGAAATCTCCGAAAGCTTTTGTCCTTTTCCGACAAAGATATTGAAAACGGGGTGGAGAAAAGAATATTCTCATCTAAAAGAGCAATTGAACAAATCAATATGCCGTCAATAAATTATTAATTTCAAGTACTTTTTTTTGTTTAAAAATAACCTTGAACAATTTATCTAATAACAATAAATTATTGGTAAGTTAAGATCTGGCTCTAATCGATATGTCGATTTTTTGTTACAAGAAAATGGCCGCATATTTCAATAATATTAAGAGCATCTCCAATAACCTCTTTAACATATTTTTTTTTAAAGTTAATCTCTACATGCCGTGTTTTTTTTTTTTTTGAAAACTAAGATTAACCATGTATTTCTGGTTAATTATAGCTTATTTATGTGATACTAACAAAAATAATTTAATTTGGGGATGGCATGTATAGAAAGCGGTGTACCGTTGGATATTGGATCCTACAGATCGCTATGCAGTCTTGGCTCATGTGGCAATCAAGAAATCTGAGACTGACTACAATGTCATCGTTGAAATTTCAAGCACTCTATCCCCTGAAGAGCTCCTGGCAGTAAGAAGGGCTTACCAACTTCGCTACAAGCACTCCTTGGAGGAAGACTTGGCTGCACATACCACCGGTGATATCCGCAAGGTATATTATTTACAGATGCCATTTGTTTGCTTGACATGTTATGTTGTGAAACTGTGAGTCAATATCACATGATAATCGACTTCACTGGTGGAGAACATATAACATCCCAAATTGGAGAACTAATAAGGCCAACTTTGAGAATTGTTAGACTTGAAAAATTGCTAATGGTGTTGTTGATATGTGGTTTATGGCCAATGTACAGCTTCTGGTTGCTTTGGTGACTACTTATCGGTATGATGGTGGTGAGATCAATGCGAAAGTGGCAAAATCGGAAGCTGATATTCTTCATGATGCCATCAAAGACAAGGCTTTCAATCATGAGGAAGTTATTAGGATCCTCAGCACAAGGAGCAAGACACAGCTCATGGCAACCTTCAACCGCTACAGAGATGACCATGGCATTTCCATCAGCAAGGTAAGCACTTCTGTTATAAGTACGTTGAAATTTTTATTAAAAATCCAAGTGCTTTTTATGGAAAAAAACATTTAGAAGTGAGTGCTTTTAGGACCCATATGCACGTTAAGTTTTTGTGCAAAACACTATCAAAAGTGCATCTTGGTTGTTAGAAAGCATTTTTAGCCCTTTCAGAGAAACAATTCCAAACATGCTTCATTGAACAGTGACTGGTGTTATGACTTAATGTTCGTTCTTTTGTCTCTTAGAATTTGTTGGATGATGGTGCTGATGATTTCCAGAAGGCACTTCACGTCGTCATTCGATGCCTCAATGACCCAAAGAAGTACTTTGAAAAGGTGATAAACATAAAAATTAAAGCTGGATGTGATCTCAATTCTCTTTTTTTCTTTTCTTCCAGCAACAACTCCCTTTCTGACTCAAATAGTCCCTTTGATTTGGTGTGTAAAGGTACTTCGCCAAGCAATCAAAAGGGCTGGGACAGATGAGGATGCTCTCACTCGTGTGATCGTTACGAGGGCAGAGAGGGACTTGAAGGACATTAAGGAGCTCTACTACAAGAAGAACAGTGTTCATCTTGAGCATGCTGTGGCCAAAGAAACATCAGGAGATTACAAGGCCTTCCTCGTTACCCTGTTAGGGCAGGAAGATTGAAACCCTTCTCTGAGCAAATTATTAGTACAATAATCCAGTTGGTTGTGTTTCATGTTGGACTTTGATGGCAGTCTTTGTTTTCTTATGTTTGTGTCTTAAGTTACTATGTTGGATGGGCTATATGTCTTCGTCTATGTTTGTTGGAGTTTGAGTTTTTATAAAGAGTTGTCTGTCAGGCTTTCAAATTTGATGGATGAATTAAGCAGAAGTTACATTTATAGCTAGTCTTGCAATGTGTTTGGATTGATAATTTGATAGCAATGGAGAAAGAAAAATGAAGAAGGAATAAAATTTTAAAATCTATTGTTGTATGGACTTCTCTTCTAGGGCCAGCTTTGAGAATTTGAGCACCTTGTGCGAAACTTAAATTGGGACCCTCACATCATCTAACACGAAAATACTATAAAAAAAAGTATCGTGAATTGATGCCATAAACCAATAAAAGTAATGAACAACTATTCATGAAGACAGATATACTTAGTCTAGTGGTATTGTCTGGTAAAGTTGTTTGATTGGTCATGGGTTCAATGCTCCTTAGTGCCATTTAATCGAGGCCTGTATGCATGACACTACTTGCACACCCTCAAGACTGCCCCTGGTTCTCTTCACTCAGGAAAAAAAACATTTCAGGTTTCCTTTATTACTAAGATTTGGATAGATAGACATGGCAGCAGAAATTGCAGACATATCCAGCTTTGTCTTTTTTTCTTTAAACCAATTACCATTGGATTTCTCTATCTGCACCTTTGCTTCTCTCTCTTCAGACTCTCTTCAGCCTTGCTTCAGTCCCATAGACAACTTACTTCTGTTTCTGCGACACTACATCAAACACGACTTCTGCAATTCTTTACCTCCTCCTTCCTCGTATTCCTTGTATGTGTTTTTCCATTCTTACTTTTCTTTCTTTTATAGGTCATTTGGGATTTGCTAAAAAATTGGTTGGGAAATATCTATTGGGGTTTCAAAACACAGAAATCTTGATGGGAATATCGGTGAAAAATTGATCGGTAAAAAGTCAAGAAAAACTATGGAAATTAGGTGAAAAACATGAAAATTTTGAATGTGAACTTAAGAGATGTTTATCCAATCAATTACCTACTTATTTCACTAAACAAGACTTGTTATATGCACGCCTATATACTTGTCCAGACCACAACATTTTGTACACTAGAGACCAGATGCAACATTGTTATGCCACAAACAAAATGTTAAACATAAGAAATCAGCTTATTTAAATGCTCAAATGGCTCATTGATTGATTTTATTTCAGTTTTTCTTAATGGTAACACAATACTCATACAGAACAACACCAGCTCTAGCAAGAAAGCAACCATGAAAGACAGCAACAATCGAATTGGGCAACACAGAAACCCTTCAAATAATCCCAACAAGCCCCAAACTTTGACTCCCGCCTTTTTAGCCTCCTCTTGCAGCCAAAGTGAGTAAGAAATCCTTATAATTCCCATTAGCTGTCGCTTCAATTTTCTCAGTTAAAGAAACTCCATATAGGTTCTGGTATTCCTCTTTGATCTCCTTCATGTCTGCGTCGGCTCGGGTGACGATTACCCTAGTCAATCCCTTTTTGATGTTCTTATCCACACCATTTCTCAATGAAATTTCCAAGACCTGATGAGACACAAGAATTTGAAAATGTCATGCCTAATGTTGGCTGCATGCGAAACAGAAAAAATCTATGTGACTCTGCCTTACCTGGCTGAAATATGTGTGAGGAGTACATAGGCATTGCACTGTCTCTTTTAACCTCAAAGCATCATCAAGATCCTAAACAAAAAAGCAAGAATAGATTTCTATAAGCTCAACAATATGACTTGGAGTTCTGGTTCCAAATTTCTGGACAAATTTTTTTTCGGAAAATGCTAGGGAGACCACATTTGAGTACCACATGATGTAGCAAGTGAGGTTTACATGCCGTGTTACTTGCCACATCATGTGTTATTCAAACATGTACAAAAATGTAGTCTCTCTAGCATTATTACTCTCTCTTTTCTCCGACCTAAGTGACAGTATCACATTGGAGTATGCAAAGTCGTTTTTTTTTCCTTGCCATCTAAGTTGGCGAAGAAAACTGGGAGAAAAAGTTGGGAAATTCCTCTTTCTTTTTGTATCTCATATGCATACCTCATCGATGTTGTGGCCAGAAATCTCCTGGTAGTGTTTATATATTTCCTTGAGATGGGGCTTGCTCCTTGTTGATAGTATCCTAATGACCTCATCATCTTCAATGGGGTTCCTCTTATCTGCATTCTTAATGGCATGAGCAAGTGTTTTGGCCTCGGATTTTGCAGTGTCATCTTTAACCTTTGGTCCTTCATACCTGTAGGCACTCACAAGCGCAACCAAGAGCTGTACAAAGCAAATGCCAACAGGAAGAACCCAAAAAAAAAAAGCAGTTAAATACTTTCACATTTCATGCCATTTATTACACTACAAAAGATTAAAACAGTTTTTGAAACTGATGAGATTAAAAATTCAATTTGGAAGACTGTGATTTACCTTGCCTTCAGGGCCATCAATGTGGTAGGCAACGTCTTCCTCAATGGAGTGATCAAAGAGGGAATGGTAGGCCTTCCTAGCTCCTAATAGCTCCTCGGCCGATCTAGTACATGCAATCTCCACAAGTAAACTGTATGTTTGTGGGCCTTTCTTCAAGGCCTCCTTCACCAAACGAGCATCCCTTTCCCATGAATGCATAGTCCATAGCACCACAGCATTCTGACAGAAATCATAAAGGGACTCATCACTCTCTATTCATTGATCACGTATACATATACAAATTTGAAGATCAATGTTCTCTTATTAGATTGTGAACTGTCCGGCAAGTCAAGTGTTATAGGATTGTGACTCAACACCAAACATACATGTTATCTTATTAGACTGTAAATTGTCTGGCAAGTCAAATTGTCAAACTGTCAATCATAACCACACAATCCGACATGAATTTCCCTAATCAATGATTTTGATTCATGTATGACAACATAGTATACCCACCAGTTTGGTAACAAATAAAATTACCATTATATGCGGATGTTACCATTTATGAGATACATTGTATGAGTAATTATAGTGAAGAAAAAAAAAAAAAAAAAAAAAAAAAACAGAGTGAGATTAAGTGCAGCTAAGAAAATTAAGTAAAAATGTCTCAGTAAAAAAGAAGATAAATAAAAACTGTGGTGAAAAAAAAATTTGAAATAACCACAATGAATTTGTAACTTTTTAACCTTAAAACGCATGAATTCATGCTTGAGAAGTTTAACATGGAGATCATCCCAGCGCTCAAAGTTGCGTTCATCTTGCTTGAAAAAATGGGGAGTTCCTTTCCTGAAGGATTTCCTCTCCTCAGGATGCCATTTTCCCAGTATTGATATTAATGAATTTTCATCAATTCCAACTCCTGCTTCACATTAAATTAACTTTTTATCAAGAAATTAAAATGGGTTGATAAAAAAAAATAAAATTGAAATGAAAAAAATAAAATAAAAAAGAAAGCATTTTTTTTAAAAAGAGAACCTGAGAAAGCCTTGTTGAGAGCTTGAAACTCATCAGTGAGAGCCATTCTTTTCTCTGTGTCGATTTTTCTGTTGATGAGAAGTCAGGCAACGTGTAGAGATCTTCTCCGCCATGCTGCTGCATATATATGAGCTCGAAAGGTTATTTTTGTCATTTTGAGATAAGGGTAATTTCGTAACTTTATTTATGTTTATAAATAATCATATAATGAAACAGAAGAGGAGTTCAATGTCGTATTTTTATACGAATGACCATAGTAAATGTGTCATTATAATTTAGCGTTTTCTTGCATATCCTTCTCCACATATTATGGTGTATTTACTATAAACTCCCAGAACTTTCTACAATTTGTAGTTTTATCACCACAAAAGTTTTGATAACTGCCCATTTAATCAAACAACTTATTAGATATAATTAAAGGGAGATTCGAGCTTGAGATCTCATTTGACGTTAGAAAGAAAGTAATACTAAATTAAATTAATCTATTTAGTTTCACATATCATAACCAAAGAAAAGATTGGTGCATCATATCATCAAAAGGACTTTTTATTTTCCCTTTTATTTTCTCTCCATTGTAATAAAAATAGAGTTTTTTTCATTTTGCAAAATCATCAAAAGTATGGTTGTTAAAGTGCCCCATCTAGCTAGCGAGCTATCTGGTACCTCAATGGCAGGAATTCGAAACCCGTTGGAAGCATTTTATGGCCAGGGGCAAATCAAATCCTGAGCGGAAATTAATCCTATTATTCGAATGTGAAGACACCTTGTGGTTAAAAAAATAAAATAAAATCATCAAAAGAAGATTAGTAAGACTTTTTTTTTTTTTTTTTTTGTGGGAAATTGAAAAGTTTCTTCAACGTTCTTTTCGGATTTGGGTAACAAGAACATTCTCGACATGTCACTTCTTCATTGTAGATGCATATTCACAAGGTAAACACTACATACGTACAACTATCACAAATTTTTAAAAAAATAATTGGCTGTGACTTGCCAAGGAATTTTAGCTGGCCTTACAAATAATTTTGTTTTAAAAAGTATAGAAAGAAAATTACTTGTATTAAAAAAGTATAGAAAGAAAGTGTGATAAATGTGAGTATACAAGTTCAATAATATATTGGTTGGAGAATATAATCCATTGTCAAACAACTCAAAGCTCTCCTCTCTAACTCTTTCACACATGACACGTACTGCCTTTTATAGAAGGCAAATCCATCTAGCTAAGATATGCACCTCATGAGATGAGATCCTCAATGCGAAAAATAAATAAATAAATATTTCAACAGCTTATCGTGTTTGCCATGAATTTATTTATTAAATACGAACCTCTTCGTATGCGCTTCCGCATCTGTGAGAGACCTTTTTTTAAAAAAAATTTAAATTTATTTTAAAATTAAAAAAGATAGGACCTATTATCTGATTTTTTTTTTTAAATTTTAAATTTTGATTACTTTTAAAAAAAAATATGAATTTACCAAATTATCCTTATTTAATTAATAATTTCAATTCTTAATGTTTGAATTAACTAAGGGCATTTTTTGGTATTTTGAATGTTTCACCATTCTCTGCCTTTTGCTTTATATATGTAGAATAGATGTAATTAAGACTTTTTTGGTCAAGGTATATATGCATGTGATGTGAATATGTGAGGAAGTGTACCTGAATTCTTAATTTTTTTTTTCTTATGTCAACGGAGTCTAACCTAGTTACAGATAAGTGGTCTCATATTCGAATCTTCATGACACAATAGTAGTGAGTGTGCAAGAAACCCCTCATTCCCCCTCTTGTAGTTTTTTTGTTGTTGAAAAATTCTAGGATTGCATTCATAATTCAGTTGAAAAAATCACTAACTAAAAAGGACCGATACAAAATAACTACAAGGGGCTATTACAATAACGGAGAGGTCCAACATAAATAAGACAATCTGGCACGCCTCCAATAACGATCATGCAGGATCGAAGAAACTCTAGCATAGGCATCCCAACTAAAATTACAAACTTAGAATAATAAAAAAGATATGAAGCTTGAAGAAACCAAACGATAACAATGCAAATGAAAAACTCACAAAGAAAATATCCTTCAGATCTCAATATTATTATGTGCATCAAAACGAATTTTACTTGCCACAATTAAAAACACAAGGTTGTAAACAATTATGTCCTATTTATATTTCTTAAAAAGATTCGCAATCATGTAAGATTATTGAATTCTTAATTCAAATATATGCGATTTCTATCCTCTGTAGAATCTCTAGACAGATAACATATAATAATATCCCACACATCTTCATGGAAAGAATATGTGGTTGTAAAATATTGAACAAATCTAATCAAATAATTTAAACTCAGTCATCTCATCTTTCAACACAAGAAATTGGCTGGCTTTTGAGCTCATCCAGTTGTATCAGAATCATATATAACACAAGAAGTTGATTAGAAAAGTATTCGACATATATATCCAAATAGAACCATCTTTCAGCTATCAAATGAACATTGCTCTCTACAAATCATGAAGGGAAAAGCTACAAATCATGGCATTGCTCTCTGTGATCTCACCTTTTTCAGCAGCCGTGTGGATCATGTGGGTAAATATTAGCTAGGATTTAGGGTAAAGACATGTATAAATATTTTATTTGAGATAAACTACAACTTATAATAAGTGGTTACACTTCTAATAACATCGAGGCATTTTTTAATAAAATACTACACCTATTGGCTTTGTACATGATTAAGTTAGAGATAATATCGATGTTGCTAGTGTAATAGTGTGCCACCTGAAACACATGACGCAGCTAATTAAAACAATTGTATCAATTGTGGGGCTGCTGCTATATCTTTTTCTAGCAGCTGGTTGTTGAAATGGAAACCATGCATATCATATGCATAGATTTAAAATGATAAATAATTATACATGACATGAGATTTCACATGTGAGGGAGCAGGTACAGCTAGGTTTGTCTTCTTTATCATAATTCCTCTTCATGAAGATCAAGACACGCATTCTGATGGTGATTGATGCTTTCGACCACGTTGCCTTTATCTCTTTGTCTCTCCTTTTTGTAAGGTTGGTTTTCAATTATTGTTTGTTCTATCTTTTTGGTGTTTTCTGAGATCATATCAAACGCCAGGTGAATTATCTAATAGAATCTCTCTCTCTCTCTCTCTCTCTCTCTCTCTCTCTCATCAGCTAATTAACTTGGCTAAAGCAAGAGGCCATTGACAATATTATAAGCTTGGTTAACCATGTTTCTTGGGTGATTTTCACCGATGACTCTTTCAGTCACCCTTCAACTATTTTAATTGAACGAAGAAGCGGTCGAGTAAAAATCAAGAGTATACGATCTCTAAAATTTCTCCAAGAGTTTAAAATTGAAGTTTTCTCACCTCGACTCAAAATAGTTGAAGGGCGGCCAAACTAGGCCATGTTGTGTTTAAAGTACTCTTCATAACTAGTTACGGTCATGAATTACGAAATTATAGATGTCATTTGCAAAAATAAACTACCAATTAGGTATCAATATCTCATTAACTTCAAAGAAGTAAAAGCTAATGTCACTGGGCCAAATTGGTTATTCACCTATCTCTTACATATTAAAGCAAATGTCGGGGTTTCTTTGTACTAGTTCGAGGAACCTCTTGATTTTATTTCTGATGTATTGTATGAGGATTATAATTTGTGATCAGGGAATTTCCTTTGCCCTTGATATGAGTTCAGACTTCTTGTATTAGCTTTTTCACATCAATAATATTCTATCACTTATCATAATAAATAAAAAGCAAATTTTGCCTATCTCTCACTTGGAGTTATTGAAACATTGTTTACTTATTTGGTACGTTATGGCATTTATGTTGCTTGCTTTTGCTGATAAATTATGACAACGTTATTTTTTTTTCCTATTAATTAGTAGTTAATGCACTCACTCAAAACTGATGTGTTTTATGGCCTACGTACTTTATATCCCCATCAAAACGCTCTTAACAATTGACCAGAAAAAGACCTATTCATGGATATATAATTATGGTGATGAAATTGATGCTAAACGCTCCAAGGGGTTCGAGTGATAATTAGTTGGTAACCGATGGAAGGTGCATGTACATGAGGTGGGTCCAATTTGAGAATAGAAAGTCTTCATGGTCACCTTCATGGTCACCAAAAAGGATATACACAAAGTTTGTGGTCTAGTCTCAAAAATCACAAATAACAGGGTGCACTCGATAATTTTGACAAAATCCAGTGGCTTTTTCTTTGCTAAGGTTGGTTGCCCTATTTATTTCATTTCATTTTTTTTGGTAACCAATAAAGCTACTTGTAGCTCTAAGTCTTGAGAGAAATCTACCTTTTTTTTTGTTCAACAGCTATGGTCCATGAGATAAAGATTAGTTATATGCTAAAAACAAAAGAAAATGATTACTAGTAATTTTTCATAAGCATATGTTTTTATGATAAATTGCAATTACTACAGATTGCCTTAATTATCCGACCACATGCCCATTTGGTGTAGAGATACTCCCCTATTCCTCAAAGACATTGACCAGTTTTTGTACTTCTTTATTTCATCTCATCAATAAAATACTACGCTTTTTGTGGAAAAAAAAAAATCGCCTTAATTATTAAGAGGGTTAAACACTTTTTGTCCTTGTGTGTTAATTTGTTAATAATATTAGTGGCTTTGTGTGTTTTTCTATTTTTTGTTGAATAGTGAGTTTTGTTTTCAAAGCTTACTCATATGAGCATATTAAAGTGCAATTACATGGGAATAACCTAAAAAAGGGTTTAGGAAGTTTCTCTTTGATCAAACAAATCGGAATAACCTAAATTGCTAAATTAAACAAGGACCAACTCAACAAATTAAAAATATAGGGACCAAAATGAAAATCGGAGCAAAACGCAATAACAAAAAATGTATTGTTCCCTAAAAAAATTATTTTATTGTAAACAGGGGTAGTGTGGTAAATTCGGAATATAAAAATGAGTGGTAAATTTGTCAATTTGAAAAGATGATCATACACACAACAAATCTATGCTTCCAGCGAAGGACGAGGCAAACAAAGAGGGAAAAACAACTGAAGGAGGAGAAAGAAACGGCTAAAAATGCAGAGTTTCTTTGGTAGACTGCGTAGCACTAGCTCAGTGCACAAACAAAATTCTTCATCTGCAATCTCATTTTCAGAGGAAGATTTCAAGCTGACCGGATCAATGGGTACTGTCAAAGTACCAGAACCTGTTCCTTCTCCAGACAACGACTGTCAGAGGCTCAAAAAAGCCTTCGAAGGTTTTCTTCTTCTTCTTCTCTCACTCTCAGACGTGATTCAATTATATGATGGTTTCATTGAAAAAGTTTGTGTCTTTGAATGTTTTGTTCAATGTTGGTTCATGGGTCAATGGTGAATTTGTGAATATATCTGTGAAGATTTCTGATTCTCTCTCTGAATTTTGGTGGATTAATTTGATTTCTTCATGGGTTCATTTGTGGATTAGCTGAAAACACATGTGTATTTATGTATATCAACCATCTTGTTTCTCTGATTTTCTTGTTGCAAAAATATGGGTGGCAGAAGCCTGAAACTGATTATGATAATTTTTCATATAAAATTTTCTGTTATTTGTCATTATAATTTGATATTTGTTTCCTGTTATTGGATGAATGAAATAAATTTGGCTACTTTTCATTTGAAAGTTGGTCTTTTTGAAAATCTTTATAATTGATTTGGCTGCTGCTGATATTCATTCATGAATATATTTATCAAGTGTTTGTACAAATGGATTTAGGAATGGGAACGGATGAAGAGGCTGTGATATGGATATTAGGACATAGGAATCAAAGCCAAAGAAGGAAAATCAAAGACACTTATCAACAGCTTTACAATAAATCTCTCCTTGATGATCTCCACTCTGAGCTTTCTGGAGATTTCAGAGTAATTTTCTCCAACCCTTTATTATTGTCATTTCTTTCTCATAATTCATAGAGGAGAAATACTCCTAACTTTTCATTTCAAACAACATTTCCATGCTATCCATCAAAGGGTCATAATAAACTTCTTACATGAGTATGAAAAACACATGTATGTTTGTTGTTATTACTATTTCCTAATTATTCAAGTTGATAAAAATAAATAAAAAAATTTACTCAACGAACAAAAGTTCTGTATGTTTACAATATAAATCGTAAATGAATTCGTCGAATTGCAAATTTGAATTTCATAAGCGTGTTATGTTTTTATTGTTTTCATTCATGTTATTCCACGGGTTTAATTATAACAATTCAAGTAATGATGTGAAACAGAAAGCAATAATTTTGTGGGCATATGATCCTCCTGAAAGGGATGCTAAACTGGCAAGAGATGCACTGAAGGCAAAGAAGCAAGGCATAAAACACCTAAAAGTGGTAGTTGAGATAGCTTGTGCATCATCTCCTCACCACTTGATGGCAGTGAGGCAGGTCTACGCTTCACTTTTTGATTGTTCACTTGAGGAGGATATTGCATCTACTGTTTCCCTCCCCCTCAGAAAGGTGAAAACATATTGACTAGCTCAAGAACATCAGACTCAAATACTGGGTAAATTATTGTTATTATAATGCTATGCTACTAACATCTTCATCCAGAAAAGCCCTCTAAAATGTATGGAGATTCTCAAAGTAATTAAACAGTAATTGACTGAATTAATATTGCGGAAAAAATTATAAACAAGGAAAAATGTCTCATACTATAAGTTAAGGCCATGTTTGGCGACTGAGTTGGAAAATGAGGTACAATTGCATTCTGTTGACTAATAGTACTGGTTGCTGGTTGCCATAGATTCTGGTCGGTTTGGTGAGCTCCTACAGGTATGACAGACAGCTGGTGGACTCAGGCATTGCCGGTTCGGAGGCTTCTAGGCTACATGAAGCCATCGAAAGAAAGCAACTAGATGATGATCATGTTGTTCGGATACTCAGCACAAGGAATTTATTTCAGCTCAGAGCGACCTTTGAGTGTTACAAGCAAAAGTATGGAAATTCCTTTGACCAGGTATTGCCTCTACTTTTTTACCGTTTACTAATCATCAAACTTGTGTTCTCTTTAATGTCCTCCTTTTTCCTCTTTCAATTGGCACTTCTGTTAACAGGACATTAAGGCTTGTGGCAATGGTGATTTGGAATCTCTTTTGATAGCGGTATTTTGGTGCATAGAATCACCTGAGAAGTATTTTGCAAAGGTAGATCCATTCCTTGTGCACCAACTTATTATGTACTTTTCGTTTCTTTTTCATGCTTGTTTGAATTGAACCTTTGTTTTGAAGATAATATTTCTCTCCAACTCCATTTCTTGGTCCAGCAAGACCAATCAGATCAGCTGGATCGTGTCGCGGTAGAGAGAATTGATGCTCCTTGTTAGATATTGATCTCATCTGACTTTTCATTGTTGCTTGAACCACATGCAGGTCATCAAAAATTCCATTGTTGGACTCGGGACAGATGAAGATTCTCTGAATAGAGCCATAATAAGCCGAGCTGAGATCGACATGATCAAAATCAAAGAGGAGTATTCCAAAGTGTCCAAAAGCAGCCTCGTTGACGACATTATAGGTGACACATCAAGAGACTACAAAAATTTCTTGTTAACCTTGCTTGGAGAAAGACTCTGATTCATTCTACTGAGTAGCACTACCCATTACATTTCAGTTAAGACCTCAGATTGCTTTTATAATAAAAGTTGTATGATTATGCTAAGAGTGCTGAAACTTGTGATCTATTTTTGGCACTATTGACCCGTTTGTAAATAATTCAAAGATTGCTTCTTCTTCATCAGCAATGAAAAACTGTTTTACAGTTTGTTCATTGTTTCTAGCAAGTGCTTATTCTGGAAACCAATGCATCTCTTTACTCTAGACACTTGTTCTTTTAGGGCTCGTTTGGGAGTGATTCTGAAAGGGCCAATAATCACTTTTATGGAGAATCACTTCTCCAAATAATTATTTTAAGTGATTTTTTTGGAGAAGCACGTGGAAGATGCTTATTCCCAGTCTCCCAAACAAGCCCTATTTATTTATTTATTCAGAGGAGAGGGAGGCAAGGATCAAAATCTTGCTAGGTGTAAGATTAGCGATTTGTTTGGATCCATTAGTTTTTTATTCAATTGGGTCATGGCTCTGGCATTGGTCATTTCAAACACAAGAGGATGAGAGAATTCGGAAATACAGAAATGCAAAAAAGATGAATCCATTGAATGATATTCCCAATTACATGTGCCTTGACTCTTTGGACCCTTTGCATATGAAATGCACTTCGGATTTAGATCACATACGTGCAGGTGAGCACAGTGCAATTCATGACTCGTTCTTTGTTTTTCATCCTGGTTGACTTTGCTGAGTATTGTTTTTTAGTTGTAGGTTTTCTTTTCGTTTCTTCAAGTGTTTCTTGTGTTTTACTTAGGATTTTGATTACGTTAGTGTAAACCGGGTGTCCCTCTCGTGGTACAAGTGGCCCCAACTCAGGTTATGGTTTAAGGCTTTACACCAAATCGCGTGGTTGAGCTATCTTCCGGAGATGATCTGAACACTTCGAATAATTATCAGAATAGGAGCAAACTGCTTGTATCCCAGTTGAACCCCCTCCGATGACTAAGTTAGAAGTAGTTTAAATGTGGAGAGAGGGATGTAGGGTTTTTAGGTGAGAATACTTATTACCTATATCCTGATACAGGCGAAGGGTATTTATGGGGGGAGAAAGAGGGATAAATATCTAAGGAGGAGATATTTATCTCTCTCTCCCTCCATTGTGGGACTGAAATACATTAAATGACTTCTCTTTATCACGATGCTGTCTAACAGGGATCAAGTGGCAAAGCGACACTTGGCTTTGGATGTGACGCGCATTAACTGATCCCTTTCCATCGCCAGGCTGTTTATCAGGGAATAAGGAGATAGGTGACACCTGACTTTGGATGTGAGGCACATTAATTGATCCATTTCCATCGCCAGGCTGGCACTCAAGTTCATGGGGTGACTAACTCGACAGGGGTCTAGTCGTGTCAGACTATTGATACACGTCTATGGTCTCAAGGTATCTCAGTGGTCGGGTTGGTGTGCAAGTTCCCAACCACTGGTTCACACGGCATCTCTTGATGGGCTTGGCTAGGAGTACCTTTTATTGACGGATCTGCTCGGGTCGGTATAATGACGACCTGGTCTCTGGTAGCCACGTGGTGCTCTCCAATAGGCTCAGTTCATAATGATGATATGAACTATCAACATTGAGTATTGTTTTCTGTTCTTATTTTCTTTTGGAATTTCCATGTATTATAACTTGTGCATAAGATGGACAAGACTCTGGAAGAGTGGCTTTCTACTAAGGTTGCTTCTGACGGGCTTGTGACCAACTCGGTAAAAAACCCTAGTGCTTATGGTTGGAATAATTTCAAAGTGAAATTGGAAAAGCAATTTTCAAGTAATAAGTTTCTTTATCTTACCCTATCTAATTTCTCGCATTCGTCATACTTTTAATGTTGAAATATTTAGGACAATGTTTTATTTAAGTTTGTGGTAGGATTTAGAAATTGTAGATGTTTTAGGATTTAATTTTGAAACATTGAGGACAATATTTGAGAGTTGTTGGCCTAAAACTCATTACACGGGTTAATTAGAAAGCTTTTTTTTTTTTTTTTTTTTTTTGGTGTGGGACAAAACTGAACATTGCATGGTCACCAAGTTATTAAAAAGTAAAAGAAAAAAAATATGCCTTGGTTTGTTATTTGCAATGAAATTTGACAATACTTGAAATAATGAGGTTAGTGTGATTGGAATTGATTTTTGCCCTGCAGGTGTGTTGGTCCACATTACACCAAAGGAAAAAACATGAAAATTTTACTAAATGGTTATAAGTGTCTTCGACTTTAAGTTGGGATTGGTTTTGAAAATGTGTTTGCTCTTTTAAAAATTGCCATGAGTTGAAATTCAGATTTTTCTTGCTTTGTTATTCTTTTTTATGATGGTTGGGCATTTGAAATAATTTTAAGTTTGATCATTGAACTTCACATTTCGATGTTTGTGGGTATCATCATTGTAAACCCACAAGACTATAACTCGTCCACTAGGGCAACCTAGAAATTTAAAGGCTTGTTGCATACGCTAAATGCAATTGAGATCCCTATGAAAGTGGCTTAGTTAATTTTCATTTATTCTATGTTTCTAATTTTTGTTTTGCTCTAGGACTAGTTGTTGAAGGAAATAAAGGCTTTTATTAATTTAGTTCGATCCATTTAAGATAGTGATATCTCTTAATTACAATCCTTTATGATGAACATCAGTTCATTGGGATTTATTTGAGATTTCTGGTGGTGGATGTTTGAATGGAGATTTGGTGTTAGGATAAACCAGGGATTCAAATTTGGTTGTGGTTGCATCTAGTGGGATGGCAGACTACCTACGTACCCTTGGCGGGATCAAACCAACATAGTTATGTAGGGGTCTTTTTGTTCCAGCAGCTTGACGAATGGGCTTGGGCTGCTGTAAGAAGAAAAAGAACAAAATTCCCTCAGTGTCTGAGTTCAAGAACCAGGCTCCCAAAAGAGTTTTTGAAGAGTTCGATGAAACTTTAGAAAAACACGCTTAGGTTCTTTTCACTAATAGCCATAACAAATTGATGAGTGACTTGGCTTGAGGAGCTTGTGGCATGAGAGCTAAGCTTTCACAAGTTTAGCAATTTGAAAGAGAGAAAAGCATAAGTTTCTCACAGAGAACAAAGGTTTCAAGTGGGGCAGAGGAAAATTAGGAAGATTTCTATCTTAGGGAAAGAGGAAAACAATAGAAGAAGAAGATCGGGTGGCTTGAGTAAATTCCCAGTTGCTTGACAAAGCTTGGTCAGGCTCTGGATGATGGTTTGCTGGGTAGAGGAAGCTCCCCTTTTATAGGCACTTAGAACCCTTAATTTTGTCTAACCTCCTTCCTTTTTCTTTGCTTCTTTCCATTCAATCCTATTCGATGAAATTTTTCTATCCAAGGCCCATGGGTAATGAGCCCTTTGGGGTTCCAAGGGTTTGATGCAGCTGGACTTCTCCATAGGGGTGAGGCGCCACCCACTTTCTTCCTTGGTTTTCCTATGGGAGCTAACAGAGGAAAGGGAGAATGGACAGATCGTTTGCCCAACGAGTATCCCTCTTACTCGTACGAATTTCTTTTGGTTTTTACATTGGCTTTCGTTGACTCTGTCATAGAACTTTGGGCAAAGGCTAAACACGTTGCTAGATATTTTGTAGAGCATTGGGCTGGGCTTTTCCCAAAGTTTTGGGTCAGTGGTACTCTATTCTATAGCGACCAGTGAGCTTGTTTTCGTCAGGCTGCTGGAAGTAGTTTGCCTACTGCGTTTTTAACAAAGTATTTGGGTGCTCTAACTGACATAGGGTTTTCTAAGCAAACCATTGTATTCTTTCTAAGGTATTAGGTCATGTTCTCTCTCTCATGCTAGCCCATGTGCTTGGACTCAAGAAATGGGCTTGAGTTTTGGTGCTCCCAAGCAGCCCAAAACTCCCATTCCTTGATCCCTCAATGGGCCTTGTGAGTGCTCGTACCCATCCACACTACAACCTTCTCGGCAAGTCCCGAGTAATTACATGGCTTGGGCCCACTTAAGCCTGTAGCATGGTTGGGTATTAAAATAGTGGTTTTTCACATGACCTTGCGTGTTTATTTAGCTTGCTTGTGCTTGAATTTTATTATGCCACAATAAGCCATGATCAGGCCAAGTAGCATCGGATTAGGTTGGTGAGCGTGAATTTATAAAGCCGGTGCATTTTGGCCCTTTTGCGCATGCTTGCTTGGCTTGACACATGGCCCATGGCTTATGTAGGTGCGTCCTCCAATTTCTCTTATGTCCCGATCGGTCCTCTTTGAGATTAATTACTTGTGCTAGGCTAAGAATTAACATGGGCCTAGCCCTCGGATTTTTGGGCCTCAACAAGTTCAAATATGAGTTTTTGATGATGAAGATTTGTGTGGTTTTGTACAACTTAGGCTTTGATTTAGGATTTGGGGAATTAATAGGTATTTTGGATTTGAGCCCATTAATCCGGAATTTGTGTATTTGAAAACTTGAACCAATTGTTTGCCAATTGAATTTTCAATGGACAAGTCAATTGGGCTCTGAATGAACTCTTTGCACCAATTGTTTGCCAACTGGAATTTTCTTCGCTTGTGAGGGGTTCGACATGGACTTAGAACCCAGCAGCTGCCTCCATGGATCAATTACTTGTTGATTGTGAGACTTCTTTGATGGGGTTTGGACCTATTTTTTTTGTCTGTCCACAACAACCTCTTTTACATTGTATTTTGTCCCAAATGCACATGTGGGTGCATGAACCAAAGAAACAACCCAATCTTGTTCTTGTCTTTATGTGCAGAAAGAAAATTTTAATTTGCAATCCAAGCAGTGAAATAAGGATTAATTGCACATTTTTTCATCCCTAAAATTACTTTTGCTTAGTTTTCTTTGGATTTATTGCTTTGCTTTTGTCAATTTTGATTGTCTAGATATCAATAAGAAATAAGGATATATATTTTGGTGTTCATTATTCTTGAATTGGCACAAGTGCAGTAACTCTCGGAAGAAGCTCTTACATGTCAATGTGCTACAAGGTTGTGGCAATGTCAAGTGGTCTACTGTATAGGAATAGTTAGTAGTATGAATGAAGTTTTTGAACACCAGCTCGTGAGAACCTTGCAAGAGAGAAGAATGGGCTGTTACTATGCTGTTTTTGTAAGGCAGTTAGGACTTCTTTATTTTTATTTTTTATCGCTGGTTATTTAGATATATTTTGTTAGATTAAATCCAAACCATTGAATGTGCTTTAATCTAATGATTCATATAGTGTGTCATAATGTGTGTCAAAAATGTGTGTTTCCGGATCCTGACCCTATTTTGTATGGTTCACTGTGTCACTCGAGCAGGTATTAGTTTCCTTGTACCTGTTTGTAGCAAAGCACTGTATGAATATACGACTATGCACCAAAAAGAATCAGAATTTGCAGTCGAAACTAGCTAGCTAGTTGGTCCAGCTTATTCTAATATTTGTCTGTATGGTTCATCCTACTTTGTCTAAAGGGAACAAGTGAAGTATTCCCGTTATATAAGAAACTTGATCAACAATTTACCACAAGTAACTAACTATTCAACTTGAAGCTTAGTTTGCCAGATGCTGGGCAGTGGTTCTATATTTAATATAAGAAATATAAGAAATTTGTTAAGAGATGAAGGAGAAAAGAGTAAGGCAGGTAAAATTAAGCCAAGAAACCATTTACAACTGTTCAGTTTTTAGTTAAAAAAACAATGTGTTATTTATACAATACGTGATATGTCTCTTTCTTTAATTTAGTAGAATAAACCCGATCCATTAACACAAAAACAAATTCGCACGAAATATTACTCGGATCGGGCTTAACGGGTCATGTTGAAAACAGGTGGACTCGTTAGCTACTAGTTAAACTAACGTTCGCTGGTATTCACCCATTAAGAGGGGTATTTTTATAATTTTAATACAACTTAATCAATGAAAAACTTAAAATAAAATATGTTAAAAATGAAGGGGCTTTTATAAAAAAACCTAAATTGGGGCTTGAAATTATAAAAAAACCCAAGCACTATTTAAACTTAGAAACACACCCAAAACCCATCATTACACACACTCAAAACCCATTTATAAACACACCCAAAAAGTTGACTTTGGGGTTGATTTTGGGTGTGTTTCTAAGTTTAAATAGTGCTTGGGTTTTTTTATAATTTCAAGCCCCATTTTGGGTTTTTACCATCTCCAGACAAAGTTTAAGAAAGCATCTTTTATTTTAAAATAAAATATGTTAAAAATTTAGGCATATATAGTTTCCATCCAGACACAAGGTAAAGATGCTTTCTTAAATATATTATATATATATATATATATATATTAGTCCCCTTCTATTGAGGGATCCCTCAAATAATTTTATTTGAGGGACGCCCTTTAGGGTACCCTACAATTTTTTTCCCAATAATCCAAACCATCTATTGTTTAGGTCTTCATTCATAGATCATCCTTACAAAAACTTAGACAAATCGGAAACCGTTTCGACATCCAATTGTGTCTTACAAAATCAATGAACACGGTGCTTTAAGAAAGTACTAAAATTTCAATAACTCAATTGAGTGGTCAAATGATATTGGATTCAAGTGATTTTTTGTAGAGATGATCTTTGAATGAGTATCTACAAAATAGACGGTTTGGATTAGTGAAATACAATCCAGAGTGGGGCCTACAAGAGGTGTCCCTCAAACCACTCTTCATATATATATATATATATATATATATAGTAGCACCTCAAGAATGAGTAGAGCGTTTTGATCCCAGACCAGCGCTGGAGCAAATGAACAGCAGGACCGAGCCGTAGACTCCAGTAATGAGAGAAAACTATGCATGGTTCCTGCCAATTCATTCTATCACAAATGTCAATTGTTTGGGAAGGGCTTAGATAAGATAATTACCATACAAGTTGCTATTAAATCCCTAAATTTTCATGTGTAATTGGAGTCCTTCTGCGGTGCCTCAGCTGTACCTTACCATACAAGTTGCTATTAAAACCCAAGATGATTGTTAGGGCTTAGATAAGATAATTACCATACAAGTTGCTATTAAATCCCTAAATTTTCGTGTGTAATTGGAGTAGTGGTGCCTTAGCTGTACCGGTACAGCTGAGGCACCGCAGAATTTTCATGTGTAATTGTGCACCAGGCGGATCCACGTTAGGGCTGGAGCCAGTGCTGATTAGAAAATAAGCTTAAGTGTAGAAAAACAATCTAGATATATCAACCATTAGCCCAGCGTTTTATGTAAATATTTTCACGTGAATCAATTAAGGCATAATATAATATTTTCTCAGTCATTCATTTTTTTTTTGGGTCAAATCACTCGTTCCCTCATTCTCTTTTGTTTCTCTTTCTTCTTTTTTTTTTCTTTCTTCTTTCTTCTGTCTCTTCTTCTCTCTCTCTCTCTTTCTTTCCTTCTTTTTTTTTCCTGCATTTATCTCTTTGTTTACGCGTTGATGGTTTGAGCTGACGAAGCTTCAGTGTTTATATCTGTATTTTAATTTTTTTGGATATGCTATTGCTATGAAGTGTACTTTTGTGTTTCTGCTTCCCACAGTTTTGATTTGTGTATGTACAAACAGAACCACCATTATAATAGATCTCCCAAAAAAAAAAAAATGTAGCCCACCCTTATAAAAATTTCTGGATCCGCCATTGATTGTGCGTCTTTATCACAACTCACAAGTATTCTTACTTTTCTTTTCTTTTTTCTTTCTTTCTTTTGGCATACATTGATTTCTGATTAATATCCCCAGATGGACCGGAAATACATTGCTTCCTGTCGTTTCCCCTTCCACCTTTAATCATGATAAATCTCATAATAGGTGAGCAACAACATTTGGGCTATATGAAGCAGATAGTTTCCCCATGTTTGGCTTAGGAATGAAGAAAGGAAAAGATAATAATATAATCAGCCAAATCGAAAAAAATAACTGAGTTTCACCCCAAACTTTGTCCACAAAAGAGGTGAGATTGAAGTGATAGTTGGCTGATAGACACAAAACTTGATAAAATCAGCCAAATCGAAAGCCATTAATCTATGCAAATCTCATTTAAGCTAAGGTATATAAGTTCTGAATATTGACTCCACAACAATGATAACTGCCGGAAACACATGAAGCTTCTTCTCATTTACAAGCTTGGCATGTGCAAACAATGGCTCACCAGAAAAAAAAGTTGCAAGACCAATTAAAAAAGAGTGACTGCAATGTCTTAAGTTGGCAATTCTAACAATTAAATGAAATCTCCAAGCACAATGTGATGAATAATAAGCTCAATATTTTTACCTTTTCTTGCCGCTGTTTGCATAGCCATTCAGGTATAATGTTGGAGAAAGCCAAGATTTCTTCAGCTAGAGAAGAAATAATATACATAGGAACCTGAAACAAGACGAGAATTCCACATATGCTCCATTATATGCCATAAAAGTAACACTTTGCCACATTTCTGTATCGAAGACTATTATGTCTCCGCTTGTAACTAATAACTTTTCTAAGTAAATATCCCCAAAATGTGAAAAATCAAAGCTTTAAACTATTGGAATTGATGTGTGCAGATATTATGAAAATGATTGTCAAGAGTTGGCCAAGTCCTTAATGTTGATGAGAGTTTGGAGGAAAGGGACAAGATGAATGCTTAACAGTTCTTGTTTGGTGGGCTGGACTGGATTGGATATTTTCAATTAAAATGGATATGAGTCCTAGTCATTGTTTGGTGAGTTTAAGTGTGTCTTGAACTGGATATGGGCATGGGATCCATGTCCTAAATAACTATGGCTCTAGAACCCAAGCCCATATGTGGATTTAGAATCCGAGGCTTTTCCAAGCAAGCCTCTTCTCTCTTCTCTTGGCGAGACTAAGCACGTCTCTTCTCTCAACGAGACCAAGCAAGCCTCCTCTCAAGTTCTTCTCTTCTCTCTCTTTCCCTCTCTCCTTGCTCTTCTCCTCTCTCTTCCCCTCTCACCTCTCTATTCTCCTCTTCTTTGATAATTTGAAAGAACTCCTTTTTCGATTTTGTTGTTAGATATTGAGATGTGTTGATGATGTTGAGTGCTTTGATTTTTTTTTTTCTTTTGGGTTTGATTTCTTTTGTTTGAAGATCTTTTCGGGTTTTTTTTCCCCTTTTCATGGAAGATTTTTTCAGATTTGGTATTGGGGTTCCATAATTTGCATAATTCCTTCTTCTTTTTTTCTTCCGAGTGTTGTTCTTCAGTTTGTGTTTTATTGAATTTGAAAGTTATTCCATCGATTTTTTTTTTCTTTTGTTTCAAATTAAAATTTGTTTTTGGCTAACTAAAATTTATTTCTCCCTTGTAATTATCTTCTTGTAAAATTTAAATAATAGAAAAAGAGTTCTGATTAAAAAAAAAGAAAAGAAAAAAGAGAGATGATTTTATTTGATAAAGAGATGATTTTTAGCTGATAAAGAAAGATACTGGAAAAATATATGACAAAACTGAGAATTTTTTTGATTATTATTTTTTAATCTTGATATGTGTTATCTTCTTCATTTGATTAGGAGATTTTGCATCTGGTCATAGTCCTTTTGCAAAATTTGAGGGGTTTTCTTCAATCTGAGGAAAAGAGTTGGAATATTGTTAATAAAAAAATTAAAATTAAAATTTGATTTATTAAAAAAGATGAAGTTAATTCCAGTTTGTCGTTTGGTGCAAGAATGAGTAGGACATGACTCAAAACCTAGCCAGTCCAATGCTTCAAGGCCCATCCTAATCAGTTCAAGCAAGCCCACCAAACGTGGCCAAATCTTTATACCAATAAAGAACAAATCTGGCAAATTTATCAAACCTCATAAAAAAAAAATATGGTAAATGTAAGCGTAATACCTGAGAGATGACCGATTGCAAGTAGTTGGAATGGAGTTATCATAGCCACTCTCAACATCTTTCGTAGCATCCGAGAATGAGAAATCTTAATATATTATTATATCATTCCCTCGAAGATCATTGTAATCAAAATTCATTGCATGAGCAGAATCAAAGATGGAACTTGAAATAAAGCCAACGCCTCCCTTGGGACCATTTATTGTCCAATTACAACAGCCTATTTCTAAACCCGAACTGAATGCCTTTATGATCAATGTGCTGTTGTAGCAGATTTCCTCTGCATATTTAAGTCTCAGAACCTTCAGCATGCAATCCTTCACATCAGCTGCACTGTGAAGTAGAAGCAATCTCTATTACATTCTCATATAGAGAAACTTGCTATATAGATATTTCCGACAATATGAGGGGTTAAAAACAACCAAGTATATTAGTCAGACTGTTACATCCAGATATGTCAATTTGAACCACATCCTACTAACCACCTGAAAAATAGCTTAGATTGAAGTCTAGTAACATGTTAACGCAGCTTTCCTTTCCTAGCCTACACGGAAGTCAACTTCACAATCTCCTCCTAGCAATTAGCCTTTCCTGCTGTAAATCAGATTTCCTACTGTAAATAGGATTGTATTCATGTCTATATTATTTCCTACCTTAAGTAGGTATTCTGTACTAGTATAAATAGGGACTTTGTGTAATTTGTCGAATACAAGGAAATATATTTTCTACATGGTATCAGCCTAACCTAGGGCTTTCTCCCTCTCCCTTATTCGATCCTCTTCTCCTTTAGGTCCACCTCATGGCTTCGTCTGAATCTATCATCTCCCTCCCAAGCCCCAACTCTTCTCATTTTATCAAGCTTACTAACTCCAACTATCTTCTTTGGCTCCGCCAACTCAAACCCTTTTTAGTCGGTCATGACCTCTGGAAATTTATCGATGGCACTCATAAACAACCTTCTGCCCACACATCTACCTCTACCACCGAAACCACCACCACCACTCTTACCCAACCCAATCCCGCCCATGCTCAGTGGTACCAACAAGACCAACTCAGTGTTAGCTACATTACCAGTACACTCTCTGTGCCCATTCTTTCTCTCACTGTCGGTTGCACCTTTGCCCGGGATCTCTGGGAGTGTCTCCAACGCCACTTCTCTCAATCCAGTATGACTAGTGAATCTGCTCTTCATTTTCAACTCATGGATTTGCAAAAAGGCTCTCAACCCATTGATGCTTACCTTCGTCATGCTAAGTCCCTTGCCGATTCATTGGCTGCCATCAATGTCTCTCCAAAAGAACTTGTCACTGCTGTGCTTCGGGGTTTAGGACCCGATTACAAAATGCTCGTCACTGCCATTCTCAATTTTCCTCCACTTCCTGACTTTGCTGATCTTCGTGCTTGTTTGTTAGCTTTTGACGCATAGGCTCCTCGAATCTCTTTTGCTCAAAACACAGCGCTCATGGCCACCCAATCCTCTCCTCACACCACCGGTCATATTTCCTTCCCTTCTAACCGTGGTGGTGGCTCTTCCAGCAACAGGCGCGGTGGCCATGGTGGCTGGCGCGATCGCTGCCAAGGTGGCTAGCGCAACTTCTCATCTTCCTGGAGCAACCCGTGGAATGGCTTCCCGCAGCCCCAATGGCCTACTCAACCGTGGCCTCCTTCTTCTCCACGTTCTGGATCTCAAAGTCACTGACCTTCCTTTCAGCCTCCTTGGGCCTAATCTACCACTTCCAACAGTCTGTTCGACCCGACTCAGCTCCTGGTGTCTTGGGACCCGCTTGGTGCACCACCTGCAATACCAATCAACATACTACTTCAACATGTCTCCATCGCTACAATGGCCCAGAATCTTTTCCTTCCTTTGCTGGGGATCAATTTATGCAGCCACCTGACTCTACCTAGTACCCTGACACAGGAGCCATTCATCACATGACTGGTAGTTCTTCTAATCTCCAAAATCAACAGCCATATCAGGGAAATAATTCTGTATTTCTTGGCAATGGAAATTCTCTCTCTATATCTCATACTGGCTCTCTTCCTCTTCCTTTAGGTTCTCACCAATTTTCTCTTCAAAATGTTTTTTGTCTTCCATCTCTTCATACTAATCTTCTTTCTATTGCCCGTTTTACTCGTGATAATTTAGTTTTTTGTCTTTACTCCTGACTTTTATCAAATCTATGACTTGCGCATTGGTTCGTTACTTTTTCAGGGCCCCTCTAAAGATGGTCTTTACCCACTTTCCCTCTCCTCTCACTCATCCACCGTCCTTCGTGCCCTTACCACCGTGCACTCTCCTGCTTGGCATCGTTGCCTTGGTCATCCATCCCATCTTGTGCTCTCTCATCTAGCACCATCTTTAGGCTTTAAATTTTCAAATGCTTTCTGTAAGGATTGTGCACTTAGCAAATCCACCAAACTGTCATTTCTTAGTAATACAACCTTTGCCCCATCTCCCTTTTATTTAATTCACTTTGATGTATGGATGTCCCCCGTCATCTCTGTAACTGGTTATCGCTATTATGTCTTGTTTACAGATGACTTTTCTCGTTACTCTTGGATTTATCCTATGCACCATAAAAATGAGGTCTTTTCTCACTTTCAAACCTTTCTTGCCATGGTTAAAAATCAATTTCACACCACTGTACAAATCCTTCAAAGTGATAATGGCACTGAATATGTTAATAATGCTTTCTCTGATCTTTGCAGTCAACTAGGCATCCACCAACGTTTCTCATGTCCCCAAACTCCCCAACAAAATGGCCTAGTTGAACGTAAACACAGACATATTGCCACCATGATCTGTACCCTCCTTACCACTTCTCACACTGCCCACAATCCTTGGGTTGAAGCCGCCCTAATTGCTATCCATCTCATCAACCTCCTACCCACTCCTAATCTTCAATGGGACATTCCATACAATCGTCTCTTCCAACATCCTTCCTCATACTCTCATCTCCGAGTGTTTGGGTGTTCTTGTTTCCCTTACCTTGGATCCTATACTGAAAATAAACTCACCAACCGCACCCTTGACTGTGTTTTCCTTGGATACAGTTCTCACCACAAAGGTTACCATTGTTTACATCCCTCTACGGGTCGTGTTTACACGTCCCGTCATGTTTAATTTAACAAAATGCATTTCCATTTGAGCATTTTCAGGTATCATCTTCTTTTGAGTATGTGGATATTGAATTCCACCCAATTCTGGCCTCCTCCACACCTGTGCCCATATCAATTACTCATGCCATAGACTCAAACTCAGAATCACAACCTCACGGCACCTTCCTAGTGCGCACCTTTCTAGCTATTGCAGTCTCAAGCCATGACACTGCCGCAACCCCAGGTCCACTCATTGACACTTCTTCTGCTTTTTCCTAGCCCTTGCTCCAACCTTATTCCAGACGCCCTCGCATCCAGCTCTCTCAGATTGCGCTTGCCCCGGTTCCAACAGCTCTGAACTCCCTGGTTCTAGCAGCTTCGAGCCCCATGGTTCTAGCAGCTCTGAACCCCCAAGTTCCAGTGACAGGACCCGCCCCGGAATTCCCCCGAAACCGGGGCGGACCCCGTCTTTGATACCGACATCTCCCCGATGCCGGGCCCACTTACTAAAAACCGAGACTTTCTACCAAAATTTTGGTAGATTCTCCCCTGTAATTATGCACAACCCAACAAAATTCAACCTACATAATATACATAATAATAATCCCAACAGCCAGCATGCTTTCAACATACAACAGTAAATGGCCTCCGTCCTCAAGTAACCCTAACATGGGCAATAGTAGAGCATCTAATAGATTTAGTTTACAACACAGTTTGAGTAGAAGGAGATTACACAAATCCTAACTACGGATAGAAACGGTTCTGCCTCAAACACCACTTGCAAGCTTCCTGAAGCGACTACTGACTGGGGGGCGCAAAATAGAAAACTTGTGAGTGGACAAAAACAAGGTTTGCATTTAAAACAACATAATAACCCCACCGTGTAAAAATAATGCTCAAGCATGCAGTTTCACCATTCATAAACCAAATACTCCAAAACATTATTCTCAAAAATCCATTTAAACCCAAACTCTCAAATCACAACTCCATTCCCAAAATTATGCAGCTCTTACCCGACCTCTACATACATATATATACATATATAAATATAAATATAACATATACTTCTCTCCATACTAGTGTACAGGGGAAACAATCCAACCGAGGGATTGTTTGGCTAGTACGCAGGATTTCCAAGTGCTAACCCGCGTCCAGGGATAAGTAGTCCAACCGGGGGACGGAACTCCATAGCTCACACGCTAGCATTGCCAACGACACGTGTAGCTCACATATCACATACTAAGTCCTATGCGCGCAGACGACATCATCACCCACCGGCACTGCCAACGACATGTGTGATGAATCAAGCAATATACATACTTTTCCCATATGCCGGCATTGCCAACGACACATGTAAGACCCACAATCTCATAATCTTCCTACCATGCCGGCACTGCCAACAACACGTGTGGGAAGTCTAGTAACCAGGAGATGGTACTCACCTAGCATACTCATACATCTCTCAACCATCCCTCAAACTCAATCTTACCACCATCTCATATCAACACTCACATATACTCAACTCCTTCCACAATCCCTCCTCAACAACTCACATATCCCACACCAAGACCATATATACCATATAGATAATATTCCCCAAAATCCATACAAACATACTCTCATATACTCAAATAGGTCAAACCCACAATATATTGCCAAATTGCTATAATAACATCAAATTCCATCAACCAAATATTTATTAAATCACATAACCCATTTAAAACATATGCACAAATCTTTTATCAATAAAACCATGCCTATGCTTGAAAACAAAGTCCACTGACAGATAGTCCCAAGCTGCTTGACCATGAGAGGGTCCCGCCTACTGGGCACGATCGGTCGGAGCACCTATTTCGAGATACGAATCCTTGATTAATATAAAAACACTTCGAAATAGAAATTACAAATTGAATACTAAAATCCCCAAGTTCCCGGTGCATATATCGAGAATGGGATATCCTAAGGTCCGGTTACAGGTTTAAGGATCGCTCACAATTGGGCGGTTATCACTAACTCACAAACTTTGAATTATTGAATCGGAACATAATGGTCAGAAACTATCGAACATCCGCGAATTCCTATAGGATTCTAAGAGTACCTAGAACAACATACTTCAATTTGGAAACGATCCAACGGTCAGAAACTATCGAACTTGGATCATGCACAATATGCGAAAATCTGTTCGATAGCCAAACGACGTCCGAATTGAGATCCGTGAAATCCTACGCGCTCGTGACAACCTAAGGATCTCATCAGGATAAATTGCAGCTTCACCACCCTTACCGACGCGCTGCCGCGGGTGTGTAGAGAAATTTCCAGTGATAGAAAATCTTCAAATCACAAGCCACCCTCCCGGCTACATGTTCTACTCAATGAGTGGAGCATTTTATTCAACTACGGCCAAGCCCAATTCGACGGCAAGTGGCCGGAATCGGGGCCGGAAACTCACGGTTTAACCCGAAACTCCACGGCTTTGATCCGGCAACCATCGTCACCATTGTCATCGCAAAACCTAGGAAATAGCTAGAAGGAGAGGAGGGCTACCTGTTCCAAGTGACGGTACAGCTTGCGGTGGCCGGAAACATTGCCAGTGATGTTGACAGTTTTGGCTGATTCTTCACGTCGTTGCCACCGCCATTTGCTAGGTTTTTGATCAGAGAAAAGGGGTGGGCTGGGTAGAGGAGGAAGAGAGGAAGCTTTTTCAAGAAACGGCACCTGAAATGGAGGTTGGACGGCGGAGTTCTTGCCCTTCTGAAATTCTGGCGAAAATGAATGTCGGGGAGGGGGTTTCAGCTTCCGGGGGGGGGGGGGGGGGGAGAGAGAGAGAGAGAGAGAGAGAGGGAGAGAGAGAGAGTGTGTGTGTGTGTGTGTGTGAGAGAGGTAAAAGTGACAAATCTGATTTTTACTCTAATCCTTTTCGAAATAATTACAGTTTCGCCACCGAACTTATTTTGATCGCCAAATCTCCATTACAACTCCGATTCAAGCCTCCCGCAAGTCTACGGATTCGTCTCTGTACCACCTACGCAACCACAACATTCGTTGTTCCAAAGTCCCTCCGGATAAGAAAATGACCAAATTACCCTTAACCCAAGGGTAAATTCATAAATTCACTTAATTAAATTAAAATGGGAATAAATTTGGAGTCGGGGGGTTACATCCAGCAGCTTCGAACCCCCAAGTTCAAGCAGATCCTCAATCTTCTATCCCTGTTCCCCGCATGTGCACCCGTCTTCAGGATGGCATTCACAAGGCCAAGGTTCATACTGACGACACTGTCAAATATCCCCTTCCCTGTGCCTTATTAACTGTTGTTGAGCATACTGAACCTACTTGTTTTTCATAGGCCACTAAGCATACTGAATGGCGTGACGCTATGACTGAAGAGATCAATGCACTCCTCAAAAATCATACATGGACTTTGGTTCCTTCCTTTCCGTCTCAGAACTTGGTTGGCTGCAAGTGGGTTTTTCGGATCAAGCATCACTCTGATGGCTCCATTGAATGCTACAAAGCTCGTCTAGTTTCCAAGGGTTTTCATTAACGTCCGGGCATAGACTATGCTGAAACCTTCAGTCTTGTTGTCACGCCTGCCACCATTCGCATTGTTCTCAGCCTTGCAGTTTCTCGTGGTTGGTCCTTTCGTCAACTTGACGTAAAAAATGCCTTTCTCCATGGGTTTCTTCAAGAATATGTTTACATGGCTCAACCCCCTGGTTTTATTGATCCCACTCGTCTTTCTTATGTTTGCAAGATCCACAAAGCACTCTATGGTAAAACAAGCCCCTTGGTGACAACTTTGACATCAAAGCACTCTATGGTAAAACAAGCCCCTTGCAAGATCCACAAAGCACTTTATGTTTGCAAGGTGTTTTATGCCTTGCTTCTTTCTTATGTTTAGATGGCTCAACCCCCTGGTGACCACTTTGACATCAAAGACCTTGGTCCATTCAGCTATTTCTTGGGTTTACAGGTTCTTCATAAAGATGGTACTCTCCACATCAATCAACTCAAATATGCACATGATCTTTTACAGAAAGCCAATGTTCTCAACTCCAAACCCGCATATACTCCATTGGCTGCCAAGGTTCTTCTCTCTGTCTCTGATGGTGCTCTAATCTCCAACCCAACAGAGTATCGCGAGCTTGTTGACAGTTTACAGTATCTTACTCTTACTCACCCTGACATATCTTTTGCCATCAACACTATTGCCCAGTTCATGAGTGCTCCTCGCACCCCTCACCTTGTTGCCGCCGAACGGATACTTAGGTACATCAAGGGCACTATTGATCTCGCCCTCTCCTTCACTCCTCAAACTGTTGCCGCTCGCCTCTTTGCCTACTCTGATGCAGATTGGACTGGGTGCCCCGATTCTCGTCGGTCGACCACTGGATATGTGATTACTCTTGGAACTAACCTCATTTCATGGTGTTCCAAGAAACAACCCACAGTTTTGCGCTCTAGTACAGAGTCAGAATATCATGCACTCTCTCATGCTAGTGCCGAAACCAATTGGCTATGCTCTCTTCTTCATGAATTGGGTGTGCGTCTTCAGTTCCCGGTCCAACTCTTTTGTGACAATCTCATCACCACGTACATGGTTGCAAATCCAGTTTTCCATGTCTGCACACGTCATATTGAGTTAGACTATCACTTTGTCCGTGAAAAGGTGGCTCTTGGAAGTCATCAAGTTTGCTTTATTCCTTCTGTTGACCAACCTGTGGACCTGTTCACCAAAGCTCTTCACAAACCACGCCATCAGCTTATGTCTTGTGCATCCTGTGACGCCCAATTTGCCGAGGGGGGGGGGGGGGGGGGGTTGTTAATGCAGCTTTCCTTTCCTATCCTACACGGAAGTCAACTTCACAATCTTCTCCTCCTAGCAATTAGCCTTTCCTGCTGTAAATAGGATTGTATTCATGTCTATATTATTTCCTACCTTAAGTAGGTATTCTGTACTAGTATAAATAGGGACTCTGTGTAATATGTTAAATACAAGGAAATATATTTTCTACATAACATAATATGTCAGACTCTCTGACAAGAGAACATTTCCTTGATCTACACCCTAAGGAAATTTCATAAATTCAAAGTTAGGAAAATGTCAAAGAAATTTAGCTTCTTCTCCATCACCTGCCAATGGAGAAGCTGATGATGACAGCAATTCCTAATTATTCAAGTTGATTAAAAAAAAAAAAAATTACTCAACGTACAAAAGTTCTGTATGTTTACAATATAAATCGTAAATGAATTCGTCAAATTGCAAATTTGAATTTCATAAGCATGTTATGTTTTTATTGTTTTCATTCATGTTATTCCACGGGTTTAATTATAAAAATTCAAGTAATGATGTGTAAGCAATAATTTTGTGGGCATATGATCCTTCTGAAAGGGATGCTAAATTGGCAAGAGATGCGCTGAAGGCGAAGAAGCAAGGCATAAAACACCTAAAAGTGGTAGTTGAGATAGCTTGTGCCTCATCTCCTCACCACTTGATGGCAGTGAGGCAGGTCCATGCTTCACTTTTTGATTGTTCACTTGAGGAGGATATTGCATCTACTGTTTCCCTCCCCCTCAGAAAGGGGAAAACATATTGACTAGCTCAAGAACATCAGACTCAAATACTGGGTAAATTATTGTTATTAAAATGCTATGCTACTAACATCTTCATCCGGAAAAGCCCTCTAAAATGTGTGGAGATTCTCAAAGTAATTAAACAGTAATTGACTGAATTAATATTACCGAAAAAATTATAAAAAAGGAAAAATGTCTCATAAGTTAAGGCCATGTTTGGTGACTGAATTGGAAAATGAGGTAGAATTGCATTCTGTTGACTAATAGTATTGGTTGCCGATTGCCATAGATTCTGGTCGGTTTGGTGAGCCCCTACAGGTATGACAGAAGTATTTTGCAGAATCTGAAATTGCAACATACTACAAGAAGGAAAATTTATCCTCACAAAACGGTTTAATAGCAAATGCTGAAATTCCCAAGTCTATATTCTTTTGGGTGGTGCTAGAGGCACCAACTTTGGGCACCAACTTGAGCACCAACTCTCTAATAGAGGTGGAGCCCGCCAATACACCGGGGCCCACGCTTTATTAGAGAGTTGGTGCCCAAAGTTGGTGCCTCTAGCATTTTCCTATTCTTTTTCCTCACAAAACGGTTAATCCAAAGAAAATTTATCCTACAAGAAGGAAAATATAACGATAAGCTACCACGTAAAATTCAGAAATGAAAATCAGCAAGGAAACTGTAAACCATATACAAGCATATGTTCGTTACTTATACAAATTGGTGGGTTCATCAACTGATTCACATTAACAGCTGGCTGAATTCCTCATGCGTTAAGATTCTTGAATGTCTTTGCAAACATAGATGCTGTGAAATTGCTGTTAACAAGAATCTTATCTGCCATTCCTGCAGCCATACTTAATTTTTAAAAATAATCAGTGAGAAATAGTAGTATAATCACAGCAAAAGAACACTAAAAAGGTGCACAAGACACATCAGATAAATATGATACAGCCAATATATGGGATCAGACCAGTTGTCATTTCTTCTATGAAGTCTGAAGGTTTCCTACATATCCTCCTCAAAATAGTGTGTGTTGAGCTAGCAATAAATCTGGAAAATGACAATAAAACAAAACCTGGACATAAAGATGTAACATATTAAACAACTATGATATCAAATAGGTGCAAATACCTTTGTTGTCTTCTTAAGCTTTAGCAGTGGGATGACAACAGAAACCTGATCTGCTAGTATTACATCAAATGATGGTCACAGGACCAGCACACAGAGAGCAACAAAAGGCACGATATATACAGTAACAGGAAAGATACTGGGAAACCGAATGACATTAAAGCATCAAACAATGCACTGATTTTAAATGATGGTTTATCACTGCGAAATTGAGAAAAAAGGACAAGGAAAGAATAGAAAATTTGATATGTTTGATCTAACTATGTATAAACCATCTTCCAATCCCACGGTGTAGCATCCATTATCTATGTAGTACCCTGTTTGGTGAAGTTCCTATAGCAGGTCTGTGTTTCTAATCCTGTTTCTCTCAGACACACCAAGATGACTTGAAACTGTCATTTTCAACATTTTATTGTAAAATGGGCCATCATGTAAATCTTTCATTCAACTTTCAAACAAACTTACATATGAAAAAAGACAGCATTATAAGAAAATGAAATTTTTTACAGGGCGATGAGTTATTATGGTTGAATAAATATTAAAAAAAAACAGAGTTACTCTTGTTCGATGTTTTGTACTAGGGGTGGGCTCGGTCTGGGTTGGTTCAGTTTTGGGCCCAACCCGAATACCGAACCATAGGACTTGGTTTGAGTATTTTGAAACCGAAACCAAACCATAATTGATGAAAACCGACCACTTCGATTAACTGGTTGGTGGGTTGGTTTGGTTCGGTTTGGGTTTTTTGGTTTTCAGAGAGAGAGAGAAGAAGAAATAAAAGAGATGGAGAGGAGAAGAAAAAAAAGAGGGAGAGATGGAGGAGAAGAAGAAGAAGAAGAAGAAGAAGAAGAAGAAGAGGATAAAAAGAAGAGAGAGAAGAAGAAGAAGAAGAAGAAGGAAAAAAAAAGATCAAGACGGCGAAAGGGAGTGAAGACAGACGTAAGAAGGAGACAAAAAAATAGAAAGAGAGGGACTGATGGAGACAAGACAAACGGAGAGATGGAGAGAGAAGAAAAAGAAAAGATTGAAACTATGTATTATATATATATTTCTTATAATATTATTATATATAATATTTTTTTAATATCATCAGTTTGGTTTGGTTAAACCATGGTTTTGAATATTGCAAACCGTATAGGGAACCATAAATTTCGATTTGGTTTAGGTTCAAACCGATGACCAAAAAAACATTGAAAAAAAAACCAAATCATCAATTTGGTTTGGGCGGTTTGACCAGATTACCAGTTTGAATGCCCAACCCTATTTTGTACCATACACAATCCAACCTCAAGTAAACCCCACAACTATTTTACACAGATACCATGAATCCATAATATCAAACATAAAATGATGGCCACAGGACCAGCACGCAGAGAACAACAAAAAGGCACTGCAGAAATGCACACAAAGCATGAAGACGTAGAATATATGTCGGGGTAGGAAAGCACCATATACAGTAACAGGAAAGATACCTGGGAAACCGAATGACATTAAAAAAAATCAAACGATGCACTGATTTTAAATGAAGGTTGATCGCCACGAAATTGAGAAATAAGGAAAAGGAAAGAAAGGAAAACTTGATATGTTTGTTTAACTATGTATAAACCATCTTCCAATCCCACAGTGTAGCATCCATTATCTATGTCGTACCCTGTTTGATGAAATTCCTATACCAGCTATGTGTTTCTAATCCTGTTTTTCTCAAAGTACACAGACCAAGACGACTTGAAATTATCATTTTCAACATTCATTATTACAAAAAAGGCAAGAGACGACGGGAATTCACCGTCGTGTATTCGGTTTTCAAATGGTCGTGAAATCGACCGGCATCTTTTCCAAAATCAAACCACGACGATAAATCTCCGTCGTTGTTGAAACAAACAACGTCATTAACAAATACTAACCGACGTCTGTGTATTGAAAAATGAGCTTAAAAAACAGTCAAGGATAAGAATAGACTACCAATTCTAACAAACAAACGTTGTTTAAAAGGCAACATATGACATATTTTAACAGAACATGGACGCAAGAGATACATACAACGACGAGAACTAAAACCCACAACCGTTAAATATACCTTTCACGACACATACAACTATGATGTCTTTAAATACATAATCGACGACGTTATTGATTCCTACTACGTCACCACAGTTTCTACAACCATCGTGAAATAAACTTTCCACTTCGATTTTTCCATTAACGATGACGCGGAAATAGATGTTAGGATCATTACTTACGACACATGTATTTCTATAGACGAATTTGTACTAAATAAACAATGTTGGGTCCAAATAAATGAGAGCCATATTACAGAATTTATACGTCATCTTTTAAAATATAATCGTCGTCTAATGCATCTGAAACAACAACGTTTCTCAGTCGATCGCTGTGTAAAACTATTTTTACAACATGATCTGAAAATAAACGATGTGGAAAATATGTTGGGGTCATGACTTACGACACATTCATTTATACAGAGGACGTTGTCGTCAATATACAACGTCATTATCATGTAAAAGACAACCGTGTTTCAGAATTTATACGTCATCATTACTAAAATTACAGTCGTCAAATGTCTATGAGACAGCATGGTTTATCCGACATTCGCCGTGTAAAGTCATTTTAACGACATGACCATAAGAAAAGAGACGTGGATACATTCATATAACGTTGTTTTTGTAAAGGAACGACGTCCAAATATATCTTAACGTCGACAAACTTACCAATGGATTTCAAATACCATCGTGAATTAATCCTTTTCCACTTCGTTTATGAGAGAACAAACGACGTGGTAAAATTAAGACGACGATTTTTGATTTGATACGGACGAGTTCATACTCTAAGACGTCGTCTTTTGTAACGTTCAGGTTAGATATCTCGTCTTTTAGATGTCGGTATTATGAGATTGGAGTCTTGTTATTTGGAATTACATGGTGGCTCTTTATGCTTCTTCGACGTGATATCCTTAATAACTGTTTCACAATAGCGTCGTGGTTCTTCATTGTTACGTTGCTTTAAGACATCGCTAAATATATTGTGGTCGTTGAATGCTCCAAAACGTCATTTTTTATGACAATTTTATTAAAACAGACGTATGTTTTTCACATTTTTATCAAGACCGTCGTGTTTGTAATCTTGAACCAGTATTTTTTGTACTGATTGTTTTGTGGCCAAAACCTGAATAATGAAAGTGAAGAAATCACATTACAATATATTACAAAATTAATGTCATACACATCCGTTTAGGGCATAAGTAATTTCATAAATTACATAAGCATCATTCAATCCATATATCTTCACACCCATCTCGAATATTTGAACTCCCAAACTCACACACCAGTTCATCAAATGTGTCAACATTTGGCATCCCTCTAGTAAATAGCTCACACTCAATTCTCACATCACCTAAGACATCATCACCAATAACATCATTATATCTCTATTAGGCATTGATAACACTACCGACCAACCACGATGCATCGGGTCGTCAACAAAAAATACTTGTTTGACTTGAGAAGCCAAAACAAATTGGTCATTCCTATGTCCAATTTTACTCAAATCTACAAGGGTAAATCCAAGTTCGTTGACTAAGACTAGAAGTACTATCTATCCAATCACACCTAAAGACTGGGATTGTAAACTTTTGGTAGTCAAGGTCCCAAATTTCTTGAATGACACCATAGAAACCCATATTTGAGAGAATTGGGTTTTTATCCTTGACACTAGCAACTTGTATGGTATGTGCAAGTAAATAAACTCCACCATTTTGAGTTGTCCACACATCATCTTGTGCCTTGATGTTAAATTTAATACCTTTAGTAAGATAGCTCCTATATGATAGCACTGCCATGTTTGGACCAGCTGCTAGCCACCTTAAATTTTCTGATACTCCATGATTGTCTTCCTCATTAAGTTCACTTTGAACTTGCAAATTAATCATATCTTAATTCAATCTAACATAGAAAGAAGAAAATTAAAAGAGAAATATGTTATTCAATAACATATACCTTGAAGCGGAGCCATTGAATGAAAGTGCTATTGTGCTTATCTTGCAGCCACTTTGTTCTCTTTCTAAATTTTGGAGAAGCGGTCTTGATGTGGATCATATGTTGCCTACATGACACGAAAAATTCAAGCATTACGGTCCCAAATATATAAGAATAAAACTCATACGTACTCGATATAAGGTAAGACTTCCTCCGTATTCTCCAAGACATATAGATGTGCTTGGTTCAATAGGTCCCGATCAACTAAGCTCACTGTGCAACCTGATAGTGGCTTTGAAACTCCCATCTTTTGGCTTGAAGGCACTCCAACTGTACTAACATCAGATAAATGCTCGGTACAAAACTCTACAGCTTCTTCAGCTATATATCGCTCAGCAATGCAACCTTCGGGACGAGTACGATTCTGAACATACCCCTTTAGCACTTTCATATATCTTTCAAACGGATACATCCATCTAAAATATACTGGCCCAAATAGACGAACTTCTCTGACAAGATGTACTACAAAGAATGAAGGGGGAAAGTACTTTTCAAGCAAACACAAAGTAACTACAACATCTTCTTCCAACTTATCTAGCTTGGAAACATCAACCGTCTTTGCACATATAACATTGAAGAAGAAGCACAAACAGGTTATTGCATACCTTGCAGGATTCTCCAAAACAGAACGAATTGCCACAGGGAGCAATTGTTGCATTAAGGTATGACAATCATGTGATTTAAGGCTAAGAAGTCTTGAATCTTGTAAAGATACAAGATTTTTTATATTTGAAGAATAACCTTCAGGGACCTTCATACCATAGAAAGAATTGCAAACCTCTGCTCTTGACAAATTCCAAGGTCCGAAAGGCAAACGAGTACGTCTTTCTCCATACTCGGGTTGCAAATCAGTTTTGACCCCCATGTTCAATAAATCTAATCGAGCAGCAATCCCATCTTTATTTTTTATAGGGATCTCCAGCAATGTAACAATGATACTATCGCAAACATTCTTTTCAATGTGCATAATATCTAGGACATGCCTTACAGGAAGGTATTTCCAATACTCGAGGTCAAAGAATATTGATTTCTTCTTCCAACAAACTCTGTCACCATCTTCAACCATATGCAGCACTTCTTCTCCAGTTAATGGCTCGGGAGGTGTGCCATATTCAGGTTTCCCATTAAAAGCTGCACGTTGCCTCCTATATGGATGATTGATTGGTAACCATTTTCTATGCCCAATGTAACAAATTTTGTGGTCATTTTCAACCTGTGACTAGGTGTATCATCGCCGCATATTGAACAAGCTTTATATCCTTTAACAACATAACCAGATAAGTTTCCATAGGCGGGGAAATCATTAATTGTCCACATTAATGCAGCTCTGAGTGTAAAGTATTCTCTATTATGTGCATCATACACTCCTCTAATCCCATACCGTCGTTAAAAATAATACCCTAAACCCTAAATTATATATTTTTTAAATATAATTTTAGAAAAGGGTTTATGGTTTTACGGCCTAATATATAACAACTATAAACCCTAAACCCCAAAAATTATCCTTTAACCCTAAACCCTAATATATAACAACCCTAAACCCTAAACCCTAAACCCTAAACCATCAAACTATAAGTGATGTTATGACTCATCAAAACAACTTTTTTTTTTTGGGTGGTCAATTTACAAATTTATAAATAAACCCAATCCTAGACATGAATTTATAAAAAAAACCCTAACACTGTTTAAAACATAGAAACACACCCAAAAATCAACAATTGTATATTTTTTGGGTGTGTTTATAAATGGGTTTTGAGTGTGTTTAATAAATGGGTTTTGGGTGTGTTTCTAAAGTGTTTTTCATGTTGGGTTTTTTTTTTATAATTTTAGCCCCTATTTTGGGTGTATTAGTGAAACTCCCTTTTAAATTTGTATTACTCAAATTGCATTTTTTTTTAAGCTTTAGGGGGAAGAAAATATATCAATGACTTCATAAGAGTTGACGTTGCATTTTTTTGATCTATTTTAAATTTATTATGAATATTTTGCATGAATAGAATAAAATATTCCTACAAACACCAACAAACCACGTCGGCGTTAAGAAAGTAACGACATTGTAAATTTAATAAACGACTTACTTGTAAAAAGGACGTCGTTTAAAAGCGAAACCATGGCGAAATTTTCACTCAAACGTCGTCGCATCGACGTACAAACGGTATATCACAACTTAAACTAAAAAGGTGTCGTCGTGTAATTTAATTACCACGTCATCTCTGTCATCTAAATATCCTTTTGTGTCAAATTCGTTTCAAACGATGACGTTGTTATTTTTTGCAACTTCGGTTGTAATAAATGGAACATGCATTAAACGTCACCTATACTTCCTTTAGACGTTGTCTGTAATGTACAGTCGTGTTTTTTATTCCTCTTGTTTTATTTTTTTTACAAACTGTTGTACTCCATAAGACAACGGTTTTTGACATAATTATGTCGTTGGAATGTTATTACACGTCTGTAGGGCAATTTCTTTTTTTTTTTTTAAATTACGAAAACCTCAACAAATTTTCAGGGAAAAAAAAGATGTAAATTATAGACAAAATTCGTACAAAAACTTGTCTAATTCTAACAAAATTTGTACAAAAACTTTACTAATTCTAAGAAAATGTGTACATTATATAAAAATGTCAAGTGTTCTAAAAATCCTCTACTCCATATGAAGGCAAACAAACTCTGCCCATTCTTTCCTGACTTCAATGGCTGCTTGGGGGTATGGCGCTTGATCTTTTCCCTTTGTAAACTGCAATCCATAAACAATGATTATTAAGTTTTATAAATAAATAGAAATTCAATCACAGACGACGCTATTTTTCATAACCGACATAGTATATTGATGCAACGACGGTAATTTTAAAGGACTGTCGTTGATAATACAAAAAACCACGTACTATAAATCTGAAAATTTTCTTCTTACCGTCTTCTCAAACTCCAGGGAAGGATCCATGATGATGTTTCTCATGAAGCACATGACATAATAGCCGCATTCTACACTGCTTGGTTGCTTTGGTGTGCCTGGTAGAGTTTTCCAAATGGTTGCTTTACGGCCTTGTCTGCCTATGTGTGAATTATACATTTTGATAGCACTGTTCAATATGTTTTTGGCCTCCTCATCAACCACTCGATTTCTAGGCAGAGGATCTAGAAATAGACAGTTTCCTTCTTTGCTCTCACAATGAACAAGACCCAATGACGGCTGCACAAAATTAATATAAAGGTTAAACAGTTTTATACGTAGTGCATCATACAAACAAAATCCTGTTAAGGAGACTAACCCTGGATTGTAAGGCATCATGAAAATCTATTCACCATCTGTCTTTTGAAGTTGATTGGCTACCAAACGTGATCTCTCAGTTAATGATCCAGCGTTCGCACTAACTTGAGCAAGGTCGATGAAGCCAACCATGTTCAACATATTTGCAGCTTTCAAATTATCAAATAGGCACCGAAATATATATATGGAATGATCACATGAGTTTTTTTTTTTTTTTTTTTTCAACAGAAAGGAGAGTGTGAAATAAATATTTGATAAGGACAAACCTCATATATATTGCAACCACAGTAGCCCCAATTTCTTCCATTCCTGCTAACTGTGTAATATCTTCAGGCAAGACGAAGGTACTACGATCTTCACCAAGCATCTCATTCTCAATTGTAAAGGTCATAATCTTCTCCTGAGGCTTTAGTGTCATTTCCACATAACGACAAAGGGATTGTAAAGAAGATGGCACCTCCAGCTTTGAATAATCAACTATTTCAATATTCTGTTTAAAGAAATAAAGCAAAATAAAATGAAGTGGTAATTCAATAAACACGACGGTTTAAAGAAAACAACGTCGTCTGATAAGTAATTTAAACGATGGTAACAAAACACCGTCGTGGTGAATAATTTATTATGTCATAGAAAACAAATTCCGACGTCTAATTAAAATGCAAAATTCATAGATAATGAATTTACCACAATTTCCTTTTCTCCACCACTGGATTTCTGTTTTAATAAATAAAGAGAGATATATAAGAAAGCTTGTACAACAATTTAAAAATTCAATTAAAAACAAAACTGCCATGGAAATTTAAAACAAACAACGGTTTAAAGAAAATATCGACGTCTGAAATTTGAAAAACAAATAAAAAAGGCAAAGTTATGAGAATTTACCTTTTCATCTTGCTTCTCATCTTTCTTTTCTTCATCTTGCTTTTCATCTTTCTTTTCTTCATCTTGCTTTTTCTAAATCCCTAGATTTCTATTTTGAAGAAATAAAGAAATATATATATATATATATATATATAAGACAGATTGTACAATAAGTAAAAAAATTAAATTAAAACGTCATGGTAAGGCATAACATAAGACGGTATGTAAGAATTACGGACGTCTTAAAATCATTAAACGGTGGTAAATAATAAACGTCGTGGGGATTTATATATTGCGTTGGTAAGGACTAAAACCGTCGTCTAAATCACCATAAAAGTTTTCAAAAATAACGACGTCTAATGGCGTGTAAAACAAGTAAACTAAATACGACGTGGTATTGAAACCCAAATGACGGTTTATTAATAAAATCATCGTGGTATGTATTTCAAATGACGGTTTGATTCACAATAACAACGTCTAATAACTTTTTAAAAAAACAGAGAATTCAAAGTTCAGAGATGCTACCATTTCATCCTGCTTTTCCCCATTCTTGGCAGTATCATCCTCAAAATGTAGGGATCTCCCGTCAAGAGCCCCAGAGCAACTTGCTTTGTCCGACATTGGATTTTTGGGACTTTGCTCTTGACCTTGGTTTTGATAGGGGCTAGTTTTCGGTTTAAGCATGCTTGAATCAAAATTGGGGATGAGTTGGGAAAGCTAACTCAGAAAATATTCCCTCTCAGCCTCTACCAATTGCTTGGTTCTTGCCCTCCATCTTTAAAGTCTCTTCCCTTAATCTAGCTTCCATCTTCAAAGTCTCTTCTTGAAGGACAAGTCTTACACTTTCCTTTAATTGATCGGCAAACTTTACCCTCTGTGGTCTAGGTAAATTGAAGTATTGGCTAGGGGAAATCCCAGCACCCACCCCTCTAACTCTCCCTGGATGCTCGGGACCCAAAGCCATTGTCAACAAATCATTACTGCCAGATACAGTAAGACTGCCTTCAGAGACTTGGTTTTGCAATTCATCCTAAAACAAAGATATACAAAAAAGTCAGCACAAGAAAACACACGACGGTTATTTATAAAAGAACGACGTATTATATAATTTCACACGACCCAATAACATAGCAATCAACGTCATCGTAAATTTATCACGACTATACTTAACTAACGACGTGGTTAGAAGTTTCAAACGACACTATAAATAAACCATAGACGTCTTATGCTATAATTACAAAAAACAGAGTAGTGACTTCATATTCAGACCTGTAACGACGTTTTTAAAACATTTCGACGTAGTAATATTATTCACACGATGCAAAGATATAACAGAAGACGTAATAAGAATTATCACGGCAATACACAGTTTAATAAAAATTTAAAATAGAGTAAGTAGGCTTACAATTAATTTTTCTTTCTCTGCCACTTTTGGATCCGGGATGTTACCATAATTGTCTTGTCTAGCTTTCTTTCATAAGGTAGATCGATCAATTTCTACCCCGGGCATGGTTTCCTCCAATTGATCCTCCAAACCAGCATATCCTTTTCGAGACAATCGATGATTGTACTCAAGTTTCTCCCTCCTCTGTGATTGTTCAAAATGCACAAACACAAATTGTTCGGATAACCTTGAAGCTACAAAGGCATCCCATTCCTGCTTTCTCTCTGAATTTATATAGTTCAGAGGGTTGGCTTAATTTCTCCTTCTCCTTGATGAATGGAAGGATATAATGCCTCGTTAGTGTAGACTTAAAATCCTTCCATTTCTTGGCAGCAGAAGATAACACCAGTTTCTTGCCCCCTTGACGTACCACAAAAGCGATGTGAATGGCTTCCCAAATCTGCTCTTTTATATCGTTGGGGATTTCAGCCCATTTCTTGTCCACAAGTGGGACTCAGGAGCGTGCCAACACACCAATGTAGGACTGCATCTTGATCGGTGCATAATTACATATCTTTTTGTACCCTTTTAACTTATGATTTGGTTATATTTTTGAGTTAAACTTGTGCTTTTAATAAAGTTTGTGTATGTTTTAGTGTAATAAGATTGAGACTCATTACATGCATTTTGAAGACAAGTTAGCTCAAAACAGTGTCTGCAGATAAGTCACATTCACGGATTAACCTGTACTTGCTCAAGAAGAACCAGATAATGAGCCATACATCATTGGAAAGATACGGAAGTCTAGTTTCCGTAGCATTTTACGGTTCATGATTTGGAGTCTTCTAGAGGAAGTTATACATGATTTAGCAGCTCAAGGTCAAAATTCGGCAGCATCTGCGTATACTAGGCCAAAAATGACATTTGAAGTCTTCCCTTCCCATTTTTCCTTGAGTTTGGGCTGGCATATTCTTGGAAAGATAAGACAAATGGCTTGAAGATCCATATTTTTCCAGAATTTTTTGGAGTGAATAACAAGCCCAAAATCGGCCCACAAGCTGACTGCAATGCAATGTCATGCATGATCAAGTGCTATCTAGTGGAATTTGTTGATGAAGAGCACTAGCCAAAAAGATGAGTTTCTAATTACAAGTGCTATCTAGTGGGATTTGTTGATGAAGAGCACTAGCCAAAGAGATGAGTTTCTAATTACAAGTGCTATCTAGTGGGAGTTGTTGGTGAAGTGCACTAGCCAAAAGATGAGTTTTTTTTACAAGTGCTATTGGCATAAACCATATTCAATTTAGATATTCCCCTTCCATTCTCCCTATAAATAGCACTCCAATTCTAAACACAAGGGCATTCAACAATCCATCAATTCACTTCATCCATTACTCATACACATTCAGATAGAGAGAGAGAGAGAGAGAGAGCTAGTTGCAAAGGAACAAAGCTTGGAGCTGTCTTGGGAATTCCTTGCTGCCATCATCTAGTTCTTTTCTTCTTTTTATCCTATCTTATGTATTTCCATTCTATATTATTTTTCAATTATTAAATATGAGTAACTGAATTTCTTCTTAGTTAGAGGTGAATTCGAAGCCATGGACATATGTTTTATATGAATTGATCACATCCAGTTATGGTTTCGTAAAGTATGAATGTGATTTACTTTTCTGTTTTATTCAGGACTTATTCTTGCATGTTTATTAAGGATGCATACTTAGTTTGCATGCAGGGATTTGATGCTAGAATATGAGGGAATTTCACCTAATCGTTATGAACTTATATTCACAAGTAGTAAAAGTCACTAGTCATGATTGTGTTAAGTAAATTCCTAGCAGGAGTATCATGCTTTTCATAGTTACAAATGCCTTGTCAAAGCTTATGATTTTCATAGAACTTAATGATCTTTGATATGTATCTCTATCATGCTGTTCATATAGGGAACTTGATAAGAATAATTTGATTGAGTCGCTGAGTCCAATTCAATGAACTTAGGAAAATCTGAGAGTTAATTAGTGCATTCACAATTAATTTGGGGCTTTGACATTCATACTTTATAGAAAGAGTAACTGGAGATCTATTTGTATGCATATGTTCCATGTGTGGAGAAGAATCCTCTAGCTATCCCTTAATCCATATTTCATTCACAACTTAGTTATTTGCTGCTGTCAATTTTACTTTGGTATAAATCATCCAACTCCCCCCAATCATTGTTCCCTTAACTTAGTTCTAGTTTAATACATTTAATTTGTGTTGATTAGCATCCCTCCTAATCCCCGGAATAGAACGATCCCTACTTACTCGTACTACGATTGCATTATTTATAGGGTTTAATTTGTGCGTTAGTTATTTCTCACGCCACATCTTAGTATGTGCAGGGCCACATGCTTTCCCCCCTTTATTGTACTCAACAACTGGCTTGATTTTCTAATATTTTCTCTTCACAACACGAGGCATTGTGCTCATACCTCGACTTGACTTTGGCTCCTTAGAATATGTTGTCGTGCTGCCTGGTTCTGTCTCAGCAGATGAAACAAACTTCATCTTCTTCAAGGACTTGTCTTGAGGATTTACCAATCTAAGCTCCTTACCTCCATTTTTTTTTTGAGCCAGAGTCCTTATTTTGGTCTTGAGAAACCATGGTTACAGACAAATCAAACCTGCAAGTGAAAATATTTCAAGAAAAAAATTAAGAAAACAAACGACGGTTATTTATAAAATGTGACGTATGATAACATTTCACACGACGCAATAACATAACATCAGACGTAATAAATCTTTAAAACGATGGTACTTAAACAACGACGTGGTTAATACATTAAAACGACGACAATATTAAACCACCGACGTCTTATAATATAATTACAAAAAACAGAGAAGTGATTCCAGATTCAGACATTCAGGTGAAAATATTTTAGATTTTCATTTCAAACAACGACGTTTTTTAAAATTTGGACGTAGTACTTCTATTCACATGACGTAACATTATAACAGAAGACGTAATAAGACCTTATTATGGCGATATTTATATTCCGTCGTGATATTTAAATTCAAACGACATTAATAGTAATGTCATGTCGTGGTATGAAAATTCCACAACGTGAATAAAAAGATACTGTCATCTATATAAGATGGAAAACAAAAACAGTGAAGTTGTTTCAAACCCTTCTTTCTTTGTTTTTGTATTTTATCAAATTAGGAAAAATAAAAACCATGGTTCAGAGAAATCGAAACTGCAATGAATATATCTTAGACAATCAAATAAAAATATGACGGTATTTTAAAAACAACTTAGAACAACTTTCAAACGACGCTGGACGACTGACGAACCGTCGTGGTCTATAAATCTAACCACGTAAATAAGAAGCTACAGTCGTCTTATTTAGTTGAAGTAGAATAAACAGAGTTGTGTTCAAAGTTGGAAACTTTCCCTCTTTGTTTGCATATTTTATCAAACTTGGAAAGAATTAAAATGATTTTGGCCAGAAAAAAGGTAAAAAGATTTTCAAAACAAAAACCGTATGAGCATGCAAAACAGCAACAAAAATAGTGAGAAATGCTTACCTTTTGCGTGCAATGAAAGCTTTCTCTTGGAGTTTGGTGTTTAAGTTCAGAGACGACAACAAAGACGAGAGGAAGACGATGAGATACACCGACAGTGCTCTGAGAAGGAAAAAAGACAAAAAGTTTTCTCTCGGAGATAGAATTTTTTTCTCGGGTTTGGAAACAGTGCAAGTGAAAGTCAGGTAGACGAAAAGTTTAATATATTCACATACCGTTTCGTAAAACGACGCGATTAATAGAAAGCGCCCTAGTATTACATATTAAACGTCGGTATATGTTTCTCACCACCCTAGTAAATAGTTTTAACGACCCTTAGTTTTCATAAAATGTCGTGTTTATATATAATTCCACGACGATATTTTCTTCAATGTCGGTTTTGCATCGTGGTTAATTATGTTTATACGACCTCACTTTATTGTTAACCGACGTCTATGTTTAAGTTATACACTTTGTTGATTTATATTTTATGATCAGTAGAGATTTGCCTTTTAAATATTGCTCCTATTAAATATTGATCTGTGGCTGTGCAAGAGCTTGAGAACAAGAGGAAAGAGAGGGCCCAGCTTGGCAGTAGTTCTTTCTGATAGATATTAAGAAAGATATTACCAAAATAAAAGAAAAATTAATTAATTTTAAAAAGCAATAAAAATAAGACCGCGGTTTATAGAGAAGGCAGACGTATAAATAGAAAATCTACGATGGTAATTTAAACTTAGGACGTGGTAAATAAATACGACAGTAGTACACTCCAAAATAATAAGTCGATAAATTAATCTCTCGCGTCATGGTACATAGAGTTAACACGTCGTATTTTTGTAACATACCGACATGGATTTTATTATAATATAGGACGTGGATTCTAACCGACGTGGATGTTTACAATTGAACTGCGGTTTTTGTGTAAGGACCGTTGTGGGTTTTAAAGATTTACTGTATAAATATGACACTTTCTTTCAGTTTCAGTTTTCATTTAGGGTTCCAAGTTCTTCTGGAGGCTCGTCTTCCTCTCTCACAGACACACACGCATCATCACTCTCTCTTGTTAGAAATGTGCCCTAAGAGCCAATACATTTGATGTAATCTCCTTAGAATACATTTCGTATATAAAGGGCAAACTTATTTTGTTATCTATTACATCGTGTAAAGAAACAAATGTCCAGGGTATGCTATATAAGAGATAAAGTAATCTAAAGGAGTTTAGATTCATGAGACCTTTAATCTCTAACTGTAGTACCCCAAAATGTTCCTAATCATAGGTTATCAAATGGGCATTGATTAACCATCAAGATTAGCACATATTATGTATGCTCAATTGGGAGGATGGTTAGTCTCAAACCATTTGTGTAGTTGACACTAATACAAGTATGTGGGTGCTCATTAGTGAATGAGTTCACTGAACGCGATCAATCGTAGTTCTCGTATGGAGTATTTATCTATATGTCAAACGAGAACTCATAGTTGCAATAATGCAAATTAGTCCTTAGACCTGAGGCATCATGGTTGTCCTGTAATGCGTTATTGATCTTTGATAGCTCTTCAAGGCAAGTCGTAAAAGATTTGTCTAAAGTGTTGTTGGGATCTCTTAATTCATCATAGGGGCATGTGAATGTACAATAAGGAATCTCTACTTTTGATATAAAAAGAGAATGTTTCAAGATGTGATTCAGCAAATCTTCGGCCGAAGTATTTGAACAGGATTTAGAAAGTGTTTTAGTCATGTTCTATTGAATCACATGAGGTTAATCATATTAGGAGTTTGACATCATCAATCCGTACCCTGAAAATATGATTGGAAACATTGTATAAGAGAAGGACCGTATTGCATTGCAATTCCAACTGAATAGGTTCTTTGTCTATTCTGATTAGCTTGGGTAGCCATGATATGTTGCTAGATGTCACTCTTGGCTTGTGGAAGTCCTAGGATTGATTGTGATCGATCCAAATAAAGGAAGAATTAAAAAGGGGTTTTAATTCCAGTTGGTTAGAAAGAGTTCTAATATTTTTCCCACTGCCTTGCTAAATTAGAACCTAATGGATCGCACACCTTAAATGGTTAACTTTGAGTAATACAAATGAGAATGAGGAAATCAATTTGATTGATTTGATGTGGATGATTTAATACATGTAAAATGGTATTTGGGCCTCCGTAATGGTTAATGAGAAGCCCAAATGGTTGGGTATCAAGCCCAAGGGCTTTACACACTTAAAGATTATGGTTTAAGTGTCATAAGGCCCACTTTTGGAAGCCCAATGGGGTTTGTCCGAAAATGCATATATAGATATGTATGGGAATTGTTTCCATAAGCAAGTTAATGAGCTAATTAACACACAAACACAATCCAACATCAACCAAAGGGGTTTGGGAGATCAAAGAGAGATAAAAGAGAGTTTTCAAGAGTGAAACACTTTCATCTTTCAAAGTGGTTTAGATTGAAACCAATCTTGAGATTCTTGAACTAGCATTCTTGTATTCTCAAGATACTCCTTCTCATCTCAAGGTTCCATTGGTGTCGAGACTTAGAGGCCATATCCTTTTGTGGCTCACAAGGAGGAGAAAGATCAAAGAGGAGATCAACAAAGGGAAATCATCAAGAGAAGACCAAAACACAACTTGGTTCATATTATAGCATCAAGGGTAATTAAGACTTATCCTTTTCTCTTGTGCTTTCCTTTATGAAATCATATCAATGTTCATGGCTTAAGATACTTGGAAGAAGTTTTGTTTTTGAATTTAAACAACCACCATATTCTTCCGCTGCGATTAATTTGATTAAATGCAAGTTTAATATTCAAATGAACTTCTTAAAAATGTTTTAAAACCAACATCTCTCACATCTCAAAGACAATAATTTGGATGTTAATGATGTATGCGTTTTGGTGTATCTCAAAGACACATTGTCTTTCTCGAAGAGAAATGGAGCTTACTCTCCAACAAATCTATGTCTACAAGAAGAAGCTTGTCATCTAGCCTTCTCACTTCCAAGCCTGGCCTCCACTCGCTGTCGAAGAAAAGTTTGCTTCTCAGCACCATTTCTTTGCAAAGGGAAATCGGAAGATTAGATGTGCCTGGTACTTTAGCTACTGCATCAATAATACTATGTATAATTTTTACAATTTCGCCTTGGGAATCAAGTTAAAGAAAGGCCTCAACCCGATTTTCTTGTCTAAGAAGATCCGTCAGATTTGTGATAGCCTATTCCTTTATCCGTAGAGCTTCAAAAGAAGAAGATGGGTTTTCAAGAATGCGATAAAGAATAGAAATGGCCTCAGATGGGGCTTTGGCCTCTAAAGCCTGAGCAATCGAATCAGTAGTTGTTGGGAGATATGATGAAGACATTGTCAATGCTTTGAACTATCCAAGTCCTGCAGAAAGAGAACAGACCAAACTAAGAAACATACTACCAAAATAACACGGCGTTGTTTTGTAATACACCGATGTGGATATTAAGAAAGATATTACCAAAATAAATACAAAAATTAATTTTAAAATAAGAGAGCGGTTTACAAAGAAGCCAAACGTATAAATAGAAAAAATACGACGGTCATTTGAACTTAGGGCGTGGTAAATAAATACGACAGTAGTGTTGTAGGTACCGTCGTAGTACACTCAAAAATAATAAGTCGATAAATTAATCTCTCGCGTCATGGTACATTGATTTAAAACGTCGTTTTTCTGTACTATACCGACGTGGATAATATATATTATACGACGCTGAATAATAATAGTTGGTCGTGTTTAGTTAGGAGTTAACATGGCAGGTTTTTTGGTGAACTGTAGTCTTTATTTTTTTATTTATAAATTGAGTTTTTTTCCACTATTTCTTTCAGTTTCAATTTTCAATTTGGGTTCCAACTTCTTCTTGCCCTTTATCTCACCTCTTAGGAGGCAATTGTTTGGATGTTGGTGTGTGTGTATGTTTGTGTCTCTGATTCGCAAACATACACACATCACCAACGTTCAAAAAATTGTCTATCTAAATGCAAATCTGTGGCTGCCGTCGTTAAATTTTAGAGGCAATTGCTTGGATGTTGATGTGTGTGTGCGTTTGTGTATTTGAAAGACACGAACACACACACATCATCAACTTCCAAAAAATTACCTTTCTAAATGCAAATCTGTGGTTGTCGTCGTCAAATTTTAGAGGCAAATCTGTGTCTTTCTGTGGTCCGATTATGATGAGGAACAGAGTTCCATCTGATGAGGAATAAGTCGATAAATTTATATTTTACGTCGTTGTACATTTATTTAAGACGGCGTTATTTTTTTAATGTACCGCCGTGGATTCTTTTGAAATTATGCGACCCCAGATACGAAAACTTGGTCGTGGTTATTGTGGATAAAAAATGGTGGCTGTTTCTTTAAACCGTCGTCTTTACTTTCTACATCGGTTGATTCATACCTTCTGCTGTTGTTTTTGGGCTCTGAATTTTCTCTTAGGAAAACCTTTTCAATAAAACGTCGCTTTTTAAATTAGGTGTGTCGTGTTTTCCAAACAACCATTGGAATCCCCCTTTTTAAGGTGTTTAAGTTATTCTTACGCGGCGAGTTTATAAAACCATCATTTTTTCAAAAACAACGATGGTTTTTCAATAAACCATTGTTTTTTTCTGGTCGTCTTTTTCACTTTTTGTAGTAGTGATTTTATTGTAAAATGGGTCATCATGTAAATATTTCATTCAACTTTCAAACAAACTTACATATGAAAAATAAAAACAGAGTTACTCTCGTTCGATGTTTTGTATCGTACACAATCCAACCTCAAGTAAACCCCACTACTATTTTATACACAGATACCATGAATACATAATATCAAACATCAAATTGAAACAGAGAAAGCACACACACCAGAAACGGTCCCCTCAAAGCATTGATTTTTGTCATGGTGAACTTCATGTGATACAAGTTCAACAGCCACATCAACAATTAGTCTTTCAGCTTCACCTACACATCAAATTATAGATACCGTTAAAGAAGATCGCACAAAATAAGTAGTCAATAATGTAAATTGATTCTTGGGTATACTAGTGATGTGCCCCCTAAACTTGTACCTAACTTTCGATTTACCCCTTATCTTTTTTATTTATTTTAAATAATAGAAAATTAAGGATATGAACTTTTTTTTTCCGCCAATTTCCCCCTACCATCTAAATTCGCAACATTTCATCCAATTTGTCGTTAAATATGAAGGTAAAATAGTCATTTTGTATGTTAAAAATAAATAATAGAAAATTAAAGTAATAGTCATAAAATAAAAATTGAAAATTCTCTCTCTCTCTCTCTCTCTCTCTCTCAGAGGTTGGTCTATGGGTGGGGGTGGGTCTATTGCTGCCGCCCGATAGGAAGGGAGGGATAGTCTGGGTTTAGGTGTGGATCTCACTCGGCAAGGGTTAGGGCATTGGATGGGTCTGCGCCTGGGGGGCAAGGCTGGGGGATGGGATGGGTCTGGGTCTTTAGGGCAAGGGCTGGGGATTGGTTTCGGCTAGGGTTTGGAATGGATCTCATGTGGGGATCGCTTTTGTCTAGGGTTTTAGGGTTTATAGGGTTGCTGGAGGAGATAGAGTTGGGAGAGGGGGTTGGCGATAGGGTTACGGGTTGTATTCTATGGGTGGGGGTGGGTATGTTGTCACTGCCTTAGAGGAAGGGAGGGATGAGTTTGGGTCTGGGGGTTAGATCTCATGGGGCAAAGGCTGGAGCATGAGATGGGTCTACGCCTAGGGGGGCAAGGCTGGGGGATGGGATGGGTCTAGGACTTGGGGGCAAGGGCCGGGGGTGGGTTTTGGCTGGGGCTTGGAATGGATTTGCGTGAGGATGAGTTTCAGCTGGGGTTATAGGGTTTAGGTTTGATGGGGTTGCTGAAAGAGATATAGATGGGTGAGGGGGGGTTGGTGATAAGTTTGCTGTGGGAGGGTGGTTGGCGATAGGTTTGCTGTGGGAGGGGAGTGGCAATAGGCCCATGACGCAGATGAGGAAGAAGAAGTGGTTCTAGAGGGTCATGAGTTCAGATCCCGATTCAAGGATCTGGTACCACCACGGGTCCTTCTTCTAGAGCGAGAATGGGGTTGAGAAGTTGTGGATGTGGGCGGAGGCGGCAGCGTACGGGTGGGATGTGTGAATCATTTTGGGGCGTTTTCATATGTTTGGGGTTAGGTTTCTTGAGAGCTAGCTTGAAGGGTGGGTGCTATTGGGGTTTTGATAGATGGTGGTTGTTGGGCGGGTGGGTGCGGTTGGCGGTTTTTTACAATAGTTTTTAATGTTTTTTTAATATTTTAATCTAATTTTTTTAAAGTTGTTAGCATCCACGTTGGATTAATTCTTCAAATATGTTTAGTTTCTAGCTTTTTTTAGGTGGGTTATGTAAGTTTTTAGAAGTCATTTTAAAGGGGTAAACTTGTCTTTAAAATGTTGAGGATAGGGTGGGTGAAGGAATAGGACAGAGAGGGTGGAAATATCATCCATAAACATGATCAACATGTTTTTCTCTATGTCTCTTAGCCTATCAATGGCCAAGTCAAATGGGTATTTAAAATAACAAATGTGTATTGCTTCAACTGGTGAAAACTCTTAGTGTGTTGGAATTAGGGTAGTGGCTTAGTGGAATTGGATGGAATTTGGGGAGGAGGAAAGGAAGAGAGAGAGAGAAAGTTGTGCGAGTGGAGAAATTATGGAATAGTACGGTATCACCACGTCAGCTGACTTCCCTTCAAAATTTGCCATATGTATTATTTTATTTTATAAGAAATTAAAATTTTTGTTCTAACTAGATTTGAAACTCGAATTTAAACCTTTGAAATAAAAAAAAAATTAGCAGAGAAATTGTCCCAGCAACAATCGCTCGCTCTCAATCCTCTGCTGTCACTCTGCCTCCCATTCCTCTTATTCCATTCCTTTGTCTCTGCATATTTGCAATCAGATCACATCTCATCACTACCCTTTTCTCCAATTGTGCCAAATCAAGCTCTTTTCTTCCACAAACAATACAGCGAAGAAGACCCAAATCCCATTTCAATTTGTTTATAACATGCATAGCAATTTACTCAATCCTGCAAGCATCAAACCCATAGAAAGTCTTTCAATCATGTTGTATATGTTAGACATGGAGGCATTATAACCAATTTGGTCACTTCACCGGTCCTTCCTCTCTCCCCTAAAACTACAACTTCTCTTGAACCCATGGAAGCCCCTGCAAGATATCTGATTATTGCAAATAGGTCCTTATTAAAACAAAGAGGCCTTAATCATTATCATATTGAAATACTCACTTACTGTGACATTTTTAAAAGATTTTTGTCACAAATGGGCGTTCAGATTTACAAAATTATCACGAATCGTCCTTCTGATTTTTGTGTGACACTAATAGTCCTTCAGGTTATCATCTACCAATCAAAATGGTCATTTTGTTAGTTTCTATCAAAACTGACGTTAAATTCAAGTGCTCACCTGCCTGTTTTTTGAAATGATAATCTCATCATTCCACTACCCATTCGACCAAATCCAACCCTCAGAACTATTTCCCTCCATTTCCTCCTGGCTCCTTCCATTTTGGAGCCCCTATAGTATATAACCAATTTCTAAGAATTGAAACAATCCAAGCTCAAGAGAAAGACCAACAATGGAGAACTCCAGAGAAAGACCAAACTCATGGATCAATATGAAATATAGAAGTCCTGCAAATTCATTATCAATGGCACATCAAATACAGAGTCCTCAACTTTGCAAACTCATGGATCAATATGAAATATAGAAGTGCTACAAATTAATTATCAATGGCACATCAAATATAGAAGTCTTGCTATTAACTTCATCATCCACATCAGATTCATCGTTCCCACATGTTTGCTATGAAAATCCTTAGAGATTTCCACATGATCTGAAATCTCCCTTGCAAAACTCATCTCTTCAGGCTCCTCTTCAATCGGATTATCTATATTTTCCTCAAACATATTATTATCGATCTCAATATCTCAAGCTTCTCCTATTTGCTCATAGTCATTATCTATGAAGTCCATATCCAATGGATCTTCCCCAACTTCATCTTGTTCCTCTTCAACGTCACTGTCACTTCGCCCCTCATACTTTACCTCAAAAGCCTCATTTTCCCCCTCAGTAGGTAGGTCCCCAAACTGGAACCCCAAATAGAGAGGAGGCCCCGAGGAGGAAAATGGAGGGAAAAGGTTATATACTAAGTTTAGAGAGCCAAAATGGAGGGACCGATGAGGAAATGGAGGGAAATAGTTCTGAGGGTTGGGTTTGGTCGAAATGGGTAGTGGAATGATGAGATTATCATTTCAAAAAACAGGCATATGAGCACGTGAATTTAACGTCAGTTTTGATAGAAACTAACAGAAGGACCATTTTGATTGGTAGATGATGACCTGAAGGACTATTAGTGTCACACAAAAATCTGAAGGACGATTCGTGATAATTTTGTAAACCTAAAGGACCATTTGTGATAAATAAATAAAAAAGCTTTTTTTTTATTTTTAATAAAAGGTACATCGAGTAAACCCTAAACCCTACTGTGACATTTAAATTAACATCGAGTAATGGAAAGACTAAGAGAGGGTGGCGGATGATGGTGGCATCGCCATGGTAGGGGGTTGTTTTCACTTTCTATGTATTTCTATCAATTGTTTTAATTTTATTTTAAAGAGTAAAATTGGAGTTTCAAATCCAGCTAGAACAAATTGGAGTTTCAAATCCAGCTGGAACAAATAGTTTATTTCTTATAAAAAATTGGCGGATGACGTGGTGATACTGTACTATTCTATAATTTTTTTGTGGGGTTGTTGGGTTGATTTTTATTAAAATTCTTTTACTTCTTTGTATTTTATATTTCATGTTATTTTATTTTTCAGTATTTAGTTATTTTTAATGTACAAATTGACCAATTTGCCCTCATATTTAATGGCAAATTGGATAAAATGTTGAGGATTTAGACGTCACATTGGTGAAAAATAAAAGTTCATATCCTTAATTTTCTAAAAAACAAAGAATAGGGGTAAATAGAAAGATAGGTACAAGTTTAGGGCGGCAAATCAACAACTAAGTACAAATTCCCCCACAACTTTATGAACAGAACAACATATATCCTTTAAATTTGAGTCCAGTTACTTTGAAAAAAGAAAAAAAGGAAGAAAAGCAAACTGAAAATGCAAAATAAAAAGTACAATATTAAAACTATATATCTAGTCTCTAAGCCTTCTTTTCATCATGTTGATGTGGACTGTTATCAACTTATCACCACATAAAGCCTATCTTGTAGATTGTCTATGAATCGAAAATACGCATATCTCCATGTCTTGTTAATAACTAAAGAACCACAGACTACCCAAAATCCTACTATGAACCCCAATGCAGCGAAAATATAAAACCACGGAAGTTGATGAAGTCCATTGCCCACGTTTTTATTGTTCTTGTTATCTGCATCAATGCCCTTACTTGGTCCGCACTCATTTGGAAGTGGGGCACCACAAAGTTTTGGATTCCCCTCAAAGGCAGAAGCGTTGAAGCTTTGGAGCTGGGTGCCTAATGGTATTGGTCCTTCGAGGTTATTGTACGACGCATTAAAATACCTTAAGAAATTAAGGCTCACCAATGATGATGGGATTATTCCAGACAAGTGATTTGTGGAGAGGTTCAAAATCTCTAAATTTTTTAGGTTAGATATTTGGTCTGGAATGATGCCAGAGAAGTTGTTGTTGTCAAGAGCCAAATTATGGAGAAGCACCAATTGGCTGATCTCAGCAGGTATATAACCACTAATGTTATTCTTAGATAAGGCTATCATTGGTTGATACAAACGCAATTTCCGCGATGGATAAGTTCGAGTTGTGGTGAGGCCGAAGACTAGCAATTCAGATTCATATTGGTCTGCTTGTGATGCAATGTTAGGTTGATGAAGCAACCGTGGTAGTCTACAAAGTTGCTTTGGAAATTCACCTGAAATTCGGTTGTTTGACAAGTCTATATGAAACAGCCTAGGAAGAGTCCCCAACCAACTTGGAATTGGCCCTGTGATTTGATTTGAACCTAGTGCCAACACCCCTAGATTCTTGAGCTTTGATAACCATAAAGGTATTTGACCAGTGAGCTTAGCACCACTCAAATTCAATACCCGAAGATTTTGGAATCCATCAAAATCAACCATGTCATCATCCGATGGCATTCCCTCACCCACAAAGCAATCACTAAGCGAGAGTGAGTGAAGACTTTTGCAACTCATCAATATCTTCATTGCCCCAGTGAAGTTGGTGAATCGATTGAAAGAAAGCGAAAGGAAGGACAAAGAATTCAATGAAAGAATCTCAGCTTCTATTTGTCCATCTAGATCATTTGCAGCCAATCCAATGGCTTTTAGGGACCTACATGAGTAAAGGCTTACTGGAACCGTACCAGTGAACCAATTCCACCTTAGGTCGAGTTTAGTAAGTTGACTCAGTCTTGAGAAATCAAGCATGGAGATATCTCCTTCGAACTTGTTGAATCCCAAATGCAATTCTACAAGGTTTGTGCAATTCATCAAAGATGGGGGCAAAACACCTTCTAAATTGTTGAAATCAAAGTTCACAAACTTCAACTTGGAGAGCTTCCCCAAATTGAGAGGAACCTCGCGGCCAAAATGATTAAAGGAGAGGTCAAGGATGGCAAGGTTGGTGAGGTTGACAATTTTATCACTAATGGCCCCATGTAGTGAATTGAGAGGTAAGGAAATTTCTTCAAGTTTGGTAGCATTATAGATATCTTCTGGCCATAATCCTGAGAGGTTATTGTGACTGGCACGAAAAACCTGCAGTTTGGAACACTTCCCTAGCCCAGGAGCAAGGTTGCCACTGAATAAATTGGATGAAAAATCTAATAGCCTAAGGGAGGGAGAGGAATGGACACAAAGGAAGGACGGAACATACCCAGTGAAGGTATTGTTGCTGACATTGAAACTAGTCAAGTTGCTTCCTTGTTGGAAGAATGAAGATGGAATTGCACCAAAGAAGTGATTGCTGGACAAATCCACAGTTCGGATATTGTTGGATGGTAGAGAAAGTGGTAGCTCTCCAGAAAGACAGTTATAGCTCAAATCAAGGATCTCAAGTCGATTCAAAGACAATAAGAGCTGAGTTTCAAGTGAACCATATAGTGAATTGTGGGAAAGGTTCAAGTGGGTGAGATGCGTGAGATTTGAAAGTGAAGAGGGAGAGATACCTCCTTTGAGCCCTTTGGAAGGCAAGAGCAAACGGGTGACCCAACCATCTTGATCACAAGTGATGCCCTTCCAACGACAGCAATCAATGGATGTCCAATTTAAAGGAGGAGAAGAGAGAGTGTTGGCAAAGGACAGAAGGGAGCTGCGTTCAGTTTGTTTGTAGTCATGAATATTTGTGGATATAATGTAAGGGAATAAAAGGAAGAGAAGGAAAGCATGAGCCATTAGGTTATAAGCTTGCACTAGCATGTTGCTTTGTGTATGTGCCGTTGCTCACATGTATATTTTTATATATAAGAGCAAACGTGGTTGAAAAGGATGCAAAAATCACTGCAAATTGAGAAGTCGGCAAACACAACCACAAAATGCAAATTATTGATATTGAAACCCATGGGCCACCAGGAGAGGATTTGACCGTGATATATGTGATAAACAGAATCCCTGTTGAATTGAAACTCGAATTAATATGTTTTGACTATTTCCTTTTATTTTTAAGGCAGCTGATAACTGATACCAGCGCATCTTCCATGTTAATCACTCAAAGTCCAAGTTCAAAGTTGTTTTTCTTGTTGATCATTCTTCTAAGAACTCATCTTTGTCTTTTGAGTATCTTATCTCCACAGAATTAGAAACAGCTTGTAATTTGAAACTTGTATTGATATAAATACATGCCATCCACCCAACATTTGACATGTACTTTCCCTCATTGGTGTTTTCTTTCATTATGATGATAATTTTTCATGGAATTTGGAAGATATATGGTGTTATTTTTCTTGCCATATAGATATAGCCTGAGAGTGACAGTGCCAATCAAGCCTGATCCAACATTATACATTGACGTCCTATTCATGTTCAAAGTTGTTTTCTTGTGTTGATGATTCTTCTAAGAAAATTCAAAATTGGAGGATAGTCATTCTTTCCAAGTTGTTTGCCCCACAAGAAGGCAACTACTATAATAACGTTTCTCGGCAAAGAACCTTCTAAATTTTTGAAATCAAGGGTCACAAATTTCAACTTTGAGAGCTTCCCAAAAATAATCAGTGAGAAATCACAGCAAAAACACTAAAAAGATGCACATCGGATGAATAAAATATGGTATAAAAATGTGGTAAGCCTAGCATTACCCTATATATCAGTCTTTGAGTTGATTCAATTGAACAACTTATGCTGCCAGGTCATGCAGTTTTGAGTCTTCTTTCGTCCAAGCAAACGTCAACAAGGTATTGATATGTTCAAATGCTGACCAAATATTTTTGTAGAGAATGAATCTGTCACATGCGCTGTTGCGCTTCTATGCCCATTCTCTACGCAATTTGCGGGTCTTGGATAAGTTTAGCCATAGCCAAGGGAGAACTCCCTTGGGTTACAATCACAAAGAAATCATGTTTCACCGTTCTTAACTGTCTCTAGGGCCCTCACTATTGCACAAAATGACAGGTTTATAAGCTGCCATAACCACACAACACAAATTATCCAAACCCCTCTGTACATCGAAGAGAGATTTCCACAAATGAAACAAAAGCGAAGACCTTGTGTATTTTAAAGTCTACATTGACTCCGAAGTTGTTTCGTCCTCAAGTGAAGATCTTCTTATACTGAAATATCATTTTTGATTTTTAAGGCAGCTGATATGTGATACCAGTGCATCTTCCATGTCAATCAAAGTCCAAGTTCCAAGTTGTTTTCTTGTTGATGATTTTTCTAAGAAAATTGGAGGATAGTCATTCTTTCCAAGTTGTTTGCCCCACATATGAAGGCAGCTACATTAAAAATATCACGTATCAGACAAGCATCAGTCATTCACAAAGAAGCCCTTTTCTGCACAAATAGTAGAACATAAAATTAAAAAGGCCTTTTTCGTCCAAAAAAATAAATAAATAAAAAGGCTTAATTATTTATATGGCCCCTGAAACTCAATTTGTCACACATTACCTCTTGAAACTCAATTCTCCGTATCACTTTGCCCATATTCATTAACTCCATTGAAATTACTTGTAGGATGACTAAAAAAGCCTAGAGGGGGGTGAATAGGCCAATTTAAGATTATAATCAATAAACAAAAATAAACTTCGATAGCAGGATTGATATGGCTTATCAATCCTGAAATGTGCTGAACATAAAATAAAAAAACACACAGATGCTCAAACAAAATATGGAAAAGCTCTCTCACAAAAAAAAAAACCAAGAAGGTCACGCCATCACACATCTTCTCCTTATGTCAAGGGAATTGCTTTAAAGCCTAAAAGATTGATTATAACCGAATTGATTCTGTTAATTGCGCCAGCTTTTATGCATGCCTTCCTTATACCTTCCAATACCATCTCCTTATAAAAGGAAAGGATATATAGCAATATGAAAACAATGAAAAAAACTAGGACGTGCTTGCCAAGTTCGAGATAAAAAGGATATTTTAACTTTAAAACAAGTAGTAGAGTCCAACTAGGAAAGAATCTCAAGAGATAAAATCTAATCCTATTAAAAATAAGATTAACATAAGAATACTTGAGTGAAAATAACTCCAACTAGGAATCCTATAATGAATGCATGATTATGTCATGATTTACCAGAAATCAGTTTCTCATATCGATCAAGGAATGCATTGAAAATCCGGGGTTGAACGTGTTGCGCCAAAACTTCTATTAAACAACATTCATACACTAATTCCCAACCTATGCTAGCGTCTAGGAAATGACAGTACAATTTTCATACTAACAATCTCCTCCTTTGGCATTTCCTAGACAAAACACCTATTACAACTCAAATGAAATTGCATGGGATTTAACAAATGAAATCATACTATAAACTCGAAGCTCTAAATCCCTGCGCATTATGAAACAACAAAACCAGTGAAGCATGTGGGTGAAGAAATGTAATTCAAAACAAATTTACAACACCACTCCCCCTTAATTCTACAACACAATCTCTATCCCTTTTTATCATAATTTCACACAGTCATTTCTCTCTCCCCCTTTTTGTCAGGAAATCCAAAGGGCAAGGAAAATACACAAGGGAGCAAATATAAAGGCATAAAGAAATCACCAATGTAATGCCCAAGAAGATGAAAAATAGGGGTATAAACTAAAACACAAAAATAAAAAGACCATAATTAAACACCAACGACCATGCTCAACATTATACCAAGACTCCTCCTTCATACATGTCAAAAAAAAAAAATTCTTGAGTACGTGCCAACACTATGCATATGGATAGACAAGCAAAGCCAATACCAATATCTATCTAGGAGCATTTGAAGCAAAGCCTTTTAGGATCTATGGCACATCAAATCACAAAGGTTTAATCAAACACGTGGATTATAAAATGGAGAATAAACAGTATTTGTATGAAATAAAATGCATCAAATGAGCAAATATTAAAGCCCAATCTCGTGTTATGTGACTAAATTTGCTTAATAACAAAGAAAAAGTCCAACCAAAAGCAAGCCAAGAACATAGAATTAACACATACAGAATGCATGCAGAGGTCACCACTTTCACTTTTTTTTTTCTTTTTTTTTTAATGCTAACTTTATCAAGATTTCTACAAGACCCATGTAATGGGTGTCAAATCAATGTACTCAAGTCAGTTGACTTTAAGACAACAGGTGTTAAAGCACCCCTAGGATGTACTAACCCGAGTCATGTATACTACAAAGAGGAACAATGTGTACAAGATCGAAGCTTTTTGATGTGAACCTCGATGTTGGTTAGAGAAGAGGCACGGTTACTTGGCAAAGATCAAGCACTTATTTTGCTTACCCTTTAATTAAAGAAATGTTATAAATTTGTGAGCTCAGTAGCAAAAAGTACTATGCAAATCTAGTATCAAGACAAAGGCAAGGTGAGGATTCATTCAAAATTATTAAGCAAGATTAGAGTGTATGTGCTATATGTGACACATGAGATTTAATATAAAGAGCATGTAATTGACCTTATAAAAAACAAAGATAATTGAGAACCATTCACATAAACCCAATGCTGATCTGTCCAAGGTGATCCAAAGCCAAAAATCCAATCTAAGATCAGCAAACACGTCTAGACGTCAGTAGGATTGACATCGCTTATCCACTCCTGCTTGTGCTGAACAAAATACTTAGAATTTCATCCAATTTATGTTACAAATTCCTAAAGACTTTCTAAGAGTGGCAAATCAAAGATTATCTAGAGGTTTTGCAACAAGACATTTAAGATCCAATTTTTTTAAAGCAGCGGGTTCATGCACAACATTAGTGGAGGTAAACATACAATTAAGATTTTCCTTTCTTCTCCAAACTAACTTTGTCTTAGATGATGACAAACAATGAAAAGAAGATAGTTTGGATAAGTGTTTTACCCGCTTTCACAAGATTTGAAATCTTATGTTGGAGCGGCAGAAGGTTCAATAGGTGAAGAGGATTTGACAAACTTTGTTTTAGACACAACGGAAGACTTATTACTTGGTTCAAATCCCAAGCCTCGTTTGTCACTATCTCTTCTTCCCGTGCTAATCACTTTGTTAATTTTTTCGGGCTTTTATAAAAAAACCCAAAATGGGTGTTGAAATTATAAAAAAACCCAAGTACTATTTAAACTTAGAAACACGCCCAAAAAGTGTATTAAAATAGTATTTTTTGGGTGTACTTTTTGGGGGTTTTGAATGTGTGTAATAGTACTTTTTGGGTGTGTTTCTAAGTTTAAATAGTACTTGGGTTTTTTTATAATTTCAACACCCATTTTGGGTTTTTTTATAAATTTGTATAATTTTTTCTGCACCAATGGCTAAAGAAACTGTTTCACCCTTTTTGGTTTGGTTCCTGTGATGGTAGGGTAAAAATCCCCATTGGCCTGGAAACCATTTGTGGTCAACAGATCAACTTTCTTTTGTGTGCGAGTGTGTCATTGCTAGCAGTTAAAAACCCTAACAGACTTAGAAAACGTAATAACTTGTGCCACAAGTTATTGACTTGATCAAACGATTGTGAATTTGGGTGAAGAATATCTCCCAAGTAAGTTCTTTTCTTCCTCAGACTAGTGAGGACTTCATAATTTATCACAGTAATAACCAACTCATAGTTCTTGCCAAAATAAGAGCTTGAAAGTAAGTTAGATTGTTTGAAATAAAAACTACCTATTGAGGAATATTAAAACATATGAAAACTGCCAAGTCTGAAAGAACAAAACATTGGACTTTGACTTCTGCCTGTTTTGGCGAACCGGACTGGACTGGATAAGTCTATACTGGAATTGCACGTTAGTATCTTCAACTGATGAGGTTCAGTTGGAAATCAATACCAATGCCGAAATTGGCAGAGCTTTAATCTGTTCTGGCCATGGAGAGGCTTGCAAGATGGGCAGAATTGATGTTTCTTCAGTCTAGATTGGACTAAAAGTGGCTGGATAGATGATTGTTGGCCTGGAGTTGTACCACAATACCTGTTTTGCTTGGTTATGAATCAACCAAGAGCTATTTTGGCAATTCTAAGTGCTTGAAACGTCCCTGTAAATTTGTTTAGGTTTTCATGTTGTGAAAAACCCAAGTTTTGCTTAAATTGGCTTGAGCTGAACCAAATTCGTAACAACAGAAAGCTGAATTCTGTTTGACTCTTCTGAATTGGATCGTATTTGCAACGAGAGAAATCTCGTTTTTCTTTGCTGGTGAGCTGTTCTTCTGGGCTAGATTGGTGTCAGAAAGCTGAGTTCCACCTGTTTTGTTGAAAGATGAATGGGTTTTGCAAGCTAGATAGCTTGATTGCTTTTGAGTTTGAGGCTTTTGAAATCATATGATCTTTGATTTTTTGTCAAATCTTGACTGAGAGTTTTCTTTTGAGTGATTGGTTTTTTTGTTTTGTTTGAGAGATCCCTTTGATGTGTGTTGTTCTCTCTGAATTTATAGGCATTTCAAAGTGTTGGCTGCGCAAATCTCTCGGCCTGGTTCTCCAGGCCGAGGGGACGTGCGTTTAACACAGAGTCTTACTTTTGGATGCGGTGCGGTTTGTGCGCGGGCGTGCCAACACGGTCTACCGTGCGTCGAGTTCGGTGAAGTGTTTGGGTAGAAGGTGTTTGGAGTGTTGCGCCTGTTTGGTCTGGACTTTTTATCAAACGATTGTGGCCGAGAAAGGAACTGGTCTCGGCCGTCAGGTTCACAGCCTGAGCTACAAGGCCGTTAGTGGTGGTGTAAGTGGTGGATTTTGGGCAGTGCTCCGGCGTGTTGCTCGGAGAGCGACGGTCGTATGATATATGGGGTGAGTGAGGCGATAACAAGGATGATGCTCCGGCGCCTTGAGAAATCAAGGGTCGTATGATATATTGATGAATGGAAGTTGCTTACAATCTATCACTACTCCTAAGAAAGCATGTAAAAATATTGAAAGTACATGACAGAAAAATAAGTTGCTCCGTGGGAGGCTTTTGGTTTTTTGGTGTTGGACCTTTTGCATGTGGTCTTGAGCTTGGTTTTTATAGTGGGAGCCCTGGAGAGACAATCGAGGCTTGACAAGACCTGTATGGTGAAGTCTAATCAGGGCAAGCATGGCTGGGTCTGATCAGCATTTGGGATCGTGAAGCATGGTGGTGTGACCCCCATAAATCTCGGCAGATCTCGGCCTTTACCCAGATCGAGGGCTCTGCACCTCTGGCCGTGGGAATGCATTAAATGTTCTGGTTTAGTGGTTGTTGAAGAGACTGCCAGTTGCAAGAACCTCTGATGGAATGTTTGTCCCTAACCACTCTGATTACAAAATCTTGATTTCAATCACTTCCCTTCTGCCCTCATGCATTAAATGCTTCATGCCCTAGTGGATTTGCTGTGGTGGACAGAGGCATTACTTCATTAAATGAAGCGTGGGACCCTGAAGCCACGTGATGATTTGGTCAATATCTCTTTCAGCCGTGCCCCGCGTGTTTCTCGGCCTCGGCCCGTGAGGCTATTCAAGAGGCCGAGAAAATCTTGCCTTAGCGCTTTCTCCTTCGTTGTCAGACAACAGGAAGCAACGAAATGTTGCCGTTTCTTTGAGCCCATGAGAAAAGGCCACGGCCGAGAGGAAGATTCCTCGGCCACAAAGGCCGTGATTGATTAGGCACAAACATTGCCCCCCTGTCCCTGGATTCTTCGGCTGCGGTCTGGGTTGGGGCCGAATGGATTCCAAGGGACAGTCCCCTTGCATTCCTTGGAAACGACGTGACAAACAGCTGGCGCTGGCGTCTCTTCCTCTTAAATGCGCACGTCGGTTCGCGCATTTAATGCGCAGGCACGTCGCATGAGCCATTATTGCCTTGGTTCGCACGAGCCGTCGCTTCGCCTCAACCGAAGCGATGGCCCTTTTGAGCTTCTGACACGTCATCGCGCCTTCGAATATGCTGCCGGATTGTTGCGTTCTTCGAGGGGGTTGCGTCAATTCACGAGACAGAATTTATGCCTGTTTTTGAGAGGAGGCGTTTATTTCGAGAGAGAAGTCACTCACTATAAAAAGCCCCATTCCTTGCCTCGTGCTGTCAACTCCTCAAATGCACACCCCTTAGAGGGATCACCCCGCTCTTTCCTGCTTTACATAACGAACCCTTCCTTCCTAGCCGAGGACACTTCCTCTATTCTTCCTTTACCTTAGCCCAATTTGATGGCCTTTGCTTCCCTGTCGCCAATCCGCCACTTCCCGTTCGGGAAAGCCGTAGGCCAAAGTCAAGGTGCGACCGAGGTCTTTTCTCAATTCTGGGGGAGGTTGGCCTTCTTCCCCGCGAATTCATGGAGGCAGAGCTGCGTGGCCGATGGGGATGGGGGAACCTGTCATGATGACTTTGCTCCTGTCATATTCGTCTGGCTGCATCCAGAGTGGCGGCCCTGGCCTCCTCCAACCTCCTTTGTGCCCAGGAGGGTAATCCAGGCCTTATTTTGTATGGAGGCCTTGATCGCGCCGTGAGTGGCAGCTTCGACCTTAATTTGGCCCGTCTCTCGGTCTCAGCCACCTTGTGAGTGGCAGTTTTGACCTTAACCTGGCTTCGGTTATGGTCTGCCTCTGCCCTCTCCTTTTGGCCGAGGCGAGGGTTCTGGTCGTAAGCCGGCCGGTTGTTTACCACGGCCAGAGTGACGCCCTTCTTTTTCATCGAGGTCGGTGAAGATGCGGATGGGACTCGCACTCCCCAAGGAAGAATTATCTATTTGTTTTCTAGAAAGAAGGCTCGTATTCCGGCCGTTTTGTAGGCGTAGAGTGTATTTATATGTATATTTTTCTTTCGCCTATGTATGGGCTTTGTTCGGCCGGGATAGGCCGTTCCTTTGTAATTGTAACTTTTGATCAATAAAATACTACTTTTCCTTGACCAAGTTACACATCTCCCCCTTTTTCTCCCTTTAATTTTATTATATATATTTTTTATTTTATTATTTTTTTTTTTTGACTTTTTTGTTGTAGGCCCTCGGCGCCATTCTCCTTTCAACTTGTGCCGAGGCGTGGGCGCTGAGCCGTGATTGCCCCATGTTTTCTGAGTCTTGGGGCACGGCCAGCTCGTGGTTTGTTTTCTGCATAGGCCGTTTAAAAAACCGACTGGGCCGAGAACTCGGCCTCCTTAGTATATGAATGTAACGGCCGCGGGCGTAGGCATATGATGCCCCCATGGCCGAACCCTTCATCGCGCGGTGTGTCCAAGCTGATTTGGAAAACTAATCATGCCTAGTCTTGGGCTTTCCTAGCGGGTGCAGCTTAATAGCGCTTAGTGCCCCTGGCCGCTTCTGAGTCGAGCCGTTTTTGGACCTGCGCTGGACTCCCTCGGTCGCAGGATCCTGAGGGGTTAGTATTGGCCGAGTTAGGAGTGGGGGCCGGGTCGGCTGTCCTCCGTTTGGTGGCCCAATCTGCCGGGCTCTTTGAACAAAATCGGGTCGTAGCACCCGAACCGGGCGGTTTTAGCTCATCGCCGCAAGTTTGGCCGAGACGTGCGTCAGTCACTTTTGCAATGGCCGAACCATCTTGAAGGCAGGTTTTCGGAGGAGGCAGCGGCGCCTGGTTCTCCGGGCCGAGGGGACGTGCGTTTAACACAGAGTCCTACTTTTGGATGCGGTGCGGTTTGTGCGCGGGCGTGCCAGCACGGTCTGCTGTGCGTCGAGTTCGGTGAAGTGTTTGGGTAGAAGGTGTTTGGAGTGTTGCGCCTGTTTGGTCTGGACTTCTTATCAAACGATTGTGGCCGAGAAAGGAACTGGTCTCGGCCGTCAGGTTCATGGCCTGAGCTACAAGGCCGTTAGTGGTGGTGTAAGTGGTGGATTTTGGGCGGTGCTCCGGCGCGTTGCTCGGAGAGCGACGGTCGTATGATATATGGGGTGAGTGAGGCGATAACAAGGATGATGCTCCGGCGCCTTGACAAATCATGGGTCGTATGATATATTAATGAATGGAAGTTGCTTACAATCTATCACTACTCCTAAGAAAGCATGTAAAAATAATGAAAGTACATGACAGAAAAATAAGTTGCTCCGTGGGAGGCTTTTGGTTTTTTGGTGTTGGACCTTTTGCATGTGGTCTTGAGCTTGGTTTTTATAGTGGGAGCCCTGGAGAGACAATCGAGGCTTGACAAGACCTGCATGGTGAAGTCTAATCAGGGCAAGCATGGCTAGGTCTTATCAGCATTTGGGATCGTGAAGCATGGTGGTGTGACCCCCATAAATCTCGGCAGATCTCGGCCTTTACCCAGATCGAGGGCTCTGCACCTCTGGCCATGGGAATGCATTAAATGCTCTGGTTTAGTGGTTGGTGAAGAGACTGCCAGTTGCAAGAACCTCTGATGGAATGTTTATCACTAACCACTCTGTTTACAAAATCTTGATTTCAATCACTTCCCTTCTGCCCTCATGCATTAAATGCTTCATGCCCTAGTGGATTTGCTGTGGTGGACAGAGGCATTACTTCATTAAATGAAGCGTGGGACCCTGAAACCACGTGATGATTTGGTCAATATCTCTTTCAGCCGTGCCCCGCGTGTTTCTCGGCCTCGGCCCGTGAGGCTATTCAAGAGGCCGAGAAAATCTTGCCTTAGCGCTTTCTCCTTCGTTGTCAGACATCAGGAAGCAACGAAATGTTGCCGTTTCTTTGAGCCCATGAGAAAAGGCCACGGTCGAGAGGAAGATTCCTCGGCCACAAAGGCCGTGATTGATTAGGCACAAACACAAAGGTGCTTCGCCCCTTGATAATCTGGGAGTCACTTGCTGCAAAATTCTTTTAACTATTGCAAATCCAGCTTGCATTGTCGAAACCTTGGTGGAATTTTTGTCTGTCAATCCAAATTGTCGTGATGATTAATTCCTTTTGGCTCCACTTTCAGCCCATTCCCACCATTTCCCTAGAATTCCTCTACCCTTTTTAGCTTTATGAATGGGTTCACATGGGTTTTTGTGATAATGGAGAAAAAAATCTCTTTTCTTGTTTGTTGGTCTGGGGATCAATGGTGATGATCAATTCCTTGGGTCTTTGAAGAATTTCAAAATTGAAATGGGGTAGTACGAAGATGGTCTGGACTTCTCCAATATTTTGGGCTGATTCCCAATTTTGTTATATACGAAGCCTGAAATTGTTGTATTACCATGGGCCAATAATCATGGGCTGGCATGCTGAATTTAAGCCCAAATAGAAACAATCATTTCCTTTGAATTTTTAAGTGCAAGTTCAAGGGCTTCGTTGTCAGAAGTTAGAGATGCAATTAATTTATTCTGATCAGTCAATTTTTTATGCAAAAACATCAATTTTCCATTCATACATGCACTTACCTTTTTGGAATCTGCATCAAGGGATTGAAACTCATTTACAATCCTACAATTTTCCAGCTTCAGCACGGCAATGGATTTTACGAGCTCTTCATTTTGTTTGCTGAGTTTTTGAGAAGCAACCAGCAAATCATCATATTTGTTCATGATAAGCTCAATATTCATATATTCACAATCATCATCCTTCTTCGTTGGTTCATCCAAGTTTACAATTGTGATAAGTGCAATGGCCTTCTCATTATTTTCAAAGTTAGAATCACTGTCACTCCACGTAGTATGCAGTGCCTTATTCTTCCCATCCTTTTGCTTCTTTAAGGTGTTGACACATTTTGAAGATATGTGTTCATAGCCTTCACATGCGAAATATTGGACCTTTTCTCTTAGATTCTTTCATTCATTTGACCTATGAGATTTAGACCCACTATCAGTATAGTCAACAAACCTATTTTTAAAATTTATACATTTGAATTTCAACTTCTTGGATCCTGATTTTGGAGAAAGTTCATGAATCGTCTTGTGAGAATCATTAATTCCACATCACTGCAATCGTCAATTGAATGCCCATCATCTTCTTCATTCACAACCTTAAAAGCAACACTTTTGCTCTTTTTAGGAGCTATATGTTTCATCTCATACGTTTGTAGGGACCCTATGAGTTCTTGAACTTTCAAGGTGTTCAAGTCATGGATCTCTTCAATAGTCGTGATCATTGGTTGAAATCATTGAGGCAAGGATCTCAAAATCTTTTTCACAACCCTATTTTCTGGAATTTTTTCACCTAAACTTGAATAAGCATTCACAATTACACAAAGTTTAGCGTAAAATTCAGAAAAAGTTTCATTCTCATCCATCATGAGTGTCTCAAACTATAAAGTGTGCATTTGAAGCTTGGCTCCCTTGACAGTATTTGTTCCTTCATGAGTAACCTGCAAAATATCCCAAGCTTTCTTAAAAGTATCACAACCAGATATATATTCAAATTGATCGGAAGAGACAGCAGTAAATAAAGTATTTAACCCCTTTTGATTATTAGTGGTGTGTGTGACTTTTGCAGTGGTCCACTCCTCTCTAGTTTTGACAAATGTGATTTCTTCATCTTCTTTTCTGATCTTCTTTGTGGGTTTAGGAAATCCATGAACCACTGTATTCCATACACGTTCATCTAAGGACCAAAGAAACGACTTCATTTTGGCCTTCCAAGCGCCATAGTTGTTGCCATCAAAATATAGTGGATGTATAATTGAGCCCGTGGCACAATCCGTCCTACAGTATGTAGGATCTTGCTGAGTGTGTTCAGCAACCTGCTCTAATGCCAATTGAAATTACCTGTAGGATGACTAGAAATGCCTAGAGGGGGGTGAATAGGCCAATTCAAGATTATAATCAATAAACAAAAATAAACTTCAGTAGCAGGATTGATATGGTTTATCAATACTAAAATGTGCTGAACATACAATAAAAAAACACGCAGATGCTCAAACAAAATATGGGAAAGCTCTCTCGCAAAAAAAAAAAAAAAACCAAGAAGGTCACGCCATCTTTATACACATCTTCTCCTTATGACAAGGGAATTGCTTTAAAGCCTAAGAGATTGATTATTGCATAAAACCAAATTGATTCTGTTAATTGCGCCAGCTTTTATGCATGCCTTCCTTATACCTTCCAATATCATCTCCTTATAAAAGGAAACAATATATAGCAATATGAAAACAATGAAACAACTAGGACGTGCTTGCCAAGTTCGAGATAAAAAGGATATTTTAACTTTAAAACAAAGTAGAATCCAACTAGGAAAGAATCTCAAGAGATAAAATTTAATCCTATATATTAAAAATAAGATTAACATAAAAATACTTGAGTGAAAATAACTTCAACTAGGAATCCTATAATGAATGCATGATTACATCATGATTTACCTAAAATCAGTTTCTCATATCGATCAACGCATGCTTTGAAAATCCGGAGTTTAACGTGTTGCGCCAAAACTTCTATTAAACAACATTCATACACTAATTCCCAACCTATGCTAGCGCGTATAGGAAATGACAATATAATTTTTATACTAACAATAAAAAATAACTGAGCATTGAATTGTGAGAGCAAAATGTTGCAATAAATAAGAGTCAAGCCAGATGTAAACATGCGTTGATGCCCTATTCATGTTATAAAAATCTTTTCTATTAATTCATATTAGACTAGATATAATAACTTTCATGTATAAGTATAACCCATCGACCAATAGTACTGGTTGCGGTATTTTGGTGCATAGAATCACCTGAGAAGTATTTTATAGAGGTAGATCCATTCCTTGTGCACCAACTTAATATATACTTTTCATTTCTTTTTCATGCTCGTTTGAATTGAACCCTTGTTTTGAAGATAATATTTCTCTCCGACTCCATTTCCTGGTCCAGCAACACCAAGCAGATCAGTTGGATCTTGTCGATTAGAGAGAATTGATGCTTCTTGTTAGAAATGGATCTCATCTGACTTTTCATTGTTGCTTGAACCACATGCAGGTCATCAAAAATTCCATTGTTGGACTCGGGACAGATGAAGATTCTCTGAATAGAGCCACAATAAGCCGAGCTGAGATCGACATGATCAAAATCAAAGAGGAGTATTCAAAAGTGTCCAAAAGCAGCCTCGTCGACGACATTATAGATGACACATCAGGAGACTACAAAAATTTCTTGTTAACCTTGCTTGGAGAAGGACTCTGATTCATTCTACTGAGTAGCTCTACTGATCAGTGCATAATTACATATCTTTTTGTACCATTCTAACTTATGATTTGGTATGTTTTTGAGTTAAACTTGTGCTTTTAATAAAGTTTTGTGTATATTTCAGTATAATAAGGTTGAGACTCATTACATGCATTTTGAAGACAAGTTAGCTTAAAAACTGTGTCTGCAGATCATTCATATTTATGGATTAACCTGTACTTGCTCAAAAAGAACCAGATAATATGTCATACATCACTGGAAAGATACGGAAGTCTAGTTTCCGTAGCATTTTACGGTGCATGATTTGGAGTCTTCTAGAGGAAGTTAGACATGATTTAGTAGCTCAGGGTCAAACATTCGGGCCTCAGTCCAGTTTCCGTGGGTCAGCTTACAGGCCTCAGTTCAGCTACTTACATAGGTCAAATGAGGCGACACCCTTAATAGAATTTGTTCCAATGGGTGTCTAATATAATATATCCAAATTTCAGCCCCATTGGATAAGTCTGGAGCCCTCATCATGTCAAATACCGAACCTGGTTCACAGATAAACTAGGCCTCAATCCAGTTTTCGTGGGTCAGCTTGCAGGCCTCAGTTCAGCTACTTACACAAGTCAGATGAGGCAACACCCTTAATAGAATGTGTTCCAATGGATGTCTACTATAACATATCCAAATTGCCGCCCAATTGGATAAGTCTGGAGCCCTCAGCATGTCAAACACTGAACCTGGTTCACAGACAAACCATGTGTTTAAAGCAGCCACACATGGAGGCAAATCATGGGCAGCTGTTGAGCCATGTGTTTAAAGCAGCCATACATGGAGGCAAAACATGGGCAGCTATTGATCCATGTTCTTAAAGCAACCACACATAGAGGCAAAGCTTGTGGCAACTGCAAAGCATGAGCTGCCACACATGTGAGACAAAGCACATGGGAGACAAAGCATGAGCTGCCACACATGGGCAACTAAGAGACCAGCCAAGGGGAGGACGAATTTGAAGTCTATAAATACAGAGTTTCAGCTCATTCAAAGGAGGATACCATTCCATCATTTTACACTTTCATTGTACACAAAGAGAGGGATAGTTGAGAGTCACAAAGGGAGAGAGGAGAGAAGGCAGCAGCTGGGAGGCTTTGGCCTCTTGGCAGCCATGGAGATGGATCTTTTCCATCTCTAGCATGCTGTCCTTATCTTCTTCTCCTCCCTTTGTCTTTTATTTTCTTCTTGTATTTCTTTTGTTTCACTTTGTTTTTCTGTTATTAGTTTTAATAAATGTGGATTCTAAAACCTCACCATCTTGTCTTAGTTCTTTTATTTCTTTTTGTTTTGTGTTCTTTTGTTTTCTTTTCTGTTTTGTGTAGGAAAACTAAAAGGGATCATTCAATCACCAATCCCTGTGGAATCGACCTCGCACTTACATATCTAAACTACCAACGGTTCGTGCACTTGCGAGTTAAAACGTGCATATAGTTGCTTAATTTTTAAGTTGCTATTTGTTCAACAAGTTTTTTGCGCCGTTGCAGGGGATTGGTAACATGGCTTGATTTTTTTTTTTCCTACTTTATTTTTAATAACTGAGTATTTTCATGTTTTGGAGTTAATAACGTAAAGTGACAAGTTGTGTTTGTAGTCCAACGGAATAGGACAATTGCCTGACAAGCAAGAGAATTGGGTTTGAGTCCCGGCTTACACAAACAAAAAAAAAAAAAAAAAAAAGGGTTCAAGTAGCATGTTGATTATTTCTAGTTTTGTAAACTAATTTTGTGATGCTTAATTGATTAATTTCAGATTATATTTTACTCTTTACATACGTTATGTTATGCTTGATCACCATATGCATGCTGTGTATTGAGTTTGTTACATAGGCAAATTTAGATGACCGAGTCTTGTGCCTATGAAAGTGACAAAAGAACTAATTATAAGTTCTTGAAATTAATCATCATGAATAACTAGAATAGATACCATGTTCTAGAATTTGTGTGTTTGTCGATTTCCATTGTGTTATGCGTTCTTAAAGTACAACTTAGTAGATACCATGCTAAACACTTTAAGAATGAAAAGAGTTAGAGTAGATACCCATGCCAAACTTGTTGCTTAGGGAAATCAATAACTTAAAGAGTAGATACCATGCCTTTAGGTTGACAAACATGAGCATCTAAAATCTGTTTTGTAGCATTGTACATGTCGTTTGTTTGTGGTGAAGTTGAATCCCTAATCTTGATGTTTTAGTTGAGTTTATCATTTTCATTTAAATTAAGGTTTCCTAATCCAACAAATCTGAAAATCTGTTTCAAGTTTCCTTGTCTTTCTTTAAGCTTTTTGAAGTAGCTCAATAAGAAAGAGGGAGAGAGAGACCCAATCCATAGAAACACAGAGTATGGAGTAGCGGAGAAGTCGACCTCCAGCTGCTATGGCCAACCATGCTCCAGCTAATCACTGCAAAGGGAAGCATTCCAATCATCTCTTTCATTTGTATAATAACTGCTACTCATTCTAAGTTATGTCTTATTTTCTATTTTATTTTTGTTAGGGTTTTCTTTTCCTTGATGTGGGAGAAATATGATGAGCAGCTGATCCAATACTCAAAGAAGAACATGTGCTGCCATACTATATGCATTACCCTCTCATTGTCTTCAAGGGGAAGTTCTAAACTCTATTTCTTTATTTCTTTCATTTCATTCCTTTACCCTGGATTTCATGTGCATTGCATGCTTTACATGGATTCAAACATTGAGGACAATGTTTCATTTAAGTTTTGCGGTACAGGAAGATTTTTTTTTTTTGGATTTTGTGTTTAGTGTCTGAAAACGTAGGCTTCTTTATTGCTATAAAATTTTTATTTTCTGCTACTGTTTTGAAAGTTTGGTCCACGATCTGTTCTTCATTTTTTCATGCTGAATCCAATGACATAAAGAGCGTTAAATTTGACCAAGTGGTTTGAAAGTTACATGTCAAAACAGATTATATGTTGAAATTGAGCAAAACAGCAATTTGAAACCTCACGTTTTTATTTTCTGTTTCTTTTTCTTTGAGTTTCTTATGAGCTTACCTCGTGCATTTTGAAACCTCACGGGGCTTGAGAAAGCCCAACGGGCCTACTTCATTTATTATACCTAAAATAAAAAAAATAAAAAAATAAAAAATAAAAAGATTTTTTGACTTATAGTAACTCCAATGAGCACCTCTGTTCATACAGTGTCTAGGAGTTCTTTAGGCGACACCTTCGGTGTCTAAGAAGTTTGGTTTTTAAGCAGGACCATTGTGACCTCTCCAAACTTCCCGGATCCCCTGGCTGTGTTTTCTGAGATTCTTAATTGGTAATAAATGAGTCACTTGTATATTCGTGTATTTTTAAATTAAATTATTATTTATTATTATTATTATTATTTTTATTATTTTTTATTATTATTTTTTTTTCTCTCTTTCTTTTTCTTATTATTTGAAGCTTATGTTTCTTTTATATGTAAATGTTTATCTAGCCGCTCTCTAAACCCTAAACATCTCAACTTCCTCTTCCTCCCGAACCAAACCTTCTCCAAATTGTTGGTTATTGTAGATCTCACCAATGGAGAAACTCCAGGAGGCCGTCGGTGGAAAGCTCAAAGTGGAGGAGTCCGAATTGAGCATGGTGAAGGTGCCTAGCCCAATGGTTCTGTTGAACTCACTACCAGCTATCCCACCAGAAGATCTTTTGGGAAAGGACACCATTATGCAACCAGTGTTGGAGGTGATTGAGGTGCTCGTGGTTGTGTTTGCCATGGATCCCTCAGAAGTTACCATAGATGCCTTTCTGTTTCATAGAGATAGAGTGATAGAGGAAATTGAAGACATGATTCCAAATTGGGATCTGAATTTTGGATTGGAAGAGATGCAGCTTGCAGCGCTGGCACGTTGTCTAGATACTTGGAGGGAATATCTGCTAGATAGGAGGTTTGTGGCAAGAACTGTTGTGTTGAGCAGTCACATGTATTGTACAGGTAACATTCGAGACGAGTTTGGCATTTACTTAAGTATGCTTGACGAGTTTCACTTCCAATTAGTGTACATGACCACAAGGCTCCGAGACTTCATAGAGCAGATGGATGAGTTGATAATAGATGGAGCCCAATATGATTCTTCTGTATCAGACCCTTCGGAAAGTGAGTCAGAAGAAGAGCCATGGGTGAGCTCAGTCATCGATAGCATTTTGAGAAATGCTATGTTTGAAGGATGAACCGTGCAGTGCCAGGTTACTGTTTGTGCCTAATAAATCTCGGCCGCTGTGGCCGAAGAGTACCCTTCTCGGCCGCCGCTTTACCCTTGAGCTCATAGAAACGGCAACGTTTCGACGCCCTCTGTTTGTTGACAACAAAGGAGAAAACGCTAAGGCAAGGTTTTCTCGGCCGCTCGAGTGAAAATCACGGGCCGAGGCCGAGGAACACCCAGGGCACGGCCAGGGGAGATGTTGACCAAATCATCACGTGGCTTCAGGGTCCCACGCCCCATTTAATGAAGTAACGCCTCTGTCCATCACAGCAAATCCACTAGGGCACGAAGCATTTAATGCATGAGGGCAGAAGGGAGTTGATTGAAGGCAGGATTTTGTAATCAGAGTGGTTAGGAACAAACATTCCATCAGATGTTCTTGCAATTGGCAGTCCCTTCACCAACCACTAAACCAGGGCATTTAATGCGTTCCCACGGCCAGAGTGCAGAGCCTCGATCTGAGCAAAGGCCGAGATCTGCCGAGATTTATGGGGGTCACACCACCATGCTTCACAATCCCAAATGCTGATCAGACCCAGCCATGCTTGCCCTGATTAGACTCCACCATGCAGGTCTTGTCAAGCCTCGATTGTCTCTCCCGGACTCCTGCTATATAAACCAAGCTCAAGACCACATGCAAAAGGTCCAACACCAAAAACCAAAAGCCTCCCACGGAGCAACTTATTTTTTCTGTCATGTACTTTCAATATCTTTACATGCTTTCTTAGGAGTAGTGATAGATTGTAAGAAACTTCCATTCATCAATATATCATACGACCCTTGATTTCTCAAGGCGCCGGAGCACCACCCTTGTTGTCGCCTCACTCACCCCATATATCATACGACCGTCGCTCTCCGAGCAACGCGCCGGAGCACCGCCCAAAACCCACCACCTACCACCAACGGCCTTGTAGTTCAGGCCGTGAACCTAACGGCCGAGACCAGTTCCTTTCTCGGCCACAATCGTTTGATAAGAAGTCCAGACCAAACAGGCGCAATATTCTAAACACCTTCTAAACCAAACGCTCCACCGAACTCGACGCACGGTAGACCGTGCTGGCACGCCCGCGCACAAACCGCACCGCATTCCAAAAGTAGGACTCCGTGTTATACGCACGTCCCCTCGGCCCGGAGAACCAGGCCGAAGAGATTTGCGCAGGCAACACTTTTGGCACGCCCGGTGGGACTCTTGCTACGTTTTAACACATGGTGGAAACAAGGGCCCAGGCAAAACTCAAGAACAAAGCGACAGAGATGACCTCTGAGGCTCCTGAGTCCACGTCGCCAGTTACCGTTACCGAGACCGAATCCACGGTCAGGAGCTCGGCCAGCGAACCGCTGATAACGGAACGCACGGCCGAGTCCGTACAGGAACAAGCAGTGGTGGAAAATCTGATGGATAAGCAGGCCTACAGGATAGAAACATCCTTCATGGCCGCAATGGACAGGTTTTCCTCCGAGCTTCGCACGCTTTTCCAAGAAAGGATGCCGATATCGGCATCCACGGCCCCTCCTGGAGCTGGACAGAGAAGCCAGGAGGGCGAAAGAACCGAGCCCCACGGCGAGGGCAGCAGCCACGGCACCCTCGCTCGCGCTCCAACATCAGGCTGCGGCCAGAATTTTCAGCCACCAACGAACGGCTGGGGGCAGTCCCAGCCGGCGTGGGCCAATACCGGACCAACTCGACCGTCAGAAGTGACGTGCAGCCCGCTCCACGCGTTGGCCGTCACACTAGGGCAAAACAGCCCCATGCATTCCGTGGTCCGACACGACGGCCCAGCCCACACCATGGCTGTCCACACACACCCCGGCGCGAGCAGTGCGCCTGTTGCTCCATCACAACAGTACGGTCAGAGCAACCCGATCATTCCATCTCTGCAGACGCCGTTATTTCCTTTGGATTCTCACTTCCACTACGCTACGGCCAATATGGCGACAGCATACGCGCCCCTCGGTCAAACCCAGGGCGCATATGTGGCGCCAACCGGCCCGACCATTACGGCCGAACTTTCCGCCCAGGCGACCCAACAACAAAGGCCGCAGAACGATGGGCAACAAAACCATCGGCCGACCGCGGCCCAGGCGGAAGCCCCGGCCCGAGGACTCCGATTCGAGGACGTTCGCCGCATGATCGAAGACGGCTTGGCCCAGAGGCGGCCAGAGGCACCAAGGTATAACAAGCCGTACCCGCCCGAGATCGACCGAGTCCCACTTCCCCGGAACTACCGACTGCCAGAGTTCACTTTGTTCTCTGGAGACGGTCACACCTCTTCTATCGAGCACATAGGCCGATTCACGGCCCAGTGCGGGGAGGCCGACTCTGACGCCCACAAGCTCCGACTGTTCGTTCATTCCCTGACCGGCGCAGCATTTTCTTGGTTTATAAACCTCCCACCGAATTCGGTAAGGGACTGGTCTGACATGGAGAGAACTTTTCACGAGCATTTCTACCAGACCAACCGGGAAATAACAGTCGCCGAGCTGGCCAGGATAAGCCAGGCAGCAGACGAATCGCCCCGTGACTACCTTCAGCGGTTCAAAACCTGCAGAAATTGGTGCCGCACGAGCTTGCCAGAAAGGGAATTTGTCAAGATGGCCGAGGAAGGCCTGGAGTTCGAGTACCGGAAGAAGTTCCAGGGAATTGAGTTCCGAGACATGCACGACCTGATCAACAAGGTGGATCGATACGCATCCTTGTTGAGAGAAGAGCTGCAGAAAAAGGCGGCATCAAAGGGGACCTACTATCGAAACCCTGTCGTTAGTTATGCCGAGACCGACGGCCCCGCGCAGGCCGACGAGAAATGGACGTGAGTTCAGCTGAGGTCAACATCGATAAGCCATTCGTCTGCAAGGGATTGGTCAAGACCGACAACAGCCGCACTAAACTGCCTGACGCTAAGTTTGCGACTCGGGAAACGAAGGCTTACACCTTCGACCTGACTAGGGCCGAAGCAATTTTCGACTTGTTACTAGCGGAAAGGAAGGTCAAGTTGTCCTTCGGCCATAAGATTCCGAAGCCAGAGGAGCTCAAAGGGAAGACATTTTGCAAGTATCATAGCTCCTGGTCCCATAGTACCAACAACTGTGTCGTCTTACGGGACGTTATACAGAAACTAATAGACGAAGGCAAGCTTCAGTTCCCAGAGAAACCGGCCATGAAGGTCGACTCCAAACCTTTTCCCCCGCCGACCATCAACATGGTAAACGCCCGGTTTCGGACCGGGCGACGAAGCGAACACCAACCGGCCGGGAGGGAGGAACCGTCGACTGGGCCAAGACCGGTGTTGTGTAGCCGGTGCGCGTACGAGGTCGGACGCTGCGAGGCCGATGAGCCATCGTCATCAACCGCGGATCGTCTTGGCGGCCAAGATAACCATCAGCCAGCACGCCGCCGCGTCTTCGATCGGCTAGGGGCACGAAACCCCAATACCCTGGCAGGTTACAGAAGTAAGGTCACCCTCAGGCCATTAAGGACGTTCAAACCACCAGTTGTCCAGGACGACCGCTGGTATCATATACAGCATGGGGGCAACGTCCAGCCAATGACAAAGACCCAGCTGCGGAGAATGCAGAGGCAGGCTCAGCAGACCCAGGAGCGGATGCCTCGGGCCGAGGGATCTGGACGCCAGGAGAGTTCGGCACCATTCCACGAGCCTTTACCAGCCCCAATCGCCCCAGTAACAAAGCCCGCCGGCATCAGGGCTCCGGGGTTTGGCGCCCCCGGAAGGACAAGGACCTCCGTAAAGAGAAGGCCGTCTCAGGTAACCCAAAGACCGCGGCCCCGGAGGAGGCCGGCAAAGGTATAATCAACATCTACCACGGGAAGGACCCGCCGTTTTCGGCCAGCGGATTGTCCTCTCTCCGAGAATTCCATAAAGACCACTCTGCTGTCGACTTGTACGGTTTGACCCCTGAGAATCGCGAAATCGTGGAGCTAGCTCTCAAGAATACAAAAGCAGAAGGGCTCCTCATCACCAGGGGATCCGACTCGGCCATTAAGGCCGTCTACCAAGCAAATCGAGAGGCGAGAGCAAGGGGGTTACCAGGGTACCACCCCGATCGGAAAGCATTAGAGGGCGAAGCCCCTCTCAAGGAAGGCGACTTGCAGTACCTCCGGCATTATTTCTCCGTCACCCCGGCCGATGTTTTGTTCGGTCTAACGACCGAAGAGAGGGCCCGGTGAAGCGGTTAGACGACTACCTTAACGCCCGGGACGCACTGGCCGAGGCTCGGCGAGCCGTTGAGGCGGAGAAAGAGTCTTCCCCCTCCCACGAGATCGAAACGGCCGCACGAAGGACTCCGCCAACCAGGGAGCTCATCGTCGAAGGTCGCGGCGACCCTTTCTTCGGGCATGAGCCCGAGGACGACCTCCTGTTAGAAAACGACGGAGAGTATGAGGAGATCCTCAGGACAATTGAGGCCGAAGGAAACGCCGGGGGAGAAATCCAGGAGGAGGCAGAATTCACCATAGGCATGGTCTTAGTCCTACCATCCGAGTTTTCGGCCCCAGGAGGCCAGGCCGGCGGCTTGGACAACGACGTGACCGAGGAACAACTAGGCCAGGGGCCGAAGACGAAAGAGGAGTTGTTAGCCATGGCCTTCAATGAGGTGATCCCCAGAAATGACCCGAACAAATATCGGCACCTTAAACCGTTGTACATTTCGGCCCATGTGGAAGGTGTGCCCATATCTAAAGTCTTCGTTGACTGCGGAGCGACGGTCAACATCCTCCCCTGTTCGTTGATGAAGAAGCTCGCCAAAACGAAGGAGGACCTCATCCCCAGCGATGTCGTCATGAGCAGTTTTGTCGGTGACAAATCCAAGACCGTCGGAGTACTGCCTCTCAAGATCACCGTGGCGGATCAGACGAGAGTCGAGTTCAGTGTGGACTACAACATGCTGCTGGGACGCGACTGGATACACCAGGCTGGATGCATACCTTCTTCTCTCTTCCAACTCTTGTTTTTCTGGGACGGCCAAAGAGTGTCCATACACCCGGCCGACGAAAAACCCTTCGAGACCCACGCCGTCCAGGCACGGATCTATGACGATGACGTCGGATGGGTCGTCCTTACCGGCCACGATGCAAGTGGCCGACCAACTAGGACGACGGCCCAGAAAGTATTGGAGTTAGGCGCCGAAAATGCTCGGCAGGACTCAGCGCGCGAAGTGCTAATCGACCTTACCAGCCTTTAAATGACGGACACAACCACCAAAGAAGGAGCAGCGGCCGTGGCCGATCTGCTGGAAAGACTGCTAGAGCATTGGGCGGGCGAGTCCCTGCAGCCAAACTCACCGATCAACCTCATCGAATTCCTCCACGAAACCGGCGAGACGGACACTTTGACCATCGACGACCTGGAAATAGCACCCGCCGAGATGGAGGACGATTACCCCGAGGTTCAAGACCCCTTGTTGGAAATAAATGTGGGGACCGAGGCCGAGCCACGGCCTATTTTTGTAAGTCAGCTTCTTGACCCAGGGTTATCAGCCGAAATTATCGGCCTGCTCCACGAGTATAAAGATTGTTTTGCATGGGACTATCACGAGGTGCCTGGGCTACCGAGAAATTTGGTCGAGCACGAGCTGAAAATCAAGGAAGGCTTTAAGCCTTTCCAGCAACCGCCGAGACGGTTCTCGACCGAGGTACAGCTCAAAATCAAGGAAGAAATTGAGCGCCTTTTGGAAGCCGGGTTTATTCGCACGGCTCGGTACGTTGAATGGCTGGCTAACATCGTGCCGGTGCTTAAAAAGACTGGAGCCCTGAGGATTTGCACCGACTACAGGAATCTGAACCTCGCAACCCCTAAGGACGAGTATCCCATGCCCATGTCCGACCTTCTGGTAGACGAGGCCGCAAAGCACGAACTCCTGTCGTTCATGGACGGCCATGCCGGGTATAACCAGATCTTTATCGCCGAGGAGGATATCCACAAAACGGCGTTTAGATGCCCCGGCGCTATTGGGACTTATGAATGGGTGGTCATGCCGTTCGGACTAAAAAACGCCGGCGCGACGTACCAGCGAGCCATGAACCTCATTTTTCACGACCTGATCGGCCGAACTGTCGAAGTCTATATCGATGACGTAGTGGTGAAATCTCCATCCAAGGCCGACCATCCAGGGCATCTCCGTCAAGCTTTTGCTCGGATGCGGTCGCACGGCCTAAAGATGAACCCCAAGAAGTGTGCCTTCGGCGTCACCGCCGGGAATTTTCTTGGTTTCCTGGTACACCAGCGGGGGATCGAGATAGATAAGAGTAAAGCCACGGCCATCATGGCGGCACCTGCACCCAAAACCAAGAAGGAGCTCCAGTCCTTCCTTGGTAAGGTCAACTTTTTGAGGCGCTTCATCTCCAATTTGGCCGGGAAGATCCGGCCATTGTCCCCTCTGCTCAGGTTGAAGGATGCAGAACGATTTATATGGGAGACGGAGCATCAGGCGGCTTTCGACGATATTAAGAGATATTTATCCCAACCACCGGTCCTCATGCCACCAAAAAGAGGGAAGCCCTTGAGGCTCTATATCTCAGCCTCTGAAAGCTCTATCGGGTGTTTGTTAGCTCAGAATAACGAGTTTGAGCGAGAACAGGCGGTACATTATCTAAGCCGCACCCTTAACATGGCCGAATTGAACTATTCGCCGGTCGAGAAGTTGTGCCTAGCGCTCTACTTCGCGGCTACTAAGTTACGCCATTACATGCTTCCCTCGGTCGTGCAAATCATCTCCAAGACCGATCTTATCAAATATATGCTCACTCGACCGATCATACGCGGTCGAATTGGGAAGTGGACAATGGCGCTATCTGAGTTCACTTTTCAATATGTGGCCCAGAAATCGGTCAAGGGTCAGGCGTTGGCCGATTTCTTGGCCCACCACCCAACTCAAGGTCAGGAGGAGGAGACCGAGGTCGAAATTGGTATGGCTCGCATGGAGAAAAATTACTGGACTATGTACTTCGATGGGTCCAGCACCGAATCAAGATCCGGGCGGGGTCGTAATCGAATCTCCCCAAGGGCAAAGATGGCAGTTCGCATTCCAACTTGATTTCAGATGCACCAACAATCAGGCCGAATACGAGGCACTTATTATCGGCCTTGAGATCCTACATGGAATGAAGGCAACCCGCGCCCTGGTATACGGTGATTCCCAGCTAGTGATCAACCAGCTAACTGGGGATTACCAGTGCACAAGCGAGAACTTAGCCATGTATTATGTAACGGCCCTGAACACGGCCGACCGATTCTCTAGGATCTCCTTCATCCATGTACCGCGCGCCAGGAACCACGAGGCCAATGAGATGGCCCAGGTAGCATCGGGGTCAGCATCCCGGCCGACGACCTCGACCGCGTAATAAGGATCGAGAAGCGCACCCTACCAGCTCTTACCGAGCGAGGGATGACATCTCAGATGCCTCGATCGACATATCCGACGAGGTCGAGACGGCTGACTCCGATTGGCGCTACCCCATAGTCAGATACCTGCATAACCCTTCGGGCAACCACGAGAGGACTACCCGTTTCCGGGCCCGGTGCTATTTGATTTATCAGAACGAGTTGTATCGAAAGGGATCAGACGGCTTGCTGCTCCTGTGCCCAAGCACCAAGGAAATCGAGATTATTATGGCCGAATCGCACGAGGGAGTTTGCGGAGCTCACCAGTCTGGCATCAAGATGCGTTGGTTGATACGGAGGCACGGCTACTATTGGCCAAGTATTTTGAAAGACTGCATCGAGTATGCCAAGGCATGCATTAAGTGTCAAATCTACGGCCCGATACAAAGGGTGCCAGCCGAGGCCCTTCACCCGGTTACCAAACCATGGCCTTTCAGGGGGTGGGCCGTGGATATCATCGGTAAAATCTACCCAGCCGCATCCAACCAACACGCTTGGATTTTGGTGGCAACCGATTATTTTACTAAGTGGGTCGAGGCAGAGTCCTATCGGTCTATTTCCAGCGCACAGGTGGTTAGGTTTTTTGAGCGTCACATCGTCCACAGATTTGGCATCCCCGAGACTATCACGGCCGATAACGGCCCGGTCTTCACATCGGCCGAAACTCGGGAGTATACTGAAAGGATGGGGATCAAGTTAATCCACTCAACACCCTATTACCCCCAGTCTAACGGGCAGGCCGAGGCGAGCAATAAGGTGATCAAGGGCATCCTCGAGAAAATGATCGAAGAAAAGCCGCGGGCTTGGCATGATCTCCTCCCTGAGGCCCTATGGGCTTACCGGACTTCAAAAAGGGCGGCCACGGGGACGTCTCCCTATGCCTTAACCTACGGCCATGACGCCATTGTTCCCATGGAGTTAAGGGTCCGGTCCCTTCGCGTGACCGAGAGACCTCGGCAGGACGAGGAAAACTATGCGACAGCCATGACCCAGGAATTGGAAGATTTGGAGCAGTCTAGGGTCGATGCTTGCAACTTAATGCAGGCACAGAAGCTGATAGCGGCAAAGGCTTATAATAAAAAGGTGAGGCAGAAGACTTTCGCCGAGGGCGATTTGGTATGGCGTGCCGTGCTTCCCATCGGGACGAAGGACCCACGGTTCGGAAAATTCTCGCCTAATTGGGAAGGGCCGTTCGTTATTGAAAAAATTCTTGGCCGAGGGGCGTTTCAGTTAAGATAATGATGGAGAGTGGCACAACCTGCCTATCAATGGCCAGTATTTGAAAAAGTATGTCCCGTCGGTATGGGAAACGGCCAAAATGGGCCGAGACTTCCCCGACCAGACAGAAAGTACGCAAGAAGAATAAACACAACTCGGTCGAAATGGCAGTTCTTTATATTTATAGAAGTTGCGATTACAAGGGAACGGCCCGTATCGGCCGAAAAGGACATACATAAATAAAAGGGCAAAGATACATCCTATGTCTACAAGCGGCCGCGGCGCAGTCTTCTTGCCGAAAATGAAAGGACAGTTTCCCCGAACTCTGCCTGCATTTAGATGAAAAAGGAAGGGCCGACACTCCGGTCATAGGAAGCTCAAGGACAGGTGCCCAGGCCGCTACCGGAGGGACCATCACTCTGGCCACGGGAGGCGGTCAGGGTTAGGGCCGTCATTTCGGCCGGGAGAAGGGGACGGCGTGGGAGCCAAGGCCAGGGACCTAGTTAAGGTCGAGGCCGCCACTCACAACGCCGCCGATGCCGAGAGGTGGGCCTGATTAAGGTCGAGGCCGCCACTCACAACGCGAGGGCCACCTTTCTGGGCGCAAGGATGGCTGTGGGAAGCAGGCTGGATACGGCCAAAGTGGACCATCCCGCCAGGTTCTTTCGTAAAAAACGACGCATCTCTTCGGCGGTCTCGCTGGGGAAAGAGTCCTCCTTCTCTGCAATTAAGGAAAGATCCCAACCCCATCATAGAAGGCCTTAGTGGAAGAGACAAGGGGGTAGGGAAATATCGAGGATCCTGTGAAAGGGCAGGAGAATTCTTTCAAAGAAACATGAGCTCAAGCGATTGCCAGTGAGGGGCAGAGAATGAGAAAGAGTAGGGCCTTTTATAGTGGCATCGCCTCTCTCGAATCGACGCGACCCTCTCGGAAAATGCAGCAATCTGGCGGCATAATCGAAGGCATGATGACGTGCCCAAAGGACCCATCGTATCAACTGATGGGAGCGAGGCGACGGCTCGTGCGAACCAAGGCAATAATGATTCATGCAACGTGCCTACGCGTTGAAAACGTCGATTGACCTTCGCATTTAAGGCGCCAGCTGTCCGTCGCGTCATTTCGAGGAATGCAAGGGGTCTGTCCCTTGGAATCCATTCGGCCCCAACCCAGACCGCGGCCGAAGGATTCAGGGACAGGGGGGCAATGTTTGTGCCTAATAAATCTCGGCCGCTGTGTGGCCGAAGAGTACCCTTCTCGGCCGCCGCTTTACCCTTGAGCTCATAGAAACGGCAACGTTTCGACGCCCTCTGTTTGTTGACAACAAAGGAGAAAACGCTAAGGCAAGGTTTTCTCGGCCGCTCGAGTGAAAATCACGGGCCGAGGCCGAGGAACACCCAGGGCACGGCCAGGGGAGATATTGACCAAATCATCACGTGGCTTCAGGGTCCCACGCCCCATTTAATGAAGTAACGCCTCTGTCCATCACAGCAAATCCACTAGGGCATGAAGCATTTAATGCATGAGGGCAGAAGGGAGTTGATTGAAGGCAGGATTTTGTAATCAGAGTGGTTAGGAACAAACATTCCATCAGATGTTCTTGCAACTGGCAGTCCCTTCACCAACCACTAAACCAGGGCATTTAATGCGTTCCCAAGGCCAGGAGTGCAGAGGCCTCGATCTGAGCAAAGGCCGAGATCTGCCGAGATTTATGGGGGTCACACCACCATGCTTCACAATCCCAAATGCTAATCAGACCCAGCCATGCTTGCCCTGATTAGACTCCACCATGCAGGTCTTGTCAAAGCCTCGATTGTCTCTCCCAGACTCCTGCTATATAAACCAAGCTCAAGACCACATGCAAAAGGTCCAACACCAAAAACCAAAAGCCTCCCACGGAGCAACTTATTTTTTTTGTCATGTACTTTCAATATCTTTACATGCTTTCTTAGGAGTAGTGATAGATTGTAAGAAACTTCCATTCATCAATATATCATACGACCCTTGATTCCTCAAGGCGCCGGAGCACCACCCTTGTTGTCGCCTCACTCACCCCATATATCATACGACCGTCGCTCTCCGAGCAACGCGCCGGAGCACCGCCCAAAACTCACCACCTACCACCAACGGCCTTGTAGTTCAGGCCGTGAACCTAACGGCCGAGACCAGTTCCTTTCTCGGCCACAATCGTTTGATAAGAAGTCCATACCAAACAGGCGCAGTATTCTAAACACCTTCTAAACCAAACGCTCCACCGAACTCGACGCACGGTAGACCGTGCTGGCACGCCCGCGCACAAACCGCACCGCATTCCAAAAGTAGGACTCCGTGTTATACGCACGTCCCCTCGGCCCGGAGAACCAGGCCGAAGAGATTTGCGCAGGCAACACTTACCCTTAATCCCTGTTTTCTGTTTTCTTATATGCTTTCACATTGGGGGCAATGTTCAATTCAGGTCTGGGGGGGAGGTTTTCAATTTTTGTTCATTTGATTTGTGTTTCCAATTTTCGTTCGGTGTCGCTATTTTTTTTAAGAATGTCATACAATCAATGCTATGGGGCGGCTATTTTGATTTTCATATGAGACATATTACACTTCACAAAGCGGTAGCTCTTAGAATTCTGGTGGATAAAGTACCATGCTCAGATTCTTGAAGGAGAATAGTGGAGACTACCCTAGTGAGCTATTTCGAGCCTAATTGCTTTCTTGAGAGGGTTTAAAGTGTTTCTATTCCTCATCTCTACTTATTTTCTTCAATTCACTCTAAATGATCTCATTGTTCCATTTTGATTGAATACTAAGGATGATTCTCTTTGCAGATATCAGGTGCATGCTCTCACTCATGAATGAACTCATTGAAGTGATGCTAGACTATTTGTGTATAACAATTCTCTGTGCTTTCTTTTCACCCTACCCATTTGTGTGTTCCATTAGCCCTCTTGTAGCCAAACACTTCAAACCATTTTCTTCTATCACCCTCATGATTCCCCTAACTTTGTATTTCAATCTGAGATATTTAAACTTATTATAGCCATACCCTATAAAGCTTAGAAATATATCAAGGTGTGCCAAGATAAAGTTTGAAGCAAGGAAGTTGCTGCCACATTCCTAAATGTAAATTGGTGTGAATCTGTGCAATAAAGTTAAAGAAGAAGTAGATCAAGTCACAAAAAAAAAAAAAAAAAAAAGATAAAGAGAAAGTGTTTCGATTTGATCTAAATGTGAAATATAAGGTCTATGCCAGATGATGCTATGAAGTTGCAGCCATACCATTCTAAATCAATGATACCTTGCAGATCAATGAAGAATGCAACCTTGGTATGTTCTTAAGTTAATTGTGTTCCTTCCAATTCTTCCACTTCCCTTAACCTTAGCCTTTCATTGCAACCTTGTGAAAGACCTAGCTGATCTTTGAGGATGTATTCATGGGTGCTGGTATGTATGTGTGTATCTCTATTCTTAGTATTTGATTCCCTTCATGAGATCTAACCAAATATTGTGCTTCTATTTCATATACTCATTATGCTTGTTTGAGAGAATAAAACCATAGGTTCTGAGTGATTGAGTGCTATATGTGAGAATTAGAGTTGAAGCATGTTCTTCCTTCAAGATTTGAGTATGTTTACTTTGAAGCCGTGTGCCTTTGAGCTATAGCTTCCACTGTACACACTTATTGATCATCTATCTTGGCAACTCTATGGTATTGGAGGTATGACTAAAGTTTTCTTTCATTTTTATTAGTTGTTTTCAAAGTTAGTTTTCTAACCTTTTGTTTTGTAGAGTCAGTAAAGCGTTTGTGGGTATCATTTCTGTTAAACCCTCAGGAGACATAACTCCTCCTACTAAGGATGCCTAGAGGTTTAAAGGCTTGTTGCATGCGCTCAATGCAATCGAGTTACCTACGAAAGTGGTCTAATAAATTTCTCGTTTTGTTTATATCTTTGTTTTCCGTTTGTTTTACTCGAGGACTAGTAAAATCTAGGTTTGGGGGTATTTGATCAGTGCATAATTACATATCTTTTTGTACCATTCTAACTTATGATTTGGTATGTTTTTGAGTTAAACTTGTGCTTTTAATAAAGTTTTGTGTATATTTCAGTATAATAAGGTTGAGACTCATTACATGCATTTTGAAGACAAGTTAGCTTAAAAACTGTGTCTGCAGATCAGTCATATTTACGGATTAACCTGTACTTGCTCAAAAAGAACCAGATAATTTTCCATACATCACTGGAAAGATACGGAAGTCTAGTTTCCGTAGCATTTTACGGTGCATGATTTGGAGTCTTCTAGAGGAAGTTAGACATGATTTAGCAGCTCAAGGTCAAACATTCAGGCCTCAGTCCAGTTTCCGTGGGTCAGCTTACAGGCCTCAGTTCAGCTACTTACATAGGTCAAATGAGGCGACAACCTTAATAGATTTTGTTCCAATGGGTGTCTAATATAACATATCCAAATTTCAGCCCCATTGGATAATTCTGGAGCCCTCAGCATGTCAAATACCGAACCTAGTTCACAGACAAACCAGGCCTCAGTCCAGTTTTCGTGGGTCAGCTTGCAGGCCTCAGTTCAGCTAATTGCACAAGTCAGATGAGGCAACACCCTTGATAGAATGTGTTCCAATGGATGTCTACTATAACATATCCAAATTGCAGCCCAATTGGATAAGTCTGGAGCCCTCAGCTGTTGAGCCTATTCTTAACAACTAAAATGAGTTATTAAAAACAGCAACTTTTAATTCTCGCAAGTGCACGAATCGTTTATAGTATAGCTTATGTAAATGCGAGGTCGATCCCACGGAGAATGGTAACTTGGATGCAAGTTAAATTACTTAGAATGCTATAAAAACATAGAACAAGGAAACTGACTAACTAGCTAAAGGCAAGGTCGAATTTCAACAATACCTTTTGCTAATTACTCAAGGTCTAGGACAGAATCCTAGCACCACACACGCACTCGAAATGGGGGGTTTTGTTGTTTTGAAATGAGAACAAGAACATGAAATGAAAGTGCTCGAAAGTGAATACTGGCAGCAATGAACAAGTTGTGAAACGATGAATGAGAGGTGTTAGAGCCTTGGAATCCACCACTAGTTTTCCTATCCAAGTTATGAATGCATAGAAATTGACTCAAGCTTCATCATCAATAGATTATCGCATACAAGCCTATGGTATCTAGGTGCAGGATGCATGATTCTCCTAAGGCATGTGATTATGCATGGTATCTACACAACACGTGATCTCTAATATGCAACCTAAGCATGGTATCTACTTAGAATAAAGCATACAAGAGTCATTAAGTTCCTTGAGAATATGTGAAATGTGTGAAATTACTAAGCAAAGAAGGCATGCAAATGTGTGAAATTATGACGTTATCAAATACCCCCAAACTTAGATTTTGCTAGTCCTCGAGCAAAACAAAATAAAACTTAGGAAACAGGAAATAAGCAACTAGCCTTCCAAACAATATCCTCAAAGAATCACCAAAATATATGGTTCCAAAGAAGCACAACAATCACAATCTAAGTTCTACACATGATTCAAGGGTAACCAAGGCTCACAATGACATCCTTAAGTGTAGTGTGTGAATGCCAAATCAGAACAACACCTGCAACTCAAATAAGTACATGCGCACACACTTAGAGCAAAATCAAAATTCCGAACCCCATAAGCTCATTATCCAATCTGCTCTCCACATAATACCATGCAACACCAAGGATCAAAAGGACTTTACAAGGGTAGTAATGAGGTTTAGGGTAGTGGTTGAATGAAAGAAGGGATATGAGATTTACAATATTTTGAGCATAATTAAAGAATAGGTAAGAGCATAAGAGATTTCTGAACTTTGTAACAAGCAAGGAACACATTCATGAGCAGATTTTCAACATAATTTCAGCACCTTCCAATGCGTTTATTTGGCCTAATTTTGTGGCTCTTTACCCTAGATCACCATGATCTTCTCTTTTATAACACCCTAGGGCCGTGACTACATTGGTCACACTTCATTACCTCTTTTGATTAGTTACCAATACCCCCAAACTTATTTCTTTTCAACACTTGGTTATGGCACTAATGATTCACCTTTGCTCCAACACCTTGCGTTCTTTATAACTCTCTTTTAAAGATAGCTTTAGTTGCTCACAGAATAGGTAAGGATAAGAAAACAGAGGGTTCATTATGGTAAGAATAGTTTACACAAAGAAAGGTTTAACATAGGCTCAAATGGGTTGACTAGGGATGAATACATGTAGAGGGATGGTTACAAAGGCTCAAACGGTTCAAACATGGCCAAAATCACTTCCAAAGTATTGTATGGCAACAAAAGTCTCAAGAGATATTCAAATAAGTTCTAGAGTACGAAACCAAGATCATGAGATAAGTAGAATTGCATAACATCTCCAAGTAGCAAGAAATTGGACTAACTTGGCAAAGTGCTCAATAAGTGCAAGGATGGCATGCAAGACATAGTTAACTCAGAACCACACAAAGTCCTTAAACAATGACTATCAATTTCTAAGAAACCATATTAGAATTAAATCCAAGTCTTATCATAGGTGTTTGGAAGGATAACGAAACAACACACAAAATCCTGCGTTTTTAGACACTAAACACGAAAAAAAAGTTAAAATTTGACAATTAAACAACGTAACCAAATCCTTCCCCCCAAACTTATATGAAACATTGTCCTCAATGTTTAGAATGTAAGAATATACAATGCCTCATAAATGAAAGGGAAGAAGATAAGGAAAAGACATAACCAAAGGTTAAAGTTCAGAAAAACTCCCCTTTGAAGCGATTAGGACGTAAGCAGCTCCTTGCAGCTCTATCTTCTCCTCATCACCTTGGGTTGCCTCCCAAGAAGCGCTAAGTTTTATGTCTTCAGCCGGACGTCCAAACTTTGGTGAGCTTCAAGAGAGTGGTGGAGGCTCCTTGAGTGCTTGAGACTCAATATTGGCATCAAAGTTGGCATCAAAGTAAGGTTTCAACCGATGTCCGTTCACCTTGAAGGTGCTGCCATCCTTAATATTTTGAATCTCCACTGCACCATGATCAAACACATTAGTAATAACAAAAGGGCCAATCCACCGAGAACGAAGCTTACCTGGGAAGAGCTTAAGGCGTGAATTGAACAGGAGAACCTTCTGCCCTCTCTCAAACGTCTTCCTAAGAATTTTCTTGTCATGATATTGCTTTGTTTTCTCCTTGTAAAGCTTAGCGTTCTCATACGCTTCATGTCGCAATTCCTCCAACTCATTGAGTTGAAGCCTCCTCTTCTCACCAGCAGCTTTCATATCAAAATTGAAGGCCTTGATTGCCCAATAAGCCCTGTGCTCAAGCTCCACTGGTAAGTGACAAGGTTTACCGAAAACAAGCCTATATGGAGACATACCTATAGGGGTCTTGTAAGCAGTCCTATAAGCCCACAATGCATCATCCAAACGCATTGACCAATCCTTCCTTGTGCTGTTTACTGTCTTTTCAAGTATGTGCTTAATCTCCCTATTGCTTATCTCAACCTGCCCACTAGTTTGAGGATGATAAGGTGTTGCCACCTTATGAGTGATTCCATATTTCTTCAAGAGTGCTGCAAAAGCTTGGTTAACAAAGTGGGAGCCACCATCACTAATGATTGCTCTAGGTGTGCCAAACCTTGTAAAAATATTTCCTTTGAGAAAACTGATCACAACCTTAGCATCATTAGTTCTAGTGGCAATGGCTTCCACCCATTTAGAAACATAATCGACAGCAACTAATATATATTCAAATCCATAAGAGGTAGGAAAAGGGCCCATGAAATCAATTCCCCAAACATCAAATATATCAATGATTAAGATATTGGTGAGAGGCATCTGATTTCTAGCATGTAAATTACCCATCCGTTGGCATCTATCACATGAAGCACAAAAAGCATAAGCATCCTTAAAAAGGGTAGGCCAAAAGAAACCTGATTGTAGCACTTTGTTGGCAGTTTTCTTTGCTCCAAAATGGCCTCCGCATGCATGGGAGTGACAAAACTCAAGAATGCTCTTAAAATCACCTTCCGGCACACACCTCCGAATTACTTGGTCTGGGCAGTGCTTGAATAGATATGGATCATCCCAAAAGTAGTATCTTGCTTGTTTCCTAAGCTTGTCACGTTGGAATGTAGATAACCCTGTAGGGAGTTCATTAGTGCATAAGTAGTTAACGATATCAGCAAACCAAGGCAATGGATTGAGAGAATTCAAAGCACAAATGGAAAAGAGTTGCTCATCCGGGAAGCTTTCACGCAATGGCAATGAATCCTCCTCTTCATTAGATACATGCACCAATCTACTCAAGTGATCAGCCACAACATTCTCACTTCCTTTCTTATCTTTTATCTCCAAGTCAAACTCTTGCAACAAGAGAATCCATCGAATGAGTCGTGGCTTGGCATCCTTCTTGGCTAACAAGTATTTCAATGCTGCATGATCAGTGTAAACAATAACCTTGTTAGTAATCAAATACGATCTGAATTTCTCTAAAGCAAATATGACAGCTAACAACTCCTTTTCTGTGGTGGAATAGTTGAGTTGGGCATCATTGAGGGTTCTACTAGCATAGTAGATGGCGTGTGGCTTCTTATCAACTCGCTGTCCCAAAACAGCTCCAACAGCATAATCTGAGGCGTCACACATCAATTCAAAAGGCAAGCTCCAATCCGGTGGTATAATGATTGGGGCAGTTGTGAGCATCTTCTTCAAAGCATTGAAAGCATTCTCACAGTCTTGATCAAATGCAAAATCCATGTCCTTGGCAAGGAGATTGCACAAAGGCCTTGCAATTTTAGAAAAATCCTTAATGAAACGCCTATAGAAACCTGCATGGCCAAGGAAAGAGCGTACTTCTTTGACAGAAGTAGGTGAGGGCATGGAGGCAATCAAATCAATCTTAGCTTTATCTACCTCGATTCCTTTACTAGAGATGACATGACCAAGAACTATGCCTTGGTTAACCATAAAATGACATTTTTCCCAATTAAGCACAAGGTTAGTCTGTTCACATCTAGCCAACACCTTAGATAAGTTATGCAAGCATTGATCAAAAGAATCACCAAAGACAGAGAAGTCATCCATGAATACCTCAATGAACCTTTCTACCATGTCGGAGAAAATGCTCATCATGCACCTTTGAAAAGTGGCTGGGGCGTTACAGAGACCAAAAGGCATTCTCCTATAAGCGAAAGTGCCAAAGGGACATGTGAAGGTCGTCTTCTCTTGATCCTCTGGGGCTATGGCGATTTGGTTGTAGCCTGAATATCCATCAAGGAAGCAATAGTGGCTATGGCCAGCCAATCTCTCAAGCATCTGATCAATGAATGGAAGAAGGAAGTGATCCTTGCTTGTTGCTGTGTTGAGCTTCCTATAATCGATGCAAACTCTCCAGCCCGTGGTCACCCGTGTAGGTACAAGCTCATTTGCTTCATTCTTCACCACTGTGATACCTGACTTCTTTGGGACAACCTGCACTGGGCTCACCCATTTACTATCAGAAATAGGGTAAATAATACCAACATCTAAAAGCTTCATTACCTCTTTCCTTACCACCTCCTTCATGTTTGGATTGAGACGTCTTTGGGCATCCCTCTTAGGCATTGCATTGTCTTCCAATAATATCTTGTGCATGCACAGTGCTGGGCTTATGCCTTTGATATCTGCGATGCTCCACCCAATTGCAGTTTTGTACTCTTTTAGAACTCTCAAAAGCTTCTTCTCATCTTTTGGTTCGAGGTGTGAGGCAATGATGACAGGTAGAGTCTCATTTTCACCTAAATAAACATATTTAAGGTGTTTTGGCAATTCCTTTAATTCCAACTCTGGTGCCTGCACAATAGAAGGTAAAACCTTATTAGTAGTGGGGGTAATGATTCAAATTGGTTTACATACCTCTTTCCAACTTCTATGTAGCTATCCATGCTGCAAACAAGCTCAAGAAGTAAAGGAGAGATCACAGCCTCTAAGCTGTCCACTTCTTCTTTTCTGATGCTTTGTGTGATGCATGCTTCAATAGGCTCCAAATAACTCATTGGCAATGCTTCTTTCACCATAGTATCAATTGCATCAAGCTGGAAAACTTCATGCTCGTCACTTGGAAACTTGGAGGCTTCAAACACTTTGAATGCTATTGTCTCATCAAACACGTTCATGGTCAATGTACCCTTCTTCACATCAATAATAGCACCGGCAGTTGCCATGAATGGCCGACCTAGAATGAGTGGTAACTGATTGTCATGAATTGGTGCTTCTTCCATTTCCAACACCAAGAAATCGGCAGGTAAAATTAGCTCTTCCACTTTCACCAAAACATCTTCTAGAATGCCCTTGGGGTACCTAATAGTTCTATCTGCCAATTGAATGCTCACAGATGTGGCTTGCAACTCACAAGGTTAAGTTTCTCATAAACATGATATGGCATAAGATTTATAGAAGCACCAAGATCAAGCAAAGCTTTTTGAAACTTGAAATCACCAACTGTGCAAGGTATAGAAAACGAACCTGGATCCTTTAGCTTTGGAGGTAGCTTTCTTTGTAACACTGCACTTACCTCTTCACTCAATGCAACTTGTTCATGCTCTTTGAATCTCCTCTTGTTAGTGCATAGATCCTTCAAAAACTTTGCATACTTTGGAATCTGAGCAATGGCATTGAGCAATGGGATGTTGATTTGCACCTTCTTGAATGTTTCCATTATCTCATCCAAGCCTTGATCTTTCTTTGACTTTGATAACCTGCTGGGAAAGGGTGCAATAGGCCTAAAAGCATTAGTTGAAATTGGAACTTGATTAGCATTAGATGATACCTTAGGGCCTGTGCTCTTTCCAGAGGCATTGAGGGGCTGTTTGGTGGAACCTGTGGGCTGCCCATGTGGTGGCTGAATGATCTCCACGTTTTCTCCATCTTCTTGCTCTTCATTGGCATCTCCAACCTTATTATCAACTTGTTTACCACTTCTCAAGATGTGTACTGCTTTCGCATGCTCTTGATGCCTTGGATTCACCTCTGTTTGACTTGGGAAAGTTCCGGATGCTCTATTGCTCATGGAGGATGCAATCTGCCCAACTTGCACTTCTAGTTTGTTCACAGCATTTTGAAGATTCTGATTGGTTTGCATCTGTTGCCCCATGAACTTCTTGAACATGTCTTGCAATTCTCCCATTTGATCACCCTTTTGCTCTTGCACTTGTGTTGAACAAATAGTAACCTAAAAATTAAGCAACTATATGCACGTTTTAACTCGCAAGTGCACAAGATCAGATAAATAGTATAGAAAGCAAATACGAGATCGTTCCCACGAGGATTGGATTAATTTGTGCTTAATTTATTTTCCTTAAACTAAATGGCATTCGGTGTAGACAAAGTGTTAAAAAATGATGATTTTCTTATGATGGTATTGAAAACTGAAAATTTAAATACTAAATATTGAAAACAGCGTTTGATTAAAAATAGAATTGGATTGAGGTTAAAACAATGAGAGAAAACTAGTTAGGGATTCGATGTTCACCACTAATCTTTTTCCTTAAGCAAACGACATGCACAATGCTACAAAACAGATTTTGGATGCTTATGTTTGTCAACCTAAAGGCATGATATCTACTCTTTAAGTTATTGATTTCCCTAAACAACAAGTTAGGCATGGGAGTGTTTAGCATGGTATCTACTAAGTTGTACTTTAAGAATGCATAACACAATGGAAATCGACAAACACACAAATTCTAGAACATGGTATCTATTCTAGTTATTCATGATGATTAATTTCAAGAACTTATAACTAGTTCTTTTGTTACTTTCATAGGTACAAGACTCGGTCATCTAAATTTACCTATGAACAAACTCAATACATAGCATGCATATGATGATCAAGCATAACATAACGTATGTAAAGAGTAAAATATAATCTGAAATTAATCAATAAGCATCACAAAAGTAGTTTATAGCAAAGACATATCGAAATCCTTAAAGAAACATGATTGGGCTTCAATCGAGCCCTAACTAAAATATTTAGCTATCCATAATTTGAATGGATAGCAAGAACATACAAAACAGAAAATAAAAAAGAGAAATAAGAAGAAGATAGCTCTTTGATAAAGAAGACAACTCTTTGATGGTGTAAACAACTCTTTGATGGTAGACAACTCTTTGATGGTGTAGACAACTCTTTGATGGTGTACAATGGAAATGTAATTTATGGAATGATATCCTCCTTTGAATGAGCTGAAACTCTCTATTTATAGGCTTCAAATTCGTCCTCCCCCTTGGCTGGTCTCTTAGCTGCCCATGTGTGGCAGCTCATGCTTTGTCTCCCATGTGCTTTGTCTCCCATGTGTGGTAGCTCATGCTTTGCAGCTGCCACAAGCTTTGCCTCCATGTGTGGTTGCTTTAATCACATGGATCAACAGCTGCCCATGCTTTGCCTCCATGTGGCTGCTTTAAGAACATGGCTCAATAGCTGCCCATGCTTTGCTCCATGTGTGGCTGCTTTAAGCACATGTGACAGCAAAGGTTTGTCTGTGAACCAGATTCGGTTTTTGACATGCTGAGGGCTCCAAACTTATCCAATTGGGCTGAAATTTGGATATGTTATAGTAGACACCCATTGGAACAACTTCTATCAAGGTGTCGCCCCATCTGACTTGTGCAAGTAGCTGAACTGAGGCCTGCAAACTGACCCATGAAAACTGGATGAGGCCTGGATTGTCTGTGAACCAGGTTCGGTATTTGACATGCTGAGGGCTCCAGACTTATCCAATGGGGCTGCAATTTGGATATGTTATAGTAGACACCCATTGGAACAACTTCTATCAAGGGTGTCACCCCATGACCTGTGCAAGTAGCTGAACGGAGGCCTGCAAAGTGACCTACGGAAACTGGACTGAGGCCCGAATGTTTGACCTTGAGCTACTAAATCATGTATAACTTCCTCTAGAAGACTCCAAATCATGCACCGTAAAATGCTACGGAAACTAGACTTCCGTATCTTTCCAATGATGTATGACGCATTATCTGGTTCTTTTTGAGCAAGTACAGGTTAATCCGTAAATATGACTGATCTGCAGACATTGTTTTGAGCTAACTTGTCTTCAAAATGTAAATAATGAGTCTCAACCTTATTATACTGAAACATACACAAAACTTTATTAAAAGCACAAGTTTAACTCAAAAACATACCAAATCATAAGTTAGAATGGTACAAAAAAGATATGTAATTATGCACGATCAAATACCCCAAACCTAGATTTTACTAGTCCTCGAGTAAAACAAAATGAAAATAAAGATAAAAACGAACTAGACCACTTTCGTAGGTAACTCGATTGCATTGAGCACATGCAACAAGCCTTTAAACCTCTAGGCATCCCTAGTAGGAGGAGTTGTGTCTCCTGAGGGTTTAACAGTTACGATACCCACAAACGTTTTACTGACTCACAAAACAAAAGGTTAGAAAACTAACTTTGAAAACAACTAATGAAAATGAAAGAAAACTTTAGTCATACCTCCAACACCATAGAGTTGCCAAGATAGATGATCAATAAGTGTGTACAGTGGAAGCTATAGCTCAAAGGCACACGGCTTCAAAGTAAACATACTCAATTCTTGAAGGAAGAACATGCTTCAACTCTAATTCTCACATATAGCACTCAATCACTCAGAACCTATGGCTTTATTCTCTCAAATAAGCAAAATGAGTATATGAAATAGAAGCACAATATTTGGTTAGATCTCATGAAGGGAATCAAATACTAAGAATAGAGATACACACATACATACCAGCACCATGAATACATCCTCAAAGATCAACTAGGTCTTTCACAAGGTTGTAATGAAAGGCTAAGGTTAAGGGAAGTGAAAGAATTGGAAGGAACACAATTAACTTAAGAACATACCAAGGTTGCATTCTTCATTGATCTGCAAGGTATCATTGATTTAGAATGGTATGGCTGCAACTTCATAGGATCATCTGGCATAGACCTTAAATTTCACATTTAGATCAAATCGAAACACTTTCTCTTCTTTTTTTTTTTTTTTTTTTTTTTTTTTTGTGACTTGATCTACTTCTTCTTTAACTTTATTGCACAGATTCACACCAATTTACATTTAGGAATGTGGCAGCAACTTCCTTGCTTCAAACTTTATCTTGGCACACCTTGGTATATTTCTAAGCTTTATAGGGTATGGCTATAATAAGTTTAAATATTCAGATTGAGATACAAAGTTAGGGGAATCATGAGGGTGATAGAAGAAAAGATGCTTGGGAAGTGTTTGGTACAAGAGAGCTGATGGAACACACGAATGGGTAGGGTGAAAAGAAAGCACTGAGAATGGTTATACACACATAGCCTAGCATCATTTCAATGAGTTCATTCATGAGTGAGAGCATGCACCTGATATCTGCAAATAGAATCATCCTTAGTATTCAATCAAAATGGAACAATGAGATCATTTTAGAGTGAATTGAAGAAAATAAGTAGAGATGAGGAATAGAAAAACTGTAAACCCTCTCAAGAAAGCAATTAGGCTCGAAATAGCTCACTAGGATAGTCTCCACTATTATCCTTCAAGAACCTGAGCATGGTACTTTAGCCACCAGAATTCTAAGAGCAAAAGCTTTGTGAAGTGTAAAATGTTTGATATGAAAATCTCAATGGCAGCTCCATAGCATTGGTTGTATGACATTCTAAAAAAATTAGTAACAAGTGAACGAAAATTGGAAACATAAATGAACAAAAATTGAAAATTGAAAACACAAATTAACAAAAAAAATTGAAATACAAGTAAACAAAAATTGAAAACCTCCATTGATACCCCCAGACCTGAATTAGACATTGTCCCCAATGTGAAAGCATATAAGAAAACAGAAAACATGGATTAAGGGTAACCTTGGCACTACACGGTTCATCCTTCAAACATAGCATTTCTCAAAATGCTATCGATGGCTGAGCTCACCCATGGCTCTTCTTCTGACTCACTTTCCGAAGGGTCTGAAACAGACGAATCATATAGGGCTCCATCTATCATCAACTCATCCATCTGCTCCACGAAGTCTCGGAGCCTTGTGGTCATGTACACTAATTGGAAGTGAAACTCGTCAAGCACACTTAAGTAAATGCCAAACTCGTCTCGAATGTTACCTGTACAGTACATGTGACTGCTCACGACAACAGTTCTTGCCACAAACCTCCGATCTAGCAGATATTCCCTCCAAGTATCTAGACAATGTGCTAGCGCTGCAATCTGCATCTCTTCCAATCCACAATCCAGATCCCAATTTGGAACCATGTCTTCAATTGCCTCTATCACCCTACCTCTTTGAAACAGAAAGGCATCTATGGTAACTGCTGAGGGATCCATGGCAAACACAACCACGAGCACCTCAATCACCTCAAACACCCGTTGCATAATGGTGTCCTCTCCCTTAGGATCTTCTGGTGGGATAGCTGGCAGTGAGCTCAACAAAACCATTGGGCTAGGCACCTTCACCATGCTCAATTCGGACTCCTCCTCCTTGAGCTTTCCACCGACGGCCTCCTGGAGTTTCTCCATTGACAAGATCTACAATAAACAACAATTTGGAGAATGTTTGGTTCGGGAGGAAGAGGAAGCTGAGATGTTCAGGGTTAGAGGGCGGCTAGATCAAATGAACGAAAGAGAGTTTATTTTTAGGGTTAATGTAGGTAGTGTTTCAGAGAAAGAGAAGGTTTTTTTTTTTTTTTTTTATTTTTTTTTTTTAAATTTTAATTTTATAAATTATAATTATAATTATTATATATATATATTTTTTTTGAATAAAACACACGAATATACAAGTGACTCATGGATTACCAGTTAAGAACCTCAGAAAACACAGCCAGGGGATCCGGGAAGTTTGGAGAGGTCACAATGGTCCCGCTTAAAACCCAAACTTCTTAGACACCCAAGGTGTCGCCTATAGAACTCCTAGACACTGTATTAACAGAGGTGCTCATTGGAGTTACCATAAGTCAACTCATATGAAAAAAACTTTTTTTTTTTTTTTTTTTTTTTTTTGGTAAAAAGAAACATAAACTTAAAATAATAAGAAAACAAATTAAGGGAAAGGATTAGAATGCTCCCCCTTGAAGCAATTAGGTCGAGCATAGATGTATTTGGATGTCACGACTTCCCCGTTTATGGGTAATTGAATGGGCTGCAAAATAGAAAAAAAAAAATTGCACGGGGTAAGCTCATAAGTATTTACGAAAAATAAATTTATAAATAAATAAATAAATAAAGAAAATTAAACATTGGGTTGCCTCCCAATAAGCGCTTGGTTTATAGTCGTTAGCCAGACTATTGGACTCTCATGCAATGTACTGAACAGGTTGGAGAGTCACATCCTCCTCTCTATGCTCAAAGCTCATCTCAATATAAGGCTTTACTCTATTCCCATTCACCATGAATGTCTGATTCTTCTCTTTGCTATGAACCTCCAAAGCCCCATGAGGGAAAACCTTTGTAACAACATAAGGACCATACCACCTAGACTTGAGCTTACCAGGGAAAAGTCTCAATTTTGAATTGTAGATCAACACCTTCTGTCCCACATGAAACTCCTTCCTAACTAGCTGCTTATCATGATACGCCTTGGTCCGCTCCTTATACAACTTAGCATTCTCATATGCATCATACCTCAACTCTTCTAGCTCATTCAGCTGTAACTTCCTCTTGTCACCTGCTTGTTGCATATCAAAATTGAATTTTTTAATAGCCCAATATGCTCTATGCTCCAACTCCACTGGTAGGTGACATGCCTTTCCAAAGACTAAACGATATGGGGACATGCCAATTGGGCTTTTGTACGCAGTCCGATATGCCCACAAGGCATCATTCAAGCGTAGAGACCAATCCTTCCTTATAGTATTCACTGTCTTCTCTAGGATGCTTTTGATCTCTTTATTGCTTATCTCTACTTGACCACTGGTTTGAGGATGATATGGAGTGCCAACCTTATGTGTGATCCCATATTTCTTCATTAAGGAAGCAAAAACTTGGTTATTGAAATGGCTACCTCCATCACTAATTATCGCCCTTGGTGTCCCAAACCTAGTAAAGATGTTATCCTGCAAGAATTTCACAACAACTTTGTGATCATTAGTTTTTGAGGGGACAGCCTCGACATTTAGATACATAATCCACACCCACAAGAATATATAAATAACCAAAGGAGTTAGGAAATGGACCCATGAAGTCGATACCCCACACATCAAAGAGCTCCACCACTTGAATGTTTTGCAATGGCATTTGATTTCTAGAAGAGATATTCCCTGTCCGTTGGCATCTATCACAAGCCCTGCAAAACCAAAAAGCATCTTTAAACACATTAGGCCAATAGAACCCAGATTGTAATACCTTAAGTGATGTTCTCTTCGCTCCAAAGTGTCCTCCACATGCAAATTGATGACAATGTTGGAGAATGCTCATATGCTCCTCCTCTGAAACACATCTTCTGATAATTTGATCTGGACAAAATTTGAACAAGTAGGGCTCGTCCCAATAATAGTGCCTAGACATAGACACTAATCGTTTCCTTTCTTGGCTAGACATACCTGGAGGAAAAACCTTAGTAGTTATATAATTAACAATATCTGCATACCATGGAAGTTGTAAATCAATTGCAAATAACTTCTCATCTGGAAAGTTTTCACTCAAGGGAAGCTTGTTTTCTTCCTCATCATGAAGTAACCTGGACAAGTGATCTGCAACCACATTCTCACTTCCCTTCTTGTCCTTAATCTCAAGATCAAATTCTTGCAGTAAGAGCACCCATCTAATCAACCTAGGCTTAGCATCTTTTACTAAACAAAAATCTCAAAGCAGCATGATCAGTGAAAAACAATAACTTTGGAACCAATCAAGTGGACCTAAACTTCTCTAAAGCAAATATAACAGCTAACAATTCTTTTTCAGTAGTAGAATAATTAAGCTGAGCATCATTTAAAGTTCTAGAAGCATAAAAAATAGCATGAGGTACCTCTTAACTCTCTGACCCAGAACAGCATCCCAGAGCATAATCACTGGCATCACACATAAGCTCGAATGGGAGGTTCCAATCAGGTGCCATCATAATGGGTGCAGAGATGTAGTAGCTCTTTCAATGTATTAAAGGCTTTCATGCACCCTTCTGTCCACATAAACTCAACATCTTTAGACAATAATGCACAAAGAGGTCTAGAAATTTTAGAGAAATCTTTTATGAATCTTCTGTAAAACCCTGCATGCCCTAGAAAACTTCTCACACCTTCACAGATGTAGGAGGAGGCAATTTTGATATGATGTCAATCTTTGCCTTGTCCACCTCAATGCCCCTGCTAGAAATTACATGACTAAACAGACCTTGTTGTACCATGAAATGGCACTTTTCCCAATTCAGCACTAGGTTGCATTCCTCATCTCTTTAGAACAAGCTGCAAATGGTTAAGACAATTATCAAAGTTAGAACCAAAAACACTGAAATCATCCATAAATACCTCTATAAATCTCTCCACCATGTCTGAAAATACGCTCATCATGCACCTTTGGAATGTGGCAGGTGCATTACACAAACCGAATGGCATCCTTCTGTATGCAAATGTGCCAAAGGGCAAGTGAATGTGGTCTTCTCCTGGTCTTCTGGTGCTATAGCAATCTGATTATAACCACTATAACCATCTAGAAAACAATAATGACTATGACCTGCTAACCTTTCTAACATCTGATCAATAAAGGGAAGAGGAAAATGATCTTTCCTGGTTTCATTATTGAGCTTTCTGTAATCAATACAGACTCTCAACCTGTGGTGAGCCTGGTAGGAACAAGCTCATTCTCTTCATTCTTTTTACTGTGATTCCACTCTTCTTAGGCACAACATGAACTGGACTCACCATTTGCTATCTGAGATGGGGTAGATAATGCCAACATCCAAGAGCTTAAGAACTTCTGTTCTCACTACTTCCTTCATGTGTGGGTTAAGCGTCTCTGAGCATCTCTGTTAGGCTTTGCATTATCTTCAAGGAGGATCCTGTGCATGCACTTGGATGGACTTATGCCTTTGATATCGGCAATGGTCCACCCTAATGCAGTCTTGTGCTCCCTAAGAACTCTCAATAGCTTCTCTTGTTCCACCAAACTCAAGTTTGCAGCAATTATCACTGGTAATGTCTGGTTCTCTCCCAAGTAAGCTACTTCAGTTGTTGAGGTAGTTGCTTCAATTCTAGATCTGGTGCCCTGACAATGGAAGGGACAAGAGTTAGTATTAGTAGACACAAGAGTTTCAAAGCGAGGTACATACTTACTTGGATAAGGCATAGAAGCCTCAAGAGAATGCACAGCTTCATGGAGGTCTATCTCTGTAAACATCACATCCACGTTCATAATTCATCCTTGTGAGGCTGTGGGCTATGCATGCTCAATGGTTCAATGCTATGTACCTGAAACACTTGCTCCACAACACTTCCTACCACATCAATCTTGAAACAATCATGGTTATCATGTGGCAATTTGATGGTGTCAGACAACATGAATTCTATCTTCTTACCATCAACTTTCATGCGTATAGTACCCTTTTTTACACTTATCTTTGTATCAGCAGTTATCATAAAGGGCCTACCAAGAATAATAGGTAATGAAGATGGCATAGGAGAATCTTCCATATCCAGAACAACAAAATCAGCAGGCAAAATAAATTCATTTACCTGAACCAAAACCATCCTCTAAAATACCTCTAGGTCTTCTGATGCTTCTATCTGCCAATTGCAATGTAATTGAGGTTGGTTTGAGCTCCCCAAACCTCAACTCTCATAAACTGTATAAGGCATCAGATTGATGCTTGCTCCTAAATCAAGCAAAGCACGTTCAAATAGACGGTCACCAACCCTGCAAGGAATTGTAAAACTACCTGGATCTTTTAGTTTAGTGGTAATTTTCTCAATAAAACTGCACTTACCTCCTCAGTTAATGCAACTTTCTCATGTTCCTGAAACTGTCTTTTGTGTGTGCAACAATCCTTTAAAAACTTAGCATAAGAAGGAATTTGTTTAATTGCATCAAGTAAAGGAATGTTGATTTCTACTTTTCTCAAAGTTTCAAAAATATCAAGAGATGTTTTTCTTTCTTTTGCTTAACTAACCTTTGAGGGAAGGGTGGAAATATCACCTTCTCCTTCTCACTTACCTTTGTGGCTGGAGAAGATTCAACATTTTCTTGTTCTTTCTTATCTGTCCCCACCTTGTTGTCAACTACCTTGCCACTTCTAAGGACTGTCACAGCCTTGAGCTGCTCCTGGCCCCTGGATTAGGTATGGTTTGTGATGGAAACTTCCTTTCTTCCTCTCACTCAACTCCTTTGCCAATTGCCTACTTGTGCCTCCAATCTCTGAATAGCTTGGCTAGTTGTTGCTTCTAGTTTCTGAATGTTCTGACTAGTTAGAGCATTTGTCTGTTGCTGTGCAGTCAAGAATTGGAGTATGGCACCTTCAAGATTATTATTCTTCTTCTGGTCAGTATTTGGTTGTGCCACCTGTGATGAAGTATGATAATTACTTCCCTGTTGGAAGTTCTTCTGTTGCCCTTGTGGATTAAGCACATTTTGATTGTTGCTCCAAGAAAAATTTGGGTGGTCTTTCCATCCTGGATTATATGTGTTCGAATATGGATTGTTCTTGGGATGATAGTTGTTTTGCCCACATAATTAGCTTGCTCATGATCTGTAAAACAAGACATAGGACAAGTCTCAGTAGTATGATTAGAATGAGAACATATAGCACATACCTCGATTTTAGCAACTTGTTGAACTTGAGAGATGTTCTGAGCTGACATTGCTTTCACTAGTATATCTAACTTCTTCTCCATTGCTGCCATTTGACTCTGGACTCCATCATTTGTGCTAACTTCATATACACCTTTACCTTTCACTCCTTGTCTCCCTCTTGATGAGAATTGCTGAGAATTTTCACTTAGGGTCTCAAATAGCACAATGGCTTCATCACTACTCTTTTCCATAAGCACACCTCCACAACCTGAATCAACAAGACTTTTGTTAGTATCATTTAAACCTTCATAAAAAGCTTGTACCTGATCATCTTGAGATAGATTGTGGTGTGGACACTTGAGAAGCAACTCCTTGAAATGCTCCCATGCCTCAAAGAAAAGATCTCCATCCTTTGTTGGAAGGTTTGAATCTCCCTTTTAAGTTGTCTTGTCTTTTGGGTGGGAAAAAACTTCTTAAAATTTAGTGGCCAATTGTTCCCAAGTAGTAATGGAACCTGCAGCCAGAGAATTCAACCACAACTTAGCATTATCTTTTAAGGAGAAAGGAAAAGAATTAACCTGATTCCTTCTGTTGTCAAGCTTTGTATGTTTTGAGTCTTGCAGAGATCAAAGAAATCCCTAATGTGCAAGTATGGATCTTCAGAAGGTGTGCCTCTATAGTGTGGCACCATGTTAAGCAATTGAGGTGATAAATTGAAGCTGCCTTGCACATTTGGTTGGTAGGCAATGCATGATGGTTGATTAAGGTTTTGAGGGACAAAAGAGTCCTTCATTGGCCTTCGAACATGTTCATCCCCCATTTCGTTCACAGTTTCCCTCTCAGCTTGCTTACGAAGACGTGTAAGAGTTCGTTCAATCTCAGGATTGTAGACAACAACACCTAAATTTTGGGATCGACGACCTTGCATAAACAAAATTCAACCTGTAAAAGAAAACAAATAAATAAAATAAAATTCAGCACAAAACTAGTTACACAATCCGCGGCAGCGGCGCCAAAAACTTGTTGAACAAATAGTAACCTAAAAATTAAGCAACTATATGCACGTTTTAACTCGCAAGTGCACAAGATCAGATAAATAGTATAGAAAGCAAATACGAGATCGTTCCCACGAGGATTGGATTAATTTGTGCTTAATTTATTTTCCTTAAACTAAATGGCATTCGGTGTAGACAAAGTGTTAAAAAATGATGATTTTCTTATGATGGTATTGAAAACTGAAAATTTAAATACTAAATATTGAAAACAGCGTTTGATTAAAAATAGAATTGGATTGAGGTTAAAACAATGAGAAAACTAGTTAGGGATTCGATGTTCACCACTAATCTTTTTCCTTAAGCAAACGACACGCACAATGCTACAAAACAGATTTTGGATGCTTATGTTTGTCAACCTAAAGGCATGATATCTACTCTTTAAGTTATTGATTTCCCTAAACAACAAGTTAGGCATGGGTATCTACTCTAACTCTTTTCATTCTTAAAGTGTTTAGCATGGTATCTACTAAGTTGTACTTTAAGAATGCATAACACAATGGAAATCGACAAACACACAAATTCTAGAACATGGTATCTATTCTAGTTATTCATGATAATTAATTTCAAGAACTTATAACTAGTTCTTTTGTTACTTTCATAGGTACAAGACTCGGTCATCTAAATTTACCTATGTAACAAACTCAATACATAGCATGCATATGATGATCAAGCATAACATAACGTATGTAAAGAGTAAAATATAATCTGAAATTAATCAATAAGCATCACAAAAGTAGTTTATAGCAAAGACATATCGAAATCCTTAAAGAAACATGATTAGGGCTTCAATCGAGCCCTAACTAAAATATTTAGCTATCCATAATTTGAATGGATAGCAAGAACATACAAAACAGAAAATAAAAAAAGAAATAAGAAGAAGATAGCTCTTTGATAAAGAAGACAACTCTTTGATGGTGTAAACAACTCTTTGATGGTAGACAACTCTTTGATGGTGTAGACAACTCTTTGTGGTGTACAATGGAAATGTAATTTATGGAATGATATCCTCCTTTGAATGAGCTGAAACTCTCTATTTATAGGCTTCAAATTCGTCCTCCCCCTTGGCTGGTCTCTTAGCTGCCCATGTGTGGCAGCTCATGCTTTGTCTCCCATGTGCTTTGTCTCCCATGTGTGGTAGCTCATGCTTTGCAGCTGCCACAAACTTTGCCTCCATGTGTGGTTGCTTTAATCACATGGATCAACAGCTGCCCATGCTTTGCCTCCATGTGTGGCTGCTTTAAGAACATGGCTCAATAGCTGCCCATGCTTTGCTCCATGTGTGGCTGCTTTAAGCACATGTGACAGCAAAAGTTTGTCTGTGAACCAGATTCGGTTTTTGACATGGTGAGGGCTCCAAACGTATCCAATTGGGCTGAAATTTGGATATGTTATAGTAGACACCCATTGGAACAACTTCTATCAAGGGTGTCACCCCATCTGACTTGTGCAACTATCTGAACTGAGGCCTGCAAACTGACCCATGAAAACTGGACTGAGGCCTGGATTGTCTGTGAACCAGGTTCGGTATTTGACATGCTGAGGGCTCCAGACTTATCCAATGGGGCTGCAATTTGGATATGTTATAGTAGACACCCATTGGAACAACTTCTATCAAGGGTGTCACCCCATTTGACCTGTGCAAGTAGCTGAACGGAGGCCTGCAAAGTGACCTACGGAAACTGGACTGAGGCTCGAATGTTTGACCTTGAGCTACTAAATCATGTATAACTTCCTCTAGAAGACTCCAAATCATGCACCGTAAAATGCTACGGAAACTAGACTTCCGTATCTTTCCAATGATGTATGACGCATTATCTGGTTCTTTTTGAGCAAGTACAGGTTAATCCGTAAATATGACTGATCTGCAGACATTGTTTTGAGCTAACTTGTCTTCAAAATGTAAATAATGAGTCTCAACCTTATTATACTGAAACATACACAAAACTTTATTAAAAGCACAAGTTTAACTCAAAAACATACCAAATCATAAGTTAGAATGGTACAAAAAAGATATGTAATTACGCACCGATCAACTTGTTGGGGAGCTTGCTGGAATTGCCTTTGTTGTAATTGAAATCCTGGGGGAGGTCCTTGAGATTGTTGCACATTTGAGTTATTACTCCATTTGAAATTAGGATGATTTCTCCACCCCGGATTGTACGTGTTTGAGTAAGGATCATTATTAGGATTCCTTGCTTGAAGGGCATTTGCTTGTTCTAGCATGTGCTCTGCAAAAGATTGATCTTGAACTTCCACTTTGCTTCCTAGAGGTCCAGTCACTGCCTGTTGAAGCAAAGAACACATAACATCAAGTTTTGCAGCAATCTCATTATTAGTACTTACCTCAGAGACCACAGCTTTCATAGGAGCTCCTCTTCCCTTATTGTGGCTCCATTGTTGAGAGTTAGCACTCAAGGATTCAAAGAGAGTAAATGCCTCATCTGCTGTTTTGTTCATCAATCCCTCTCCACTTGTTGCATCCACCATCATCCTTTCGGAATCAAGCAAACCTTCATAGAAAGACTGCATTTGCATCCAAGTCTCTATGTTGTGGTGTGGGCAAGAACTTATCATCTCCTTGTACCTCTCCCAACATTCATGAAAAGTTTCTCCTTCCTTTTGTGTGAAACGAAGGATTTCCTGTCTAATCTTGTTAGTCTTTTGAGCTGGAAAGAATTTCTGCAAAAACTTATTAGAAAGCTCTTCCCAAGTATGAATTGAAGCATTAGGCAAAGAGTATAACCAAGACTTAGCTTTATCTTTTAAACTGAATGGAAATAGCCTCATCTTAATCTGCTCATCATCAAGGCCTTGAATTTTGATCGTAGCACATATTTCAAAGAATTGCTTAATATGCATGTAAGGATCCTCAGTGGTATTACCATAATAGGTTGGAAGAAGATGAATCATACCACTTTTAAGCTCAAACCTATCAACTGTGAGTTGAGGATAGACGATGCACGAAGGTTGATCGGTGACTTTGGGAATTGAAAACTCACGCAGGGGTTTTCGAGGTTGGACAACAAGCGCACCACCTCCTTCATTATTATTGTTGTTGTTCGGAATCTCTGCCATCGTGCTTGAACTTTCAGATTCGTAACTCTTAGATTCAATGCTTGAAGAACTATAGTTCCGCCTCAAACCAGCACGTACAGCAGCGGTTCTTGGTGAGAGTGGCTCAGGTGAACTTTGCTCCTGGTCAGATTCGGACATACAAACACCAAGGAACTCAATTCAGTGCTTTCAAGGGAGATAACAACTAAATACAAAAACAGAATACTAAAGGAAAAACCAACGAAAATAAACAAATGAAACAACAAAAACAAAACAATCAAAGTAATCTAACTATAGCACCATCGTTACTGGATTCCCCGGCAACGGCGCCAAAAACTTGTTGAGCCTATTCTTAACAACTAAAATGAGTTATTAAAAACAGCAACTTTTAATTCTCGCAAGTGCACGAATCGTTTATAGTATAGCTTATATAAATGCGAGGTCGATCCCACGGAGAATGGTAACTTGGATGCAAGTTAAATTACTTAGAATGCTATAAAACATAGAACAAGGAAACTGACTAACTAGCTAAAGGCAAGGTCGAATTTCAACAATACCTTTTGCTAATTACTCAAGGTCTAGGACAGAATCCTAGCACCACACACGCACTCGAAATGGGGGGTTTTGTTGTTTTGAAATGAGAACAAGAACATGAAATGAAAGTGCTCGAAAGTGAATACTGGCAGCAATGAACAAGTTGTGAAACGATGAATGAGAGGTGTTAGAGCCTTGGAATCCACCACTAGTTTTCCTATCCAAGTTATGAATGCATAGAAATTGACTCAAGCTTCATCATCAATAGATTATCGCATACAAGCCTATGGTATCTAGGTGCAGGATGCATGATTCTCCTAAGGCATGTGATTATGCATGGTATCTACACAACACGTGATCTCTAATATGCAACCTAAGCATGGTATCTACTTAGAATAAAGCATACAAGAGTCATTAAGTTCCTTGAGAATATGATAATCACACAAGTCCTAGAACATGGTATCTGTCCTAGTCAACCTATGGTTGTTAACCCCTTGAATGATTCTTAGGCCATTCATGTGTTGCTTGTGAAAGGAGAGTAGAATTGGTGAATCTAAACGCCTTCCCAACCTGTGCTAGATGCATAAAATCCTAGTTAGTTACTCCAAGAAAGCATACATCAAGCACATAGTAAACTAGAGATTAACAACTTGATAATGAAAGCAAGGAAATCAATTAACTATAAATCATTCATAACATTGAATATTCATGACTAGGGCTTCATCCTAAGCCCTAACTAAATAGATTAGCTAGACATAACAATGAATATAGAAAATAAGAAATACATAGATAGGATAAAGAGAGGAGAAAAACTAGCTGGCAGCAATGTAGTTCCCAGGACAGCTCCAAGCTCTCCCTTCTTTGCAACTAGCTCTCTTCTCTCTTTGTGGTGGATGATGGAATCTGAATGTGTGTGTGAGTAATGGATGAAGTGAATTTATGGATGAAGTGGATGTCTGTGTAGCTCTCTATTTATAGAGAGAAATTTCGTCCTCCCCTTAGCTGGTGAAGACAAGTGCTCCTTGATTTATGCTAGCATGTTTTCCATGATTTAAGCATCCCATGTTTTTGTCCTTTACACTTGAATAGCTGACCACACCTCCCTTAATTTGCTCAACATGTTTGGCTCAAAAGAGGTTCCAATGCTTAAAAGAGGATCCAATGCTCAAAAGATGATTCAATGCTCAAAAGAGGATCCAAGGCTGAAAAGAGGATCCAATGCATATTCTGAACATGGTTCAGTGTTTGATGGGCTAAGGACTCTAGATGTCTTCAATTGGGCTGAAATTTGGATATGTTATACTAGACACCCATTGGAACAACTTCTGTGAAGAATGTCACCTCATCCAAGTAGTGTAGGTTGCTGAAATGAGGCCTGCAAGATGACCCATGAAATTGGACTGACAAGAAGTGTGGCCCAAATTGGGTTTGTCCTTAAGCTCATATTCCTCTTATCCCAATCAGCCCTTATCAAGCATGGATTGAATCAAATGTGATCTCTTGCTGTCTTAACCTACAAAACACACAAACATAGGTAAGAGACTCAAAATAAAGAGAAGCTAAACAAAATTACTAAGCAAAGAAGGCATGCAAATGTGTGAAATTATGACGTTATCATCAGCATGTCAAACACTGAACCTAGTTCACAGACAAACCATGTGTTTAAAGCAGCCACACATGGAGGCAAAGCATGGGCAGCTGTTGAGCCATGTGTTTAAAGCAGCCACACATGGAGGCAAAGCATGGGCAGCTGTTGATCCATGAGAAGAGAGAAGGCAGCAGCTGGGAGGCTTTGGCCTCCTGGCAGCCATGGAGATGGATCTTTTCCATCTCTAGCATGCTGTCCTTATCTTCTTCTCATCCCTTTGTCTTTTATTTTCTTCTTGTATTTCTTTTGTTTCACTTTGTTTTTCTGTTATTAGTTTTAATAAATGTGGATTCTAAAACCTCACCATCTTGTCTTAGTTCTTTTATTTCTTTTTGTTTTGTGTTCTTTTGTTTTCTTTTCTGTTTTGTGTAGGAAAACTAAAAGGGATCATTCAATCACCAATCCCTGTGGAATCGACCTCGCACTTACATATCTAAACTACCAACAGTTCGTGCACTTGCGAGTTAAAACGTGCATATAGTTGCTTAATTTTTAAGTTGCTATTTGTTCAACATCTACCCATTACATTTCAGTTAAGACCTCAGATTGCTTTTATAATAAAAGTTGTATGATTATGCTAAGAGTGCTGAATTTGTGATCTATTTTTGGCACTATTGACCCGTTTGTAAATAATTCAAAGATTGCTTCTTCTTCATCAGCAAAGAAAACTGTTTTACAGTTTGTTCATTGTTTCTAGCAAGTGCTTATTCTGGAAACCAATGCATCTCTTCACTCTAGAGACTTGTTCTTTTAGGGCTTGTTTGGGAGTGACGCTGGAAAGGCCAATAATCACTTTTATGGAGAATCACTTCTCCAAATAATCATTTTAAGTGATTTTTTGGAGAAGTACATGGAAGATGCTTCTTCCCAGTATCCCAAACAAGCCCTATTTATTTATTTATTCAGAGGAGAGGGAGGCAAGGATCAAAATCTTGCTAGGTGTAGGATTAGCGATTTGTTTGGATCCATTAGTTTTTTATTCAATTGGGTCATGGCTCTGGCATTGGTCATTTCAAACACTAGAGGATGAGAGGATGAGAGAATTCGGAAATATAGAAATGCAAAAAAGATGAATCCATTGAATGATATTCCCAATTACATGTGCCTTGGCTCTTTGGACCCTTTGCATATGAAATTCACTTCGGATTTAGATCACATACATGCAGGTGAGCACAGTGCAATTCATGATTCGTTCTTTGTTTTTCATTCCTGGTTGACTTTGCTGAGTTTTTTTTTTTAGTTGTACGTTTTGTTTTCGTTTCTTCAAGATTTTCTTGTGTTTTCCTTAGGATTTTGAACATGTTGAGTGTAAACCGGGTGTCCCTTGTTAAAGTATCAACCCCAGCGTGTGTGTGTGTGTATATATATATATAAGGGGCGGATCCATGGCACCATATTTTTTACACAAGTTTTGACACAATTTTTGGGTCATTAGATTACGAGAATTTATCAAAAATAGCCAAAACTTGATCATTAATTTCAAAAATATCAGTTTTTGTAAAATATTTCAAATATAGCAAAAAATTCACTTAAATAGACACAAATGCCCTCAAATTTAAAACCCGTACAAACCTAAAAAATAAACCTTATTAAATAAAACTTTGGAATATTTTTAACTCGCGTTTGTACAGAAGAACATAGGTTAAAATATATCATCCTATTTATTGATATTTTAATCAATTTAAATTTAGTCCCAATCCAAGCATTACCAAACGTCAGTTAAGTGTTATTCAACTTAAGCCAATTCAAGCCAAGATAATTTCTGAGAATAGTCCATGCCAAGACAATCTTCCGTAACAAACGAGGCTGAATGGACCAACTTGGCAAATTACTGAGAAACCACAAAAAGGCACAACAATACAAAAAAAAGTAAAATCCAACCAAGCTCAGCAACAAATATATAATTTTTAAGTGGAAAATGTTGGGAACGCTGACTTATATCATGATTTGATTTTTCTTTGGCCTACAAATTAATTCTTTTATGTGGAAAATTCTTTTGACTTTGTCACTCAAACTGTACAAATATGGTTGTGTGGCTTTTAAAAGGCAACGTGACGTGTGGGATGGGCTGCCAATTTTGAAACTTATTAGTTTCTTTGAGAAGCCGATGCAGCATTTATGCATGAGGGGAACACTCAACGGATTGATCCATCAGAGAAGACAAAATAATGGTGTCATTCGGACAGACTTGGGCAATTGATCTAGCAACAAGTCGTAAAGTCATTTGCCAAGTTGGTTCCTTCAGCCTCGTTTGTTACGGAAGATTATCTTAGCATGAACTATTCTCAGAAATTGTCTTGGCTTGAATTGGCTTAAGTTGAATAACACTTAACCGATGTTCGGTGATGCTTGGATTGAGACTAAATTTAAATTGATTAAAATATCAATATATAGGATGATATATTTCAACTTATGTTCTTCTGTACAAACGTGGGTTAAAAATATTCCAAAGTTTTATTTAATAAGGTTTATTTTTTAGGTTTATACGGGTTTTAAATTTGAAGGCATTTGTGTCTATTTAAGTCAGTTTTTTGCTATATTTGAAATATTTTACAAAAACTAACATTTTTGAAATTAAGGATCAAATTTTGACTATTTTTGATAAATTCTACTCCACTTTTAATGGTTGAGATTAAATCTGACATGACAAATAGTTTTTTTAAATAAACAATCATTAATTTTATTTTCTCTCTCATAAAAAAAAATAAAATAATTTTCTCTCTCCTCCTTTTTTTCTTGAAAACGTAATTTCTTTTCTTGGTAGTATCCTTTTTTACTTGGTATATACCTCTCTCTCTCTTTCCCAGGATCAGAAAAAAAAAAATCTCTCTCTCTCTCTCTCCAGTAACTTTTAATGGAGTAGAGAATTCATATGGTTGGTTTCAATTACTGGAGAGAGAGAGAGAGAGAGAGGTTTTTTTTTTTCTGATCCCAGTAAAGAGAGAGAGAGAGAGAGGTATATACCAAGTAAAAAAGGATACTACCACGAAAAGAAATTACGTTTCCAAGAAAAAATAGAGGAGAGAGAAAATTTTTTTTTTTTTTTTATGAGAGAGAAAATAAAATTACTGATTGTTTATTTAAAACATTAAAACTATTTGTCATGTTAGATTTAATCTCAACCATTAAAAGTGGAGTAATCTAATGGCCCAAAAATTGTGTCAAAAATATGGTACCACGGATCCGCATATATATAAACATTAATTTGAGAGTGCAAACTTACAGAAAATCTTGATTGAAAGATTTTATTGATAGATAGCTCTCATGTCTTACAAGTGTTCTTCAAAGTATTGTTTTTCAGAGAACTTTGAAACTGAGACTAAAACTGTCCTAAGCCTATAATTAAAGAACCGAACTAAGGGTGTCGACAACATTGGATGCTCTGGAGGATAACTGTAGGGGCACGTGAAAGTCGATTGCTTTTTCTTACACTTTGTCGGAGAATCCACTTTTACTATTGCTTTAACTGGAGCATGATGACTGTCGGAGAATATTGCTTTTGATTAGTCTGAACTGAGATCATAAGATCTTGACTATCTTGGTAATCTGCCCACCACATTTTCTGAGAGGGACTTTTCTGACTAGATGGAACTTGGGGTTGACTGGTGGATGACTGGGACTTTGGAGAAGCCTCATCTTCTCATCATCCATTTGAGAGGCTTGAATTATAAATTATCTGGCAATTTCTTGTAATTTGGACTTTGATCTTCCTTCGATTGAGAGGGAAGCCTGAGATGTGCCTGAAGAGGATGGCTTTTGAGGAGTTTTGACTGGGGGAAAATCTTTGTATACATATTCGGCAATTCTTTCAATTTTGAACTTATCCCACCATTTGACTGAAAATTGTCGGGATAAAACTCTAGAATCCCAATTGACTTGATAGGACCATTTCAATATCCAAGGGACTTCGTATTTAGCAATAAATGTGAGTAGATTAGGGAAAAACAATTCTGACTCTTTGAATTTGTATTTATTGGAGAAATAATTAACTAACTCTTGTGTATATATATATATACACATAGATCAATCTAGGAGAAAACAATAGCTAAAGTATAAAAGCCCAAGTCGGTGGATTGGCTAAGCAAGTTGGCAGATTGAAGCTTGGAGAATAGTCTAGAAAACAATTATGTAGCTAATATTATATAGCCAAGGCGGTGAGCTATGTCGGCTAGAACAACTATAAATAGGCATGAAGCCATGCATTGTAGAATTAATCAAGAAGTGAAGAGCGTGAATAAGTAGAGTGAGCAATAAGTTAAAGAGTTAAGTAGTCCTTGTGAGAAGTGTGAGTGAAGTGAGAAAGAGTGTTTGTAAGAGTTGGTCTTTACAAGTTTGCCTCTACAAGTTTGCATCTTTAGATGAAGCTTGTTCGATACTGCTGGAATTCTGCCGACACAATGGGTGATCTTCATGTAGTTGGAGGAATTACGAAGCCAAACAGCAAAAATTACAACATGTGGGCAACATGTATGGAGTCTTATCTGCATGGTCAAGATCTTTGGGATGTCATCGGGGGCAACGATGTTACACAACCACGAGAAGACAACAACGACATGTTGCGAAAGTGGAAGATCAAAGCAGGTAAAGCCATGTTTGCCCTAAAGACAACAATTGAAGAAGAAATGTTAGAGTACATAAGGCAAGCCAAAACACCAAAGGAAGCATGGGACACATTTGCAACACTCTTTTCAAAAAGGAATGACATAAGACTACAACTTCTTGAGAACGAGCTTTTGTCTGTTGCACAACATGACATGACGATTACTTAGTACTTCCACAAGGTAAAGTCTATATGCCATGAAATTTCTGATTTAGATCCTACAGCTACTATTGTGGAATCTAGGATAAAAAGAATAATTATCCATGGTCTGAGACCCGAATACCGAGGCTTCATTGCCGCTGTACAAGGGTGGCCTACTCAACCATCACTTGTTGAGTTTGAAAATTTGCTTGCTGATCAAGAAACTACGGCTAAGCAAATAGGAGGGATCTCGTTAAAAGGTGAGGAGGAAGCACTTTACACCAACAAAAGTAAAAGCAACTTTAAGCAGCACTTTGGTAGTGGATCTAAAAGAGATGGTGACACGGCGAAAGGTTGTCAAGGAGAAGGAAGTTCTTGGCCCAGGGGAGCTTCAAAGTTTCATGGCAACCATGGTCAATCCAAGAATAATAGAGGATTCAAAGGTAAATGCTACAACTACGGAAAGAAAGGCCACATGGTGAAAGATTGTTGGTCCAACAAAAGGGCCAATGAGAGTAATACTACTACTTCCAATTCAAAGGAGAAAAGTGAGGATGATTGAGACGCAGAAGCATCTTTCGCTATAGAGGAAGAGGAGATAGCTCTCACTGTGATGGTGCCTAAACGGATTAACTACAAGAATGATTGGATCGTCAACTCAGGCTGCTCAAATCATATTACAGGTGATAAAGAGAAGCTGCAAAACCTGACTGAGTACAAGGGCAATCGTGTGCTAGTGACAACCAACAACTGAAGGTTACCAATAACCCACATTGGTAAAACAGTAGTTGTACCACGACACAACCCTAACCAGGTGCTGCTTCAAGACGTCTACCATGTTTCAGGCATAAAGAAGAATCTGCTTTTAGTGGCCCGACTGACATCATCCAGCCACTATGTCCTGTTCGGTCCAAGAGATGTGAAGGTGTATCGAGACCTCAAGATCTCAGGGATGCCAACAATGGAGGGACGACAATTGTAGTCAGTCCACATAATGTCAACAGAGTCTGCATATGTAGACAAGACAGGAAAGAATGAGATAGCAGATTTATGGCACATGAGATTGGGCCATGTTAGCTATCACAAGCTAAGCGTGATGATGAAGAAGTCAATGCTCAAGGGTCTGCCTCAACTTGACGTGATAACAGATATGGTCTGTGGAGGATGCCAATATGGTAAGGCGCATTAACAACCATACAAGGAGTCCAAGTTCAAAGCAAAGAACCGTTAGAGTTAATCCATTCTGATGTGTTCGAGCAAGTGAAGCAACCATCGATTAGCGGGATGCGATACATGGTGACATTCATTGATGACTTGGCCAGGTATGTGTGGGTTTTCTTTATGAAAGAAAAATCTAACACATTTTCAAAGTTTAAAGAGTTTAGAGAGACAGTTGAAGGAGAAGTGGGGAAGAAGATTATCTGTCTACGCACAGATAATGGAGGAGAATATACCTAAAATGAATCTGCCAGTATCTATGAGAGTCTTGCATACGCCATCAATTCACATGTGCCAACACGCCACAACAGAATGGAGTAGTAGAGAGAAAGAACCGACATCCTACAGAGATATGTCGAAGCATGCTGCATGCCAAGAATATGCCTAGAAGGGTTTGGGCTGAAGCCATGAGAAATGTAGCCTATGTGATCAACAAGCTTCCTCAACCAAGGTTAGAATTTGTTTCTTGAGAAACTGTGGGATATGAAACCTACAGTCAGTTACTTTCGAGTATTCGGCTGTGTGCGCTACGTATTTGTTCCAAATCATCTACGTAGCAAGTTTGACAAAAAGGCAATCAGATGTATCTTTGTGGAATACGATAGCCAGAGAAAATGATGGAAATGTAGTGACCCTACAAATGGAAGGTGTTACACATCACGTGATGTGGTGTTTGATGAAGCATCATCTTGGTGGTCCCCAGAAAATGAGGTGTTAGCAGACTCGAGAGAAATTAAAGATAAGCTGCAACAGAGAAGTTGGGGGAGCAAATTGTTCCAATCCGACCGAGTTCAAATGAGCATGAAGATTCACTTGACGGTGATGATGATGAGCAAAAAGTTGCTCATAATCCTTGGTAAACTGGTGTACATTAACAAACACTAGAAGAAGTTAGACCCAGTGAAGTGAAAATACCGACTCCACAGTCACAACCCAGAAGGTCAACAAGAGTACGTAAGCCAAATCCTAAATACGCCAACGCAGTCATAGCAGAAGAAGTAGTTAAACCTGAGACATTTGAAGAAGCATCACAGAATTCCGAATAGGTTAAAGCTATGAGAGAATAGATCACCACGCTTGAGCAAAATCAGACTTGGGATCTGGTGCCAAAGCCAAGAGATGTGAAACCCATATCCTGCAAATGGGTTTACAAGATCAAGCGTCATCCTGATGGATTGGTCGAAAGATACAAGGCTCGGTTGGTGGCTCAAGGTTTCTCTCAGCAGTACGGACTAGATTATGATGAAACATTTAGTCTAGTGGCAAAGCGTATGACAGTACAAGTCTTACTTGCACTTGCTGCCAACAAAGACTGGAACTTGTACCAAATGGATGTGAAGAATGCATTTTTGCATGGGGAGTTAGATCAGGATTTAGGACAAAGTCCATCCCGAGTATGTGTGCAAGCTGAATTGAAGCAAGCGCCAAGAGCATGGTATGGTAAGATTGTAGAATTTCTCTCTCGAAGTGGCTATTCAATGACACATGTAGATTCTAGTTTATTCGTCAAAGCTAATGGAGGAAAATTAGCTATCGTGCTGGTATATGTGGATGATCTAATCATCACTGGTGATGACAAGGAAGAAATTCACCAAACGAATGAGAATTTGTCAGTTCGTTTTTAGATGAAAGAATTGGGACAACTTAAGCACTTTCTTGAGCTAAAGGTCGATCGCACACAAGAATGGATATTTTTGTGTCAATAGAAATATGCAAAAGATTTGTAGCAAAAGTTTGGGATGCTTGAATGCAAGCCAATCTCAAAGCCGATGGAGCCCAAAAACTTGGAAGACGCAACGATGTATCGACAATTGATGGGTAGTCTAATCTACTTGACTTTGACTCGACCTGACATTTCATATGCAGTTGGTGTGATGATTCAATACATGCAAAATCCAAAGAAGTCTTATTTAGATGCAGTACGGCGAATCCTGAGGTATGTGAAGAGTACAATTGACTATGGCCTCTTGTACAAGAAAAGAGAAGATTGCAAGCTAGTTGGTTATTGCGACATTGACTATGCGGGAGATCATGATACTCGTCGATCAACTACTGGGTACGTGTTTAAGCTTGGTTCAGGAATAATTTCTTGGTGCAGTAAGAGATAGCCGAAGCTGAGTACAGAGCAGCAGCAATGGCAACTTAAGAGATCACGTGGCTAACACAACTGATGAATGATATACATCAATTGGTAGATTATTAAGTGTCGTTATACTATGACAACCAATCGGTAGTTCGTTTGGCGGAAAATCCAGTTTTTCATGCAAGAACCAAACATGTGGAGATACACTACCATTTTATTAGAGAGAAGGTTCTGCAAGAAGAGATTGAGAAGAGACACATATCAATACAGATGATCAAATTGCGGACTTGTTCACAAAAGATCTTAGTACCAGCAAGTTGGAAAAATTTTGTCGTCAACCCAATGTGGTGCAAGGAATGTGAGCTGGGGTTGAGGGGGAGTGTTAAAGTATCAACCCCAGCTCAGCCCATTTTGAGGAGCAATCTCTACAATGTTCTAGAAGCACCAGAAGTGTAAACAACAAGGTGATAATACCACTAGAAATATCTAGAATAAAAATATATATATATATATATATATACACACACATGTAGATCAATTTAGGAGAAAACAGTAGCTGAAGTATAAAAGCCCAGGTCGGTGGAGTGGCTAAGCAAGTTGGCAAATTGAAGCTTGGATAATAGTCTAGAAAACAATTATGTAGCTAATATTATATAGCCAAGGCGGTGAGCTATGTCAGCTAGAACAACTATAAATAGGCATGAAGCCATGCATTGTAGAATCAATCAAGAAGTGAAGAGCGTGAATAAGTAGAGTGAGCAATAAGCTATAGAGTTAAGCAGTCCTTGTGAGGAGTGTGAGTGAAAGGCGAAAGAGTGTTTGTAAGAGTTGGTCTTTCCTTTTAGAGTTGTCTTGTTGTAATATTTTGTGAGTCTAATACAAGTAAATTGTTTACTTTTTTTGTCTCCAACAAGTCTACATTAGAGTTGTGTACTCTAAATTCTCTCAACATCCCTCTCGTGGTACAAGTGGCCCTAACTCGGGTTAAGGTTTAAGGCTTTACACCAAATCGCGTGGTTGAGCTATCTTCTGGAGATGATCTGCACACTTCGAATAATTATCAGAATAGGACTAGACTGTGTGTATCCCAGTTGAACCCCCTCCGATGACTAAGTCAGAAGTAGTTTAAATGTGGAGAGAGGGATGTAGGGTTTTTAGGTGAAAATACTTATTACCTCTGTCCTGATACAAGCGGAGGATATTTATGGGGGGAGAAGAAGGGATAAATATAAAAGGAGGAGATATTTATCTCTCTCCCCTCAGGGTGGGATTGAAATACATTAAATGACTTCTCTTTATCACCATGTTGTCTAACAGGGATAAAGTGGCAAAACGACACTTGGCTTTGGATGTGAGGCACATTAGCTGATCCTTTTCCATCGCCAGGCTATTTATCAAGGAATTAGGAGATAGGCGACACCTAGCTTTGGATGTGAGGCTCATTAACTGATCTCTTTCCATCACCAAGCTGGCACTCAAGGTCATGGGCTAACTGACTCGACAGGGGTCTGGTCATGTCAGAATATTGATACACGTCTCTGGTCACAAGGTATCTCAGTGGTCGGGTCGGTGTGTGAGTTCCCGACCACTAGTTCACACGGCATCTCTTGATGGGCTCGGCTAGGAGTACCTTATATTGACATATCTACTTGGGTCGGTATAATGACGATCTGGTCTCTGGTAGCCATGTGGTGCTCTCCTATAAGCTCGGTTCATAATGATGATTTGAACTATCAACATTGAGTATTGTTTTCTATTCTTTCTTTTGGAATTTCCATGTATTATAACTTGTGTAGACGATGGATGAGACTCTGGAAGAGTGGCTTTCTGCTGAGGTTGCTTCTGACGGGCTTGTGACCAACTCGGTAAAAAACCCTAGTGCTTATGGTTGGAATAATTTCAAAGTGAAATTGGAAAAGCAACTTTCAGGTAATAAGTTTCTTTATCTTACCCTATCTAATTTCTCACATTCGTCATACTTTAAATGTTGAAATATTTAGGACAATGTTTTGTTTAAGTTTGTGGTAGGATTTAGAAATTGTAGATGTTTTAGGATTTAATTTTGAGACATTGAGGACAATATTTGAGAGTCATTGGCCTAAAACTCATTACGCAGGTTGATTAGAAAGCTTTTTTTTTTTTTTTTGGGATGAAACTGAACATTGCATGGTCACCATGTTATTAAAAAGAAAAAAGAAAAAAAAAATTCCTTGGTTTGTTATTTGCAATTAAATTTGACAATACTTGAAACAATGAGGTTAGTGTGATTGGAATTGATTTTTGCCCTGCAGGTGTGTTGGTCCACATTACACCAAAGGAAAAAAAATGAACATTTTACTAAATGGTTATAAGTGTCTTCGACTTTAAGTTTGATCATTTAACTTCGCATTTCGATGTTTGTGGGTATCATCACTGTAAACCCACAAGACTATAACTCGTCCACTAGGGCAACCTAGGAGTTTAAAGGCTTGTTCAATACGTTAAATGCAATTGAGATCCATATGAAAGTGGCTTAGTTAATTTTCATTTATTCTATGTTACTAATTTTTGTTTTGCTCAAGGACTAGTTGTTGAAGGAAATAAAGGCTTTTATTAATTTAGTTCGACCCATTTAAGATAGTGATATCCCTTAATGATGAACATCATAAAAGAAACACCCTTTGATTAAAATTATAAAAATAATAATAATTTGGGGGGGGGGGGGGGGGGGGGGGGGGGTGCGGTGGGGTTGGGTGGGGTGTGGGTGGTGTATCAAGCCAACTAGTAGTTCATTGGAATTTATTTGAGATTTATGGTGGTGGATGTTTGAATGGAGATTTGGTGTGCCAGGATAAATCAGGGATTCAAATTTGGTTGTGGTTGCATCTAGTGAGATGCTAGACTACCTACGTACCCTTGGCGGGATCAACTCAAAACATAGTTCAAATATGAGTTTTTGATGATGAAGATTTGTGTGGTTTTGTACAACTTAGGCTTTGATTTAGGATTTGGGGAATTAATGGGTATTTTGGCTTTGAGCCCATTAATCCAGAATTTGTGTATTTGAAAACTTGAACCAATTGTTTGCCAATTGAATTTTCAATGGACAAGGGCTCTGAATGAACTCTTTGCACCAATTGTTTGCCAATTGGAATTTTCTTCGCTTGCGAGGGGTTCGACATGGACTTAGAACCCAGCAGCTGCCTCCATGGATCAATTACTTGTCGATTGTGAGACTTCTTTGATTGGGTTTGGACCTTTTTTTTTGTCTGTTCACACAACCTCTTTTACATTGTATTTTCTCCCAAATGCACATGTAGGTGTATGAACCAAAGAAACAACCCAATCTTGTTCATGTCTTTATGTGCAGCAAGAAAATTTTAATTTGCAATCCAAGCAGTGAAATAAGGATTAATTGCATATTTTTCCATCCCTAAAATTACTTTAGCTTAGTTTTCTTTGGATTTATTACTTTGTTTTTGTCAATTTTGATTGTCTAGATATCAATAAGAAATAAGGATATTTTGGTGTTCATTATTCTTGAATTGGCACAAGTGCAGCAACTCTCGGAAGAAGCTCTTACATGTCAATGTGCTACAAGGTTGAAGACATTGGGGTGAATGGCAATGACAAGTGGTCTACTGTAGGAATAGTTAGTAGTATGAATGAAGTTTTTGAACACCAGCTCGTGAGAACCTTGCAAGAGAGAAGAATGGCTGTTACTATGCTGTTTTTGTAAGGCAGTTAGGAATTTTTTATTTATTTTTAATTTTTAATTTTTATATTTTTTTTATCGCTGATTAAATATATTTCGTTAGATTAAATCCAAACCATTGAATGTGCTTTAATCTAATGATTCATATAGTGTGTCATAATGTGTGTCAAAAATGTGTGTTTCCGGATCCTGACCCTATTTTGTATGGTTCACTGTGTCACTCGAGCAGGTATTAGTTTCCTTGTCCCTGTTTGTAGCAAAGCACTGTATGACTATATGACTATGCACCAAAAAGAATCAGACTTTGCAGTCGAAACTAGCTAGCTGGTTGGTCCAGCTTATTCTAATATTTGTCTGTATGGTTCATCCTACTTTGTCTAAAGGGAACTAGTGAAGTATTCCCTTTATATAAGAAACTTGATCAACAAAGTAACTAACTATTCAACTTGAAGCTTAGTTTGCCAGAAGCTGGGCAGTGGTTCTATATTTAATATAATAAATATAAGAAATTTGTTAAGAGATGAAGGAGAAAAGAGTAAGGCAGATTAAGCCAAGAAACCATTTACAACTTGATCAACAAAAAAATGAAACCATCTCCAGCTCCTTCCCCAAATCCAACACTCATCTTCTTCTCACCATCAACGCTACCTAGCCCCACAAACATTGGGAGCACAAAGAATGTCCTACCATAACAAAATTGGGCATAGCGCCGCCCATGTGGGTGGAGAGAGAGAGAGAGGTGGGTGGGTGGGGGTTGCATGCGCTTGTGTGTGAGTGTGTTTTTTTTGTTCTTGTCGGTTATTTTCCACCCATTAACTTAAAGGGTTATTTCACGTCAACTCATTAAAAAAAGCATGTTGACATGAACACGGCAAATATGACCTATTTGCCAGGTCTAACAAAATGATGAAGATTGGAACAATGCTCTTATTTTTGTCAACTTTCTAAAGGTGTTTTATGAGCCACATTGAAGATGAGTCTTTCTTTATATCTGGCTTCCAACACCACCTTTCACGACTTGATTGCAATGGAAGGTGAAATTAGGGGTGGTTGTGGTTCGGTAACCACGAATTGTTGCCCAAACCGCAAACCGACCGACTATTTGCGGTATGGTGATTTTTGAAACCGCAAAAAGAGGTCGGTTACCGTGAATTAGGGGTTTAAAACCACAAATTCTTTTTGTGTCATAAAAATCCAGTCTTCCACATTTTAGGCCTAATTTTGATGCTTCTTTTGAAGCCTTTTGATTTCAAGCATACTTTAACCCAAAAATATAAATTCACAACCTAAATAAATAAATTCACAACCTCAACTTCTCAAGCATATATAAATTCACAACCTCCTCAACTTCTCAAGCATTCACAACCTAAAGAAAATTAAACTTACAATTCCAAGCATTCCAATTAAAGTTAAACTTCTCAAGCATTCACAACCTCAACTTCTCAAGCATTCCAATTCCAAATCCTTTAAAGTTACAAACCAAAAGGAAAATGCAATGCAAAATGAATTAAAGTTACAACCCAAAGGAAAAATCCAATGCAAAGTTAATTAAAGTTACAAACTAAAAGGAAAATGCAATGCACCAATGTTACAAATTAAAGTTACAAACTCAAGTGTTGGTGGTGGTGAGTGGATTTGAAGGACCCCGTTGTGTTGTTTGAGCACCAATGCTATCTACAAAATACAATTTTTTATTTTTTTTAAATATAGTCGCGGTTTGCGGTAACTGCAAGTTTTGAAAATCAAATACGCAAATGCGGTTCGGTTCTTCATACCACAAATGCGGTTCGGTTTCCCACGATTGCGGTTTCATTGTGGTAAATTGTCGGTTGGTTTTTGTGATTTTTCAGTCTAAAATGCCACCCCTAGGTGAAATTGAGGATTTGGTCATGAGAGATTATATGATGGAAATTGAAACCCATACTTCCAAGCCAGGGTATTGAATGATATGACATAAAGCATGAAGAAAAAATTTGAGAAGTACTGGGATAACAGAGATAAAGTGAACCAACTTTTGTTGATTGCACTTGTGCTTGATCCTCAATTCAAGTTGGGCAACTTAGAGTTTGTCTTGAAGAGGCGGTATGAAAGATCGGAAAATGCTAGTAAGAAGAAGAATGAGGTGAAAGTCTTATAATGGAACTCTATGAAGAGTACGATATCCCACAACCACCACCCACTCATGAATCTAGTGCTCTACTTGTGAAGCTATTAATACTAGTAAAATAATCTTAATCAAGTGATGCCGAACCAATCTTTTTCAAAAAATGGTTCCCAACTTCGATATTTTGAAGTAGTGGAAATTGAATGGGGTTAAATATCTAGGGTTGTCACTTATTGCAAAGGATATACTTAGAATATGAGCCAACCATTCAAGAAATGCAATTTTATGAATCAATTGAGTCAATTACTAGTTTATGTTTTTATGTGATTTAAAGTTTATATTTTGTAGATCTTAGAAGCTCATCTGCACCAAACAATTCAACCCATGCTACCTTCCAGTGAGACTGTATTAGTGGTATGGAACTGATAAAGTAAATTTAGGTTTTAGCCACACAAAAACTCACTTTTCGAAAAAGCCAAAACTTTTCCACACAAAAAAATACAGAAAAACTCCTCAACTTTCAAACCCTTTGCAAATATAAAGGATTCTTTAAGAAATCCAAAAATAAATAAGGGCGTTTTTGTGCATTTTGGCTTCTTTTCAAAATATTTCTCTCCTTTGGCTTTTTCCAAAATGTCCCGACAAGACCAAGTCTTGTCTTCATGATTGAAGTACATTCACAACTGATGGTGTTACTTGGTTTATACTCGATATTAACTCACAGGGCTTGAGTCGAATATCAAATTGAGCTTTCACAGGGACATTCAGCTTTCATTCCAGCAAGTTGAATCTCTGTCTAAGCAATCCAACTTACAACCCAACAACAAAATCTTGCTGGAATAGCTTAGACAGAAATTGAATAGTCAAAATATTCTTTTGACCAAAAGATAAAGCACAGCTTTTCTAAGATCTTCCTCGTTCCAACGACCATCTTTAATAAATTACAAACCTTTAGGTCCCAATCAATATTACTCTGCTGAGAGACATCAAGGAGATGGAATAAAGGAAAAAGAGTCCAGGAAAAGATAAGCTCACCATTACCAACGGTTCATTACCATTACACAGTAGATCTCTAGCCTCCGAAATTGCTTTCCAGGAGCAGCAAAAAAGGAGTGATGAAACAAATAAATTTTTCATACAAGTTAAACTCACCATTTTTGAGGCAATTAAGAACATTCCAACCCAATTTTGCAAGAGCTGCGAGGTTAACAGATTTCCTTCCAAGCAATAGGAGGGGCCCTATGTCCATCCTTTCTCCAGAAGAGAATATCCTCTGAGCAGTCCAAGAAATCCGAGGTATTAAAAGAGTCCTCCACTTCAGGATATTATTTATTCCAAGATGCCTTTCCAAAGTAACTTTATGCTGTATTTGCAAAAATTAGACCAATTGTTGTCGGCAACCATTAGAAACATTTTTGGAAAAAAGGAAAGTCGACTTATGGAAACTCATCCTTTGTCCAGTTGTTGAAGCAAAGAGAGCTAGTAAGGTAGAAATCCTTCTGGCCGCCTTCACTGTCGCCTTTGCAAAGAAAAGTAGCAATATCTCATCATACATACAGTAAACTATGCATGTAGCCAGTCCAATCCTAGTCACCAAACATGGCCGATAAAAATGGCATGAATCAAGTGAAATTCCCTTCATCTAAACGCCATCTAGAACACTACCTATAGCTTCAAAAATAATGGAAGCCAAACTTTCATCAGCAGTACTAATAACAGTGCTTGTTGTTCTGACTTCTATAAGAGCTTGGTTGGGATCATGGACATGTACTAGAGAAGCACTTTCTGATTCAGAACCAAATGCATCCCCAAACGTTGCCTTGATGCCCCTGTTTGATAACACAACCAAAAGCTTCTCCAAATCAGGTGAACCCCAGTGTACCAGTGGTCTACTCTCTGAGGACTCTTGGCTGCCAGTGGACAACCGTTGTCTGCCATGATCTACGCAGAGCTCTCCCTTAACCTTGTCATATTAATATTTTCCTGTTTCAAGTTCCTCCAATTAAACTGGGAAGCTAAGTCTGTTGCAATCTCTAGTTCTGAATTGTCCTTCAAGCTTGGTATGTGTACCGTTTCATTAACGCAGTAGTGAAAGGTCAAGCATGAATTTGATTTCAAAGAGCTAATCTGCTTCAAATCTTTAGGTAGCTATTTTGAGCAGAAAATAACAGGGGACTTATTAAAGAGATGAAATCTAATATATAAACAAGGAAAAAAAATCTTGATTATACAAAGAGAACAAAATGGAACTACCAGAAAAACTTTTGGTTGCAATATCTTCAGCAACGGTTCAACATTCTGCAACCTACAAAAAGCAGATATCCCGATAGAAGTAGTTAAGTTGAATTCAGAAGTTACTTAAAGTTTCAAAGGAGTTGTTCAACAGAGTGATAAGGGGAGTTAACATATTAAGAACCTAAATAGAAAATTACATGCTAAATCTTGTTTTTTGGTTGAAATTTGTGTTCTTTTTTGGTTAGAAAGTTGCCTGCTAAGTGTCAAGACAAGTTAGTAGTTACAAAGCAGATAACTTGTACACAAAAGCCCTTCTAAAATGAAAACAGAACAATATAACTGATATACCTTCTGACTGGAAAAAAAATACTCATTTTCAAACATGCAAACAGCTGTCAGTGCCACAACTTCACACGTTACTCACATTTGGAGCCCAAAGGGCACCGATACATTTACGATATTAGCATGTCAGAGAACTCTATACGCCCATCAAACCTTCACTAAAACCAGTGGTTTCCACTCCAATCATCCATCATTTCACAATTTCATGAGGTTGATCCCTATGGTTTGCATTTATACTTTCAAACGTTCTGTGGAGTGTAATCCACATGGGTTGGTGTTTATTATGGTATTTTGTTGTTGTTAAGATTGCCACATTACAATAATATGACTAACTCAAAATGTTGTGTCAGTTTCAAGAAAAGAAGACAAACCCTACCTTATGCCAGAGAGAAATGAGCATTCAAGAACCTTCATTTCCATTGGCTTGAAAGGCAAGAGAGCCAGATCAACATCCGGTCCACTCTGCAAATCAAGCAGTAACAATTTAGGCATATATAGTTTCCATCCAGACACAAGGTAAAGATGCTTTCTTAAACTTTTTTTTTTTCTGAGAACTTCCTTGAACTATTTATGTACACATGTGAAGTTCAACAGGCAGTGAAAGTATATAGTAGCACCTCAAGAATGAGTAGAGAGTTTTGATCCCCAGACCAGCGCTGGAGCAAATGAACAGCAGGACCGAGCCGTAGACTCCAGTGAGGAGAGAAAACTATGCATGGTTCCTGCCAATTCATTCTATCACAAATGTCAATTGTTTGGGAAGGGCCTAGATAAGATAATTACTATACAAGTTGCTATTAAAACCCAAGATGACTGCTAAGTGTTGTGTAATTGTGCATCTTTGTCACAACTCACAAGTATTCTTACTTTTCTTTTCTTTTTTCTTTCTTTCTTTTGGCATACATTGATTTCTGATTAATATCCCCAGAAGGACAGGAAATACACTGCTTCCTGTCGTTTCCCCTTCCACCTTTAATCATGACAAATCTCATAATAGGTGAGCAACAACATTTGGGCTATATGGAGCAGATAGTTTCCCCATGTTTGGCTTAGGAATGAAGAAAGGAAAAGATAATAATATAATCAAGGTCCCCAACTTTCCATTTTTTGGTCCCAAACTTTGTCCACAAAAGAGGAGAGATTGAAGTGATAGTTGGCTGATAGACACAAAACTTGATAAAATCAGCCAAATCGAAAGCCATTAATCTATGCAAATCTCATTTAAGCTAAGGTATATAAGTTCTGAACATTGACTCCACAACAGTGACCATGAAGAAATATTCTAAAATAAGAAAGAAAAATGTGGAACTCACAATAATTTAGGTGAATGAACTGCCGGAAACACATGAAGCTTCTTCTCATTTACAAGCTTGGCATGTGCAAACAATGGCTCACCAGAAAAAAGCTGCAAGACCAATTAAAAAAGAGTGACTGCAATGTCTTAAGTTGGCAATTCTAACAATTAAATGAAATCTCCAAGCACAATGTGATGAATAATAAGCTCAATATTTTTACCTTTTCTTGCCGCTGTTTGCATAGCCATTCAGGTATGATGTTGGAGAAAGCCAAGAATTCTTCTGCTAGAGAAGAAATAATATACATAGGAACCTGAAACAAGACGAGAATTCCACATATGCTCCATTATATGCCATAAAAGTAACACTTTGCCACATTTCTGTATCGAAGACTATTATGTCTCAGCATGTAACTAATAACCTCTAAAATTTTATAGAACTCCAGTTAAGCATTCATCTTTGAGAGAAATACAATTAGTTAATTTCAATACTTCCAGTAGGATTTAAAGCACTGAAGCAAGTAAGCAAAAGACAAAAAAAATTTATAGATACCTTCAAAGTTGAAACATCTAGTGAAGTTGATATCTGTTCTAACAGCAGCAGAACAATTCCAAGTCGACTAATGGGAATAAGGACTGAACCTCCAGCTTTTAAGGAATCAATGACACAGGAGCATATAAAAGCTAGCTTGTCCCTTTCCTCCAAACCCTCATCAACATTAAGTAAGGACTTGGCCAACTCTTGACAATCATTTTCATAATTTCTGCACACATCAATTCCAATAGTTTAAAGCTTTGATTTTCACATTTTGAGGATATTGACTTAGAAAAGTTAAAACCTTTATACCAATGAAGAACAAATCTGGCAAATTTATCAAACCTCATAAAAAAAAGATGGTAAATGCTATGTAAGCGTAATACCTGAGAGATGACCGATTGCAAGTAGTTGGAATGGAGTTATCATAGCCACTCTCAACATCTTCCGTAGCATCCGAGAATGAGAAATCTGAATATATTATTATATCATTCCCTCGAAGAGCATTGTAATCAAAATTCATTGCATGAGCAGAATCAAAGATGGAACTTGAAATAAAGCCAACGCCTCCCTTGGGACCATTTATTGTCCAATTACAAGAGCCTATTTCTAAACCCGAACTGAATGCCTTTATGATCAATGTACTGTTGTAGCAGATTTCCTCTGCATATTTAAGTCTCAGAACCTTCTGCATGCAATCCTTCACATCAGCTGCACTGAGAAGTAGAAGCAATCTCTATTACATTCCATATAGAGAAACTTGCTATATAGATATTTCAGATAATATGAGGGGTAAAAAACAACCAAGTATATTAGTCAGACAGTGTTACATCCAGATATGTCAATTTGAACCACATCCTACTAACCACCTGAAAAATAGCTCAAACTGAAGTCTAGTAACATAACATGTCAGACTGTCTGACAAGAGAACATTTCCTTGATCTAAACCCTAAGGAAATTTCATAGATTCAAAATTAGGAAAATATCAAAGAAATTTAGCTTCTTCTCCATCACCTGCCGATGGAGAAGCTGATGATGACAGCAATTCCTGATCACAAATTTATAAAGAGGTTATCTATCTAGAGGAAACATGTCCAAGTGCAACAGCACGTGTAACTAGACTCTTTAATTAGATACAACTTTCTGGCAGTTGGCATATTCCACCAAGAAAATCTGATCATGAAACAAACAACATTAACTATTTGGGTGGAATATTAATTTACCTGTACAAGGAAAACCAACCACCCAGTTCTCCCCCATCTTTGCCTAAAGCTACCTCTTTCAATGAAGACGGAAGAAGCGTAAGGTCTTCCCACTTCATCCACTGGGGAAAAGACGACTCCTCAGGTCCAAAAAACTGCCTGATTTCCAGATGCATTGAAACAAGATCCTCCATCATAAGCTGTCCAAGTCTTGCTGTTGCTTCAGTCACATATATCTGACACATTTTAAGCACCAAAAAAAACTACTAAAACCAGATTCAATTTGGCGGAAATGTCAGAAATCAAAGTTAACAACTAATTCCTTAATGTATTTACCTTAGCAGAAAAACCCTTCATTCGAGTAAGAAATGGTAATCCTAGCATACCCGTTGGACTTGATATCAATACCACATCAATAAAAGAGACATTCCACAGGTGCAAGTTCTTGACAGTTTTGTACCAAGGCTCTGCATAAATTAAATCATTGGCATCCAGGGGCTTTTCGACTTTTTGTCTCTTCCAAACCATAGGCTCCTCCAAATCTGAAGAATCACTACGGTTTGGGCAACTGGGATTCTCTTTATCTAAGGAACTAGCTTTTGAACTAGTAGGAATAGGGAGAAGATTGTAAGAGCTGAAAGGTCTAATGGGCAATCCAATAAAATGCTAAAACCACATATGTTGAGTATGTGACATGGTGGGAAATGGTAACCACCACCTTTGCTCAAGCAGGACTGCAAAAACAAAACAAAAATAGAATCATAAAAATAACGTATAAAAAATAATCCCCACAATTTTTTTTAAAAATCTTTATATATGAATAATCCATATGTATGTAAATATTGACAAAGAAACTTACAAACTTCATTGGCAACACACGAACACTGGAGCTTTCCCCTGCAACAATAACTTCTAATCATTCATGAAGAGAAAAGAGATTTAACTCTTGGGTGCTGAGGCTGTATATTAAACTAGGATCCTCCTTTCACATTCACTTGAAAACCATTTTTTTTTTTCTCTTTTGGGAAATAGTCTCAAACTATGAACCTAAACAAAGCAATGACGGTAAATTATGAAGTTCATCAACCAATGAACTAAGTAGTAAATAGGAAATAGGAAATCCCAGTGAACGACAATCAATGCTTCAACATAACCAGGAATTAATACTAAAATCTTATTCAAAGCTAACCCTGAACATATCAAAAATCGAAGTGGGTATTAATGATTCAATAGCTGAAGCAAAGTAGAGGAAAAAGAAACAAAAGAATAAGGTGGAATGAGGGCAAAGTTAAATTACTTTTGAATCAGAACCCCCAATTCTGCTCTGCTCTGTCCTTAGGATATTTCGGCAATAAGCAGTCAGCCAAGTCGGCCAAGCAAGGGTGGTCAAGTGAACCCCCAACGCCATAAACCGCCGCCTGAGACAAATTTCTTGAGCCCCGGACTGCTGGAAGTTTAGGCAAGCATTGCCCCCCAAATGTTCGACGTTTTGCCCCAATGAACCAACAGGCACTTGTCAAAATAAAGGGTCTTAAACATCAACATCAAAAGGTGGGGCAGGTTGGGTGGTCAGAAACCATGCTGGTTTGCTGTTGAAGGCAGGGAGGCTTTAGTCAATCGGCTCTCATGGCGGAAGCAGAAGCAATACAACAGAATAGAGGTGGAATCTGAATGTTCGTGCTATTGGAAAGGAATCAGATTTTTAGGTTTAGGGAGGGGGAGAGAGAGTGGAAGTTTTAATTTTAACGATGTTGATTTGTTTTGAGGAGATTAGGGTTGGAGCAAAATAGCCTCTTGAGGACACTCTCACATGCGCGCCAATCAGTTTTTTTTCAAAATTAATATATGTTTTTTTTGTTTTTATATTTTTTCTGTTTTAGCTTTAATTATTAAAACAAAAGTATAAACAGGCCAAAAGAGTTGTGGTCTTTTAGCACTTTGTTGTAAAATGAACTGGTATATGCAAGAATATTGAACTGCACGTAAAGTAAATAAGGCACAATATTTAACGAGGTTTGGTCATGCCTACGTCCTCAAAGAGCAGCAGCAGTAACTTTTCACTATGTAAAATAATAGAGCTACAACTTTAGTGTTTACAATATCTATGGCTCACTGATATTTCTCTCTTAGAGAATTTCTCTCCACTCACTCACCCTCTTTCTTCCTTCTCTTCTTTCTTCTCTGTATGGGCTCTCATTTCTTCTCAGATGGTGTGTATAAAATGCAAGAGAAGGATGAAGCCTTTTTATAGGCAAAGTTGATAGCTTCCCGTGAATTGTGGTTGACTCTTAAGGGAATACAACAGACAAACTTCGTCATTATTTTTCTTCAATCAATTAGGTAGCGGGCTCTTCCATTTTGGGCTCCATTCTTAACTTTACAACACTCCCTTGGAGACCACAAATGATATGTCGGTTGCTTCATTAAAGACTTGCTTTGGAGAAAACCCAGTGAGGTGAAAAACTGATGAAAGGAAGAAGAGTACATTAATCAGTGTAGCATACTTCTGGATGCTCCCCCTGATGAAGACCTCCCACTAATATCTTCATGACTATCTTTCTATTGGGAAGATCTTTCGGACTGAGTGAGGGATGTAGTCATTAACAATTCATGTAGTTGAGTAAGTAAATATATTTCCAATGAGCTATCTCTATGTAAATCATAGAAATTTCCAGAGTCCGCATATCCAGCAAAACCTGGGCTATTTGTACGTTCACTTGAAAAGAATATGCTCATATATGGTGTTATGCAGAGATAGCATCAAATATGCCTCACATCATCCCAAAGTGATGGTGATGGAGCTGAGCTTTATCTGGAAAATACCATGTTCGATCCAGTATATTTTCAAAAAATCATTTAAGTGCCCAATGGATAATCCACATAAAATTGTTTCAATACCTTCTTAGTATAAGCAAGAATCTCGTTGGCATAATGCTCGACCTTCAGGCCAAGACAAATATTTCTTGAACTCTTCAAGAGTTTTAATCAAGTATTAACTCTTCAAAAGTTGTAATGTGTGCAACCATATCATAATTAATGTATTCACTGAGGCAATTTATACATATTAATATTGAGTACAATATTTGTGCTTCAGGCACATCTCCAGGGACTTGCTTCATGCAATTTCAATCCTTCAAGGATTTTATTTTAGGGATCACACTTTATGACACATTATATAGCTTTATATCTAACTATTTGTCATGCTTGTACATCTTTAGGGAATCGCTTCTGGCGATATGCTCTGTGCATTTAATAACCCCTAAAGATAACATGTTGGTCTCTGTAAATGTGCAATAAAAAGGCACGATTGCATATATAAACATGGAGAAACCCAAAATTCTTTGTGTTCTATCAGAAACATTGTGTTATACAAAGTGAGTGTATTCCTCTTTATTCTAAACACCCAAGTATAACTTTTAGGGTTAACATCTTTTGGGGTTCGTGCTATGAGTTTGTTCCTTCACGTTCATTCTCATCTGTAATGGAATTGCCTTTTTCCATTTTTTGCCAATGATATTGTCGACATTTAATAATAGAGCGTGGTTCCAATCAACACAGCCTATTGATGATTTGAGTAGCTATTCCAAAATCAAAAATTTTCATTCGCCAATTCATGATCCCACTATTCTCATGTGCATGAGCATGCATTAATTATAGCATTTCTTTGCTTTTAGGTACCCAAGCCACTCAAGGGGCTTTTATTGTCTCTTTCTAGACAGACATCTCTTGTAGGATGAATTATGTGAGAATTTGGATCTTAACCTCTAATGGAGCGTTATTTTATAGTAGGGTATGGATAATCTCCATTCAAGGAGTTGGAACATTTAGAACCCATATATCTGTCATGCTGCAAGCATGCCACATATTAATACATACATGTCAGTTAATTTTCCTTCTGGGACATAAATCATATAATTTGCTATGCATTAGGCGTGCACCGTATTAATATTGACATATTAATGGATTGTCCTTCCGGTACTTCAATCCATATCATTTGCTACGCAATAGGTGTGCATCATATTGATCACTACTATGCCCATGTTCTATTCTTATGTGACTTTAATCTATGTAGTGTATTATCAATGTATCAAACTTGCAATATGTGAAATTTGCATTAATAATTCATGAATACATATCAGAATGATACAAGCCATTCTTCTGGAATGGTCATAATACAAGTCATTCTTCTGGAACAATCTATAATACAAGTCATTCTTCTGGAATGGTCCTTTGCATGGTGTTCTTCTGGAACGGCCTTATCTCCCCATTTGGTTACTTTTAAGGATGTCATACAAAATATCAAAATAAGAGTACAAGCATGAAATAACACAAGTATTGCTTATATCCTTAGGTGGGAGAAACTTCGCTCAAATATCATTCAAGCTCGTATCGGCTCAGCAAATACAATGTAATGCTTGATGATCTAGTTATATCCTGCAAGAGAAAAATCACAATTCTTCTGTCCCTGTAAAAAAAAAACACTCAGTATTAGGTTCACTACATGGATTTGTTCTTCAGATGTTCGTTCTAAAGAAACAAAATCCCTTATGAACAGAGAGTTGTAAAAAAGGAAAAAAGAGATACAAAGAATTGTGATATTGATTGCAAGGTAGGTAAGAAATTAGGGAAGGAAACTAGTGAGGTAACAGACAACAAACTCTCATTTCTCCTAGCTTAGAAGAACTTTAGGAGATTAGAGTATGTGGTCGTCCTTACTGTTCCCTAATCTAGCTGAAATGTGATCAAGGATAGTCTCACTTCCTGAATGGATGATCAAAGATAGTCTCGTTTCTCAAGCACATTGAGCGCTCACTGATAGGAAAAATAAGTGGATATTGCATCACTAGATATGGGGAAAGCTGGAAAACAGGGTGTATTCTGCAAAGAAAATTTCGTTAGTAACATATTTATACACAAATTAGAGGAACAGTTTGATATGGTGAATCTCAAATTAACTACAGAAAATTGTGAGGTGTTTGAGATGCTTCTGAAGTGCCGACAGACATTAATAGAGACCACGTGAAGTTCGACGAAAATAATCCTTGAAACCCTAAAAGTGCCGACAGACATTAATAGAGGCCACGTGAAGTTTTGGAATCTAGAAAAGAAAAAGAGAATATGCGGATCCGAGAAAATATTGGGATCCTAGAAACGTTGCCACATTTCCGTCTATAGATATTGCCTCTGTAATGCCGTATTGGAGTAACTGCGTTTTAACTCAACTTCCTTCCATTTTTAGAAAATTCAGTTTTTCTAAGATTTTCCTCAAAACCTTTTTAAAATAGCTTCCTCTTCTTCTCCCCAAAAGCATCTCAATTTAAATGTTGCTCCCAAAACAATCCGAGACGCCAAAGTCTAGCATCCATCCTTTGTATCCCAAAATCATCATCTCGCGGTTAATGATTCTGTGATGATGAATGATACTACTGCTATCATAGTATCTAGGAATTTTCTTACTCCTATGGATGAAATATTGTTAACAAGAAGGTCTGACGAAGAGGCTATTGATGATTCAATGGCTTTTAGCATTCAGAGTGCTGCTTCTATTTCTAACATGGCTGATCGTTTGCGTGCCAGAGTAAATAAGATTCAGGAGCTGAACATTGAAAATTCGTCTCTTTAGAAAATGCTGCATGAGTCTGAACAAGAGGTTAAGAAACTTAAAGAGGAAAATAAGGCATTATTGAAACTGGTGAGTTCATACTACATTGATATGCGGACAAGGCTGGACATGCTGCAGATTTCCAATGAAAAGATTTTGGAAGACCACGAGAGGCTCATGGCTAAGCTTAAGAGGCGCCGTCCTCTTCCTTCAGAGGCTTCTAGAATATAATAGAATTTTATAGATTTTACAGAACATGCTCCTTCCATGCAGGTGAAAAGAATCTATCTGTTCTATGCTCCTTTCCTGTTATATTAATTGGGTAAATTCTTAAACTTGCACCTGTGGTTTTTACGTCTTTTCAAAATGACGGTTTGGAACCTTGTGCCTTATATGTTCAAATAACCATATCAAATCTCTCAAATTACATATTTCAATACATGTGAGTTCGAAACTTCTGGCCCGGGTTAAACACGACTTGAAAATTTATTTGCCTTTTTCAAATGGGCATGAAATTTAAATTGAGTAAAAGCTATGATAATATTGCAATATAGTAGTGAAGAGCATTAACTACTATATACCCAAAACTTCAGGTTCGAGATCTCTCATATATTTGGATCCATGAGCTTCCAACCTAGATCATCCTTTAAGGTTTATCCTGATATTATCCATTTTACGGTGTATTCTTAACAATCGGAATTCACAAAATATATTTCTTCCTTGAGGTGTCGATTATAACATAATCGAACTTCATTAAATTCATCATTTTCTTATGCCAAAGAAATATATGATGTACCATAATTTGCAATAATACCTCAAGGGTTGTCCATTTAATTGTTGGAACTTCTGGTTCTCAATATTGTCAGATTTTGAACTTCATGCCAAAATCACATATTTTCATGGTATGGACATTCAATACTCTTAGATTTTGAACTTTGGGCCAAAATCACATATTCTCATGGTATGGACATTTTTATAATTTCCTTACATATTTTGGGACTTCAGACTCTTACATAATTGTCCATGTTTTAAGGAGCTTCTGGCTTCTCATTTAATTGCTCATCCATGAGTTTAAGGAATTGCAGGTTCCCTTTTATATATAGTGACGATTAACCCAAAAATGGTTAATATACGTCACTATTCATGTATACAGTACTATTCATCAGGTCATGAATACGTGTCTATTCATGCGTATAGTACATTTGCCAGTATAGTTACTATTCATGTGTACGACACTATTAACTAATGCAGTACTGTTACATTATCAAGGAACTCCAGGTCCTTATTTACATGTCAAGGATCAAGGATCTTTAGGTCCGATCTCCTGTTTACAAATATAATACCAGAGAGATTGCCAACTCTCATATTATTATCATCATCAAGGATCTTCATATCCTGATGTAGTTGTATGATGAGGATCAAGGAACTTCTGGTCCTCATCTCTGTATGCTGTAAAACTCATCATACCGCACAATTAATTCATAAAATATATTGCTATAAATTGTTTGTAAATAAATTGTTGGTATGGACGATAAACCCACACCATACTTTAAATAAAGGTAAATGTGCAGTAAAATAAATTCATAAATTAAAGTGCTTGCTGTATGGACGTTAATTCCACACCATACTTTAAATAATAAAGTATATGTGCGATAAAGTAAATGTGCTTGTATGGGCACTAATTCTACTCCATACTTTTAAATAAAAAGTGAAGGCAGTTGTGTGGATGATAAACTTGCACCACATTTTTTAAATAAATACTGTTGTATGGGTAATAAACCTACACCATATAGTAAATAAAGTAAATGTGGGGATAGAACCACCACCGAATATACATATATAGGTATATACATAAAGTATATAAGTGATTGTTAAAATATAAAATATATTATATACTAATATGTTATTAAACTAATATATAGAAGTATGGCCAGAAAATAATAAAAGCTGCAGAAAGTTTTTCCACCCATCTTTTTTCGATGGGTTATAATCAACACCAAGATGCAATAAAATAATATAATATTATTATACTCATATATGTAATTAGAAAAGTAGAGAAAATCCTTAGTGCTAGTCTACTAAGGGATATCACATCTGTCCTCCACACAAAATTGCATTTCACCTGAAACCAATATAGGCTTCCCACCATGCCTTTGAATGGTTAGTAATATAAATAATAGTGCAGCATATAAAATTATACCTGAGAGCTTCTCGTGCTAATAACGTGTTGCAAAATGAACTGAAATATGCGAGAATATTGAGCTGCACGTAAAGTAAATAAGGCACAATATTTAATGAGGTTCGGCCATGCCTACGCCCTCGGAGAGTAGCAGCAGTAACTTTTCACTATGTAAAATAATAGGGCTACAACTTTAGTGTTTACAATATCTGTGGCTCACTAATATTTCTCTCTTGGAGAATTTCTCTCTCTGCTCTCTTTTTCTCTCCACTCACTCACCCTCTTTCTTCCTTCTCTTCTTTCTTCTCTTCCTTTCTTTCCTCTCTGTCTGGGCTCTCATTTATTCTCAGATGGTGTGTATAAAATGCAAGAGAAGGATGAAGCCTTTTTATAGGCAAAGTTGATAGCTTCCCATGAATTGTGGTTGACTCTCAAGGGAATATGGCAAACAAACTTCATCATTATTTTTCTTCAATCAATTAGGTAGTGGGCTCTACCATTTTGGGCTCCATTCTTGACTTTACAACACACTTTAGTTAATCAAGGGTATTTTAGGAGTTTTAGAAAGTTTCACCAAAAGAGGAACCCTTCTCCCTTTTAGATATAGATAAAGCTTGCATTGTGAAGTGGTTGCAGCAAAATGAAATTTTGCTTTGTTCATCAGTGGCGGTTTCAAGATTTGAAAGTCTGCTAGACAAAACTTACATACTAAACTCGACGGTACGAGTGAATTTCGTTAATAAACATATAAAGATACACATAGTTAGAAGAATGTTTTAAGCCTTACCCTCAAATGCATCTCTATCAATAAATAAAAGTTTAACAAATACAAAAACTAAAAACTAGACAACGTAATCCTGAATCACACTTAAGATAATCGATATTAAAATCATGATCATCATCAATTCTTTGATTCTCGACTCTTTCAACTTGAGGCTTAACAATGGGAGATTTGGGAAGATTTTGCCAAAGAAGAGAAATCAACATCTCAACAAAAACAAACGAATTCTTATAATAGCATCAATACATTTAATCAAACATACCAACACAAATCAAACATCTCAACAAAATTCCAAAAATCAAAGCCCTAATTAAATTCAAAAAAATTTCCAAATTTTAATTCATTCCTAAACCCTATATACTCAATTTCAAATTAAAGATGTATAAGATAATTAAAAAGGAGAGAATGAGAAGAATAATTGTTGCCAAAAAGAGAAGTTATTGCTAGCCTGAGGAGAAGTTGATGTCTGCAAGTCAAGAGAAGTAGAGGAGAAGTTGCTGCAGAGAAAAGGAGAAGTTGTTGACACAAGGAGAGAAGCTGCCCATTCAATATCTTTTTCGAAAAAATTTGGGTTGGGCAGCTGCCCAGTTTGCCCTTAACGTAGGAACACCCCTGTAGCTCATTGTGTAGCTTTTCCATAAAGAAAGTGATTAGCAAATGCAAAACAGGGTTTATTTTGTTAATTTGGTTTTCACCTAGATGAAATCCAATAGAGGGCCAATCTTGAAATGCCCTTCTTGTTATATTCCTATTTAGATCGGTGCACTAGATACTAAGTTATATCAGGTTTGATAGGAGTTTAAATTAGGTTATACCTTGGGGCCCAAGACTTTGTGAAATAAGGAAAGTTTTGAAGCCAATTAAAGGGGTCCTATTTATTTCATTTTGTGTGAACCATTGCTTGATGGGCTTAGAGTGTTAGTCAAGTCGGCCCTCGGTAATAAGTAGAGATGACTTGACCTAGCTCTATATAAGCTTAAGACCTTACTCTAGTCAGATATGTTCTCTAACCCTAATCTCATCATAAAGAGATAGCTGAAACAGTTTTAGAGAGAGAGAGAGAGAGAGAGAGAGAGAGAGAGAGAGCAGAAGTCTTACTCATTCATGTCTTTTATGTATCCAGAGATCGTGTACTCAAGGAAGATGACACTAGGTATGTCTTCTATGTATTTCAAGTTGTGTGAAAGATCATGTACACATGTATAGAAAATCTAACAGTTGGTATCAGAGCATATGGTTACTCACACACATTGAGATTGTTTTCAAGCATGCCTATTGTGTTTTCTTTATCTGTTGATGCCATGATTATTTTTGCGTTATGTTTAAAATTTTGATGATAGATTAAACATGTATACTATGAATATTTAAGAATTTGGAAAAAGCATGTTTTAATCGATTTTTCATATCTTCATAACTTTAAACCAGTTTTTGACCTACCAGATGACTTTAAAACCCTAAAAATGGCCTTATGTCATAGCTAAATAGTGAGTTCTGTTAGTTACACCATTCCCTATTCGGAAAGGTATTTTTGGTTAAAAACAAACATTAAAAAACCCTAAAATACTATTCACTGCATAAAACACTATTTAGGGCAGTTTTAGGGTTTTCTCTTTGATTGTGTTTTGTTTGGTTTTTTTGTGCCATATAGGAACTTGCTTTTGTTTTGAGAATCAACAAATTTTTCATAATAAAATCAAACCTAAATACTCAAACCCTAAAGAAATAACCAAAATTGCATCATACCTAAATTACTTGATAAATTTCGTCAATAAATAGAATTTATCATGTAATCTATTTATGATGACATAGAATAACACGTAATTGTTGTAAGCTATAAGTAATCTTTTGCCATAAAGGTGTGATATTTAATTAAGTAAGCTTACATCTGTTATTTGTTAGTTTTGTGAATTAAAGATAAATTGAAAAACTCTTTTCTCTTAACAAATTGAGAATCAGTTTTCTTGGAAAGTACTTATACTTTTTTTTGCAAATCCTTACAGCATTGAATCTTTCCTCAATCAATTTCTCACAAATTGAAACACTCACTAGATCAAACTTCAAAAGATGGAAGTTTGATTTTAAAGATATACTCTGAATGAATGAGATCGATTATCATCTCACTCATGATTATATTTAATTCAAGCTAGCCATTTTCGTTTATGTATCTTGTAGTACAGCTACAAAAGCTTAAGAAAAAGGAGAAGCATCTGGTGTTTAATAGGTGCTACTCGTGTCAACTTATCACGAATGGAATTCGAATAAAGAATATAGTGGAGCTAATTAAAAAGCAGAACAAAAATGAATTGGAGCGAAAAAAGGTTAAGGCGCAGTGACATTGTCGACTTTATGGAGGACCCATAAAGAGGTACACGACTGCAAGGGACAGTCTTAGGATTGCCGCAAAGTTTTGGATGTTCGTGGGAAATGGAGCAAGTAGATGTGAAAACCATTGGAGTAGTTAACTTGAAGTTGGATTCAAGATTTATTTTAGAGTTGGATGATGTAGGTTTAGTATCCTAAATGAAGAGGAATTTATTTTCTATTTCAAGATTATCGAGACTTGATTTTGTTTTTGAATCCAATAAAGATGGTTTCGCATTATCTCAAAATTCTGTTATTCTTGCTACTAGTTTTCTCTCAAATGGATTATATTGTCTCAGTTACAATAAAGATGGTGAAGTCTTAATGGCTAAATCTAGTGAGAAAAGGATTAGAAGTAAATGAACATCCACTAAGTTATGGGATAGACATTTAGGGCACATTTCAAAGGAAAGAATGAAAATTCTTGTTAAAGAACAAGTCTCGTCACCACTGATTTTCAGTGATGATGAGATTTGTACTGAATTTGTTAAAGGAAAACTCACTAAGACTAAAAAGAAATGTGCAACTCGTAATAGTGATCTTTTGGAGATCATCCACACAGATATTTCTGGACCATTCCCTCATCAAACAATTTATGAAAATCGGTACTTCATCACCTTTATAGATGACAATTCTCGTTTTGGTTATCTATACCTCATAGTAGAAAAATCTCAAGCCTTCGAGATATTCAAAAAATTTCAAACTGAAGTTGAAAGGTAACTAGAGAAAAGTATCAAAATTTTGAGGTCAGACAGAAGGGTGAATATTATGCACGTTTTGTTGAAGGAGGATGACATGCTGGATATTTTGCAAGATATCTACAAGATAATGGAATAGTTGCTGAGTACACAAAGCCAGGAACTCCACAACAGAATGGTGTGGCTGAAAGAAGAAATCGGACTTTGAAGGACATTATTCATAACATGATTTCCAAAACTGATTTGCCTATGCATATATGGGGAGAGGCGATCAAAACCGCAAACTATATACTTATTAGAGTGCCCAACAAGTCCATGCCTAAGACACTTTATAGAGCATGAGGAGAATGCCACTGGGAATGAAGATTTTATTTTCGAAGAAAAAGGTGATGTAGCTGTGATCGAAAATGATGAACAAGATGTTACGCCCTTGATTCCTTCAAGTGAAACTGTATTGGAACCTCCTCAGTTTGAAGAACCACTTGATCAACAAGAACAAGCTGTCGAAAATCCTGAGCTGGATAATCCACAAGAACCAATGCAACCAAGAAGGTCTGATAGACCAAGAAGATCCATAGCAAATTCAGATTATGTGTACTTACAAGAAGTAGATTTTGACATTGGAGATTAGGCTGATCCAACAAGTTTTAAAGAAGCTATGGAGAGTCAAAACGCAAAAAAATGGAGGGAAGCAATATTGAATGAACTCGAAAGTATGAAGAAGAATCAAGTATGGGAATTAGTTGAACCTCACAAGAGCCAGAAATTGGTAGGCTCAAAATGGGTATTTAAAACAAAGAAGGATAAGGATGGAAAAATTGAAATATTTAAGGCTAGATTAGTAGCAAAAAGATTTACCCAAAGTGAGGGAATTGACTACATTTAGACATTTTTTCCAGTTTCCACCAAAGATTCTTTCCCCATAATTATGGCTTTGGTGCCGCATTATGACTTACTTTTACATCAAGTGGATGTAAAAACTGCCTTCCTGAATGGTGAACTTGAAGAAGCAAATTTTATGAGGCAACCTAAGGGGTTTGCAAAGGAGGGAAAATAGCATATGGTTTGCAAACTTGACAAGGCAATTTATGGACTAAAGCAAGCAAGCAGGGGGTGGTATTTGAAATTCCATCAAATTGTCTTAGCCTATGGTTTTGAAGAGAACATAGTCGATCAATGCATTTATCTAAAGAAGTGTGGGAGCTGTTTTATTTTTCTGTTGTTATGTGTCGATGATATACTTTTGGCTACAAATGATCACAATTTATTGAAGGACACAAAGGAACTACTTTCAAATAATTTTGAGATGAAGGATTTGGGAGAAGCTATTTTTTTGTGTTAGGCATTGAAATTCAAAGAGAGCGAGCTCAAGGTCTGCTAGGCTTGTCATAGGAGACATACATTGAAAGAGTACTCAAACGTTTTGACATGAGTATGTGTTATGGACAGAAAGTTCCATTAGGTAAAGGAGATTTAAAGAAAGAGCATTGCCCCAAGAATAAAGAAGAAGAAGAAGAGATGAAGAACAAACCGTATGCTTCTCTAGTTGGAAGCATTATGTATGCACAAGGCCAGAACTATCCTTGTGCATCAGCAAGATGGGGGATTTCAGTCAAATCTGGGAATGCAAAATTGGATGGCTGGAAAGAAAATTCTAAGGTACCTACAGAGAACAAAGGCTTATATGTTGATTTACAGACTCACAGAGAATTTGGAGCTTGTTGGCTATGCTTATGCGAATCTTGGAAAAGCAGAGGATGATTACATCTCTACTTCAGGTTTTCTTTTCAAGATGGCAGGAGCAGCTGTTGCTTGGAAAAGTGCTAAACAATCTGGTGTTTCAGAATACATAGCTTGCTATGAAGCCACTTCTCATGCAGTATAGCTAAGGAATTTTATTAAAGACATTAAGGTGGTGGACTCGATTTCAAGACCCGTACAGATATACAATGACAACACTGCAGCTGTTTTTCACTGCATGAACTACAAAATGTTGTTTGGCTTTCAGCACGTTGACAGAAAGTATTTAATAGTGAGGGAGAAGGTAGCAGACAAACTAGTCAGATTTGATCATATTAGAACTCAAGATATGATTGCAGATCCGTTCACAAAGTTTTTGCCTTCAGAAGCTTTTCTGAGACATGTTGAGATCATGAGATTATTTCCTAGCTTTGATGTTGCAAACTAGTAGGAGTCTTTTTCCCATTCTGATAGATTTTTAATATGTTTATTTTGCTGTTTTTCTAGATTGACGGATTTGCATTTAAGGATATTAATTTGGTTGACAATTTTATTATTAAATAATTTCTACCATTTTGACTATTTAGTTGTTTAAACTTATTACGCATTTTATTTATGTATGTGAGTTTATGGTCTCTTTTGAGATACTATTGTTTTAATAACATTGCAGATTGACTCTTGCTAAGTCATAGAGGGGTATGTGTACTAAAAAGCATAAAGATTCACATCACGGATTAGTACATGTTAAGGTTTGCGTTTGTAGTTGTTTCATGTGTTTTGAGATTGTATTATGTGATTATAGATGACTTGTTTTAATAAAAGAGAGCAGTGCTTATCTATAGTTCGTTTTGTCTAATCGCTTTTCACTGTAGTTTAAAGGGAAGGATTTAACAGTTTTAAACTAATGGCCAATAAAAATTATCAAACTTGCAATACAGAAGCTTAGTGTTCTAGTGCTTGATTTAGTGGGAGAATGTTATATTCCTATTTAGATCAATGCACTAGATACTAAGTTATATCAGGTTTGATAGGAGTTTAAATTAGGTTATACCTTGGTGCCCAAGACTTTGTAAAATAAGGAAAGTAGCCAATTAAAGGGGTCCTATTTATTTCCTTTTGGGTGAACCGTTGCTTGATGGGCTTAGAGTGTTAGTCAAATCGCCCTCAGTGATAAGTAGAGACGACTTGACCTAGCCCTATATAAGCTTAAGACCTTGCTCTCGTCAGATATGTTCTCTAACCCTAATCTCATCATAAAGAGATGGCTGAAACAGTTTTTGAGAGAGAGCATAAGTCTTAAGCCGTTCTTGTCTTTTGCTCGTGCCGCTGCTGCTGCAATTGGATGAATCCAGAGATGTGTACTCAAGGAAGATGACGCCAGGTATGTCTTTTATGTATTTCAGGATGTGTGAAAGATCATAAACATATATAGAAAATCTAACACTTCTATGAAGATGCTGTAGTTAGTCTAAATCTGGTATGTAAATGTATGAAATGAATAACTTTATCAATGTCATTTACAATGATGTCAATCAAGCTAAGGAAATCTGTACCTCAATGTGCCTCAAATGAAGAAATAATAGTCCTAACCAAAAACAGAAAATAAAAATTTGGCAAAAAATAAAAACAGAAAATAAAAAAAATACCAAATCTGCTCCACAGTGAGCAGCTACGAACAAACTGCCAGACTGCCGTAAAACTGCGTGTATGATCTTGTTGAACTCATGAAAAACTCCAGAATCGCGTGCAAAGTATTGTCACACAAAGAATGGTAAGAGACCTATTGCACAATATGTGCAATGAGCTAATCTCATCCCTGAGAAACAATCCTGTCATGTAGGCCAAACGCCTATAGGTGCTACAAGAATGGGAAAATGTAAATGACTGATATGTGAACAAGGAAAGCCACCATGCTTATCGGTACGAGTTTGAAAGGCTCGCTGCATGCTGAACTGCTAACGTTTATGGACCCTGCATTAACAGATGCAGTTCCTCTGCTAGTATTTGTAGAGACATTGACTGACGTTGAACCTGAGAGAAACATTCATACACATACAATCAGAATGCAGGATAGAAACTCCATTGCTTTTCTCCTGTTTTTTTTCTACTTTTTTTGTAGTTTTCGAATATAATTTTCGTGGTTGGAGAATTGTGTGATGAACTTGGAATAAGAAATAACTAATATCCCTACTTACAGTCATATTGAGTCCAACCAATCCGTTGATTGGCCAAATCATAGACAATGATTTTGTCTTTCAGGATGAGGTCTGCGAAAGAGGACGACAATTGATGTAAGTGTTCCTTTAGTGAAAAGAGAACTCAATAACAATACACAAAACTAAATAAGCAGATAAGAAAATGTACTACTGAAGTAAGCCATTAAAAAGAATTTGATAAGAGAAATGATGACTGATCGTCAAAATTTTAGCCTGTTAGAAAATGGTGTTTGAACAAACTTAACTAAATAAATTTGAATTTATTTATCATACCTCCCAATACGGTTATATCTTGACCATCACTTTTCTGGATGCCAATGCACCATACTTCATCACCACTCTGGAACAAAGAGAAGAAAAAAAATTTCCCTATTTCAGTTCAAGATGCAGGACTTAAATAAATAAAAAACAGTTACACAGTTATAGGATAAAACTTGATTTCATTAGAGAAGGGTAAAGCATGTTCGAATGATGTGCAGTTTGCAAAACTTTGAAACAGAAACCGCAATCAAGGACAGAAGCAGAGAAAGAAAGAGCCAAGGAAGAGATATCTAAGAACATACTGTAATTGGAAAATGTACCATTTCTGTAGATGGAACATTCTTAGAGATTCCTATAGCCTAATGCAAGCTAGTCCTGCTTAAAATGATTTAGACGTCAAAGTCTGTCTATTTTGAAGGAAACGAAACAAAAGTTGACAGAATTCGGAACATATTATTTCTTCCACACTAATATGGTGTAGCTGAAATGTTTAGCTAGCTCCATGCTTTAATCTTATCATACATTCTTTCTAATCGGCTTGGAGGTATTTGTTTTATGCATTAGCATTACAAATATTTGGGAAATTGCATTAGGTTATGTGATTGGAGAGGTACACTACATTGAATTGTGATTGCCAGTTCAATTACTTAAAAAAATAGAAGACAGTTTACGGAAAGACAAAACTAGCCTAAAGAGTAGACAGAAGCAAATTGTACAACAAAAGAAGTTGTTTATCACAATTTCGGACTAAATGAAAACATCTGCACAAGCTTTTAACACTTGAAAATCAGGGAAGAAATAAATAAAAAGTACAGAAACTCACTACAGTATTCTGCTGCAAAAGGTAGTCCTCCGGTCTTAGAATCAGGGATGCATTACCAGCAAAGTTCAAGTTAACTTGAGGAAATATACCAGTGATGCTGAATGGAGAAAAACACACTTTAAGAATTACAATTGAGCTGAAATATTAGCAGCCCCAAAACGTTGAATCAACTTAGATAAAATATTCAAAATGTGAACCTGGATGTGACTATGTAGCATTGTTCTCCCTGGGAGGTAACAGGGGTCACGGATTGTGAGACAGCGCTTGTTATCTGCAAAGAAACAAAATAACATGTTAGTCACCTTTTGTTTCACTTCCTTACCCATCTATTAAAATCAAACAACAATCCAGCTTTAATTTTCCCCCAAGACTTAATTCAGTTTGAAAGTACAAAAACTAAAAGTAGAGATCAAGAATCACCAGAAGTTAAATAGATCAGTTAAACAGTAAAGTAATTTTTAAACAGAAAATTACAGCATTGACAAAAGGATCATATGCATCTTCTGCAAGGTATGCCAAAGTTGTCCCAGAATCAACTATTGTTCCTTGGTTGCTTGATGTTGAAAAAACTGATGGATCAATGGCTAGCGTTTGGCCGTTAACACTAATGCTCTCCAGATTTAAGTTATAATGAGGCCTGAAATTCCGAGCATCCCAGTAGATATAGTTAAAGTTACAGCAGCCAAGCTTTATATGATTAAAAAATCTTATGCCTTACAAAATGAATAGGGAAAAGGTAGCATAACATCCAACATTTCAAAATATAATTGAGAGAGGGCCAAGCTTTTGCTGCAATTAAGGGCTACTTCACATGTTAAGATCTTCAAGTAGTTCATCAGGGCTCTATTTATCTCTCTATGGAATTTTTTCCAAAATATAATTATTTTTCACCCTCCACTGAAATGTATTCAATTAAACGGTACGGTTCTGGCAACATGAGTAGTTAAATCATAAATTTCAAACTAGAAAATTGCTATGGGTTACAACCTAAAAAAGAGATGTCTGCAATGATGCATGCGAATATAACTGTTAGTCATGCTGTAGAGCTCACTATAGTTCCATTTAGTTTCACAAAATATAAAATGATATACTTGTACTGCTTTACACATACTGATTTTGGACAAGCGGACTATAAACGATGTTAGGATCCACGATCTCACCAAGAACCAGTATCCCCCCACCAGTGTCATCTCCTTTGAAGCAGTGGGAAAATACTTTTGGCGCTACTCCCTGTGAAGACAGCTGTGAGATGACAGAAAATTCCTGCTGTCCAAATCCAAAAATCCCATCAACTGCTCTATCTGTTTTCTGCAAGACCCCGGTTGCTAAGGTGCTACACCTGTTTCAAAATTCACCATTTGAGGCTTTGTTCAAATAAAAAAACAATCATGCACGGAAATAAGACTGTTGTTCTTAACTATAGGGAAGAATACATCATATATTACCCAAAGACAATGTTAGCTGAAGAGTTTGAGGTGACAGACTGACCACCGCCAGCTGTGTCAAAATGCAACAAGTCTGATACATAATAGCCCGATGTTTCACTGCCATCTCCGTACTTGAACCCATAAGTACACTTCTTATCCTTTGCATCACAGCTAGAATCTTGTGTCTGAAGTCCAAGTGAGCATATTTTATCAGAACAAGACACCAATGAGGCAGTTGATGAGCTTTTAGGGTCAAAAGATTTCAGCTGAATCTGCATGAAAACCAGAGGGATCATATCACTCATTCAGAAACTTCAGCAGTATGTTTTCCCTCCTGATGATATTTTAAAACTTGACAAGATTTAAATTAGGATAAATGAAGAGGTGAGTTTACTTTAAGTCCAGTTGATTTGGGGCAACCATTGCAGGAATTGCAGCCAACCCACAAAACATCACTTCCAGTATCAATCTGCACATAAAACTCTGTTGCAGGTGTACCCAACTTCACACTTGTGAAATAAAGCCTAAATCCAAAAAAAAAAAAGATCTTTGAGTAGTGATATGATTATGTCCCTTTAAGATTACTCTAAAACCAAATCATCTACCAGTTTGATAACTTAAACAAAAATATGAGTAAAAGAGAAGAAAACCCAAAAAGGTAAAAAAAAAATTATTTCTAATAAGAAATTGATCTATTCAATGATTGGTTTTGAGTCAATGATGATATAATATGTTTGTTTAATTACTACAACTCTTCAACTAAAATTGTTAAGACGTGGACATCAAATGAATTATATTGTTTAATCATGACTTATTCAAAACCAAGACGTGGACGTTACAAAACATGTTATGTGACATTTACAAGGAAAAAAGTTTAATCATACAAAGAAAAAAAAAAAAATTGGTTGATTAATTTCTGAAATTGGCAGAAAACTGTACCCAACTATGTATGGATCGAAGGTCCCTCCAACGGGGAAATTGATGACACCGCCGCCGCCACTAGAGGACTGCTGCAACATCCTTCCATGCCGGACTTGGTCTCTAGCTCTGAGTTGACTCAGTTCCACTCTGTGGTTTGTTGGAAAAGCTCTCTCCAGAGTCAGAGTGGCGGGGAAACTGCACAGAACCACCGCAGAAGGCAGCAGTACCGCGGCAGTGATCAAAAGCTTGGCCAGAAAAGTTGCCGCCATTTATCTCTCTCTCTCTCTCTCTCTCTCTCTCTCTCTCTCTCCCTCCCTCTCGTTTATATAGAGAGAGAGGGGATGTACAAGTCTCTCCCAGATAACAACCGATAACAGAAATTCAAAATAGGAATGACGTTAGCTGTTATTATTTCATATCTTGAATAAATATTTTAATATTTTAATTAATTTGGTAATCAGCTTACTTCGTTTTTCTTTCTGGACGGCTTTTCAGATACGATGCTTTTGCTCGGTGTTCACGTAACCATGTTTGACCACCACACTCCACACACATTCTAATTTCTGTTCAGGTGCCATGTAGGGACAATATTTTGAAGTTCCTTCTCAAGTGGTGTAAATACCACACTAATCCAGAACTCTCACAAGAAAATAGTAGAAGAGAAAAAGGACTCAAAATAATCGGATTCAGCAGGTTTAGGGCATCTACAATCATGCTCTTTATTTATTTTTTGTTAAAATTTAGCTAAAAACATACGCAAGCTATTTTAGGAGCTCTCTATAAAATTTTAACTTCTATCATTCTCTCTAGTTTGGGGACTCATCAATGTTATAGCTCTTTTTCAATTAGTCAATCTCTATTTAAAAATAATAATTAGCATTAATTAAAGGTTATAAAATAAAGCATATAATTAAATTATAGGAGCCACTAGGAGTCCTTTCTCTCTCCTCGATTTAAGAGCTCCTAGTGGTCTTTATATTTTAGGCTATCTCTAGCCATGGGGCATGTGCCAAATATAGCCTTCAAATCATGTAAAACTCATCTCCAGCCATGAGCTATAAAAAATTTGGCCAAATTTGGAGGGCCACACTTGGCCCTTTAGCCCTTTAAAGTCATCTCCAGCTATGGGCCATAGACCAAATATAGCTCTAAAATAGTGCAAAACCCAATCTCCTGCCATGGACAAAAAAAAAATATATAGCCAAATTTGGAGGGCCACATTTGGCCCTTTAGCCCTCCAACTAGGTCAATTGTAGCCCAACTTTGGCCTAAACCAAATTTTTTTGTAGGTCTCATGCATATGCTTTTCAAGAAGAGAAATTATCAAGTGTGGGTAAGGACATGAAATATCTCGTGCAAAATGCATATCCAACAGCCAATATTAAAGGCATGTTGACATCATCAATGACGTTAGCTTGCTGTTAGGATTATAAAAAAAAATTAATAGCCTTTTTAAATGTTAACGTATACGTATCATATATGGAATATTATATCTAAATAGTAATTTAATTAAATCAAACAATACATAATTGTGGAATGTATAAGTGTTGTACCATAGTTTTTCTCAAAATAATAAAATATGAAGAACCGTAAAATATAGCCCTGCATGGCTGGAGATGGAAAAATTTAGCCATACACTAGTTTTTTTAAAATTAATATTTTGGAGGGCTAAATTTATAGCCTTGGACTACAATTAGCCCTATGACTGGAGATGGCCTAACCAGGCTACTTGTAGCCTAGCGTTGGCCTAGGCCAAATTGTTTTGTGGACCCAACACATGTGCTTTCCAAGAAGAAAAAGTATTACGCATGGGCAAGAGCTCGAAACATTTCGTGCAACTGCATATCCAATAGTCAATATTAAAAGCCCAGCTACCGTTAGGTGTTTTTTTATAAATATTTTCAAATTCGTTTTGTTTTTGAAAAATATATATACAACTGGTTTCTAACCTTTAGAGGTCATTGATTGAAAGTTACTTTTTTTATATATTTAAAACCTTTTAAAATGTTTTAAATTCTTTTTTTATATATACAGTCCCCTTCTATTGAGGGACGCCCTCTAGAGTACCATACAATTTTTTTTTTCCGATGATTCAAACCATCCATTTTTTAGGTCTTCATTCATAGATCATCCTTACAAAAAATTAGACAAATCAGAAACCGTTTCGACATCCAATTGTGTCCTACAAAATTAATGAACACGGTGCTTCAAGAAAGTATTAAAATTTCAATAACTCAATTGAGTGGTCAAATGATATCGGATTCAAGTTATTTTTTGAAGAGATGATCTTTGAATGAGTATCTAAAAAATAGACAGTTTGGATTAGTGAAATACAATATGGAGTGGCCCTACAAGGAGTGTTCCTCAAATAAGCTTATTTGAGGGATCCATCAATGGAAGCTCTATATATATATAACGTATACATGTTATATATGGAATATTGTCTCTAAATAGTAGTTTAATTAAATTAAACAATACATAATTGTAGAATGAATAAGTGTTGTACTGTAATTTTTCTCAAAATAATAAAATATAAAAGGCCCAAAAATATAGTCGTGCATGGCTAAAAATGGAAAAATTTAACCCTACATTATTCTTTAAAAAATTAATATTTTGGAGGGCTAAATTTATAGTACTGGACTACATTTAGCCCTATGATTGGAGATGGAGAAATTATAGAATAGTACGGTATTACCACGTCAGCATATGATACTGATCGGTGCATAATTACATATCTTTTTATACCCTTCTAACTTATGATTTGGTTATGTTTTTGAGTTAAACTTGTGCTTTTAATAAAGTTTGTGTATGTTTCAGTGTAATAAGGTTGAGACTCATTACATGCATTTTGAAGACAAATTAGCTCAAAACAGTGTCTGCAGATCATTCAATTTCACGGATTAACCTGTACTTGCTCAAGAAGAACCAGATAATGAGCCATACATCATTGGAAAGATACGGAAGTCTAGTTTCCGTAGCATTTTACGGTTCATGATTCTGAGTCTTCTAGAGGAAGTTATACATGATTTAGTAGATCAAGGTCAAAATTCGGCAGCATCTGCGTTACTGGGCCACAAATGACATTTGAAGGTCTTCCCAATTTTTCCTTGAGTTGGGCTGCATATGCTTGGAAAGATAAGACAAAGGGCTTGAAGATCCATATTTTTCCAGAATTTTATGAATGTATTAACAAGCCCAAAACGAACCCAAAAGAAGAGTGCAATGCATTGTCATGCATGACATATGCATGATGAAATGCACTATCTAGTGGGAATTGTTGGTGAAGTGCACTATCTTGTGGGAAGGTTAGGTGAAGCATATTCAAGTCTTATAATTGAAGTGGGAGCTGCAACACTAAGTTTAAAGAAAGAAAAATTGTTTTCAAATGTAATGGTGTGTTAGGTGAAGTTGATGAAGTGAGTGGAAAGCAATATTTAATTTAGATTTTCAACTTCCTTAGGCCTATAAATAGTGAGGTTTCCCAAGCTTGTAAACACACCCAAAGGGGGGGGAGCTCTCAAACATTTCTCTAGAGCTCCCCTCCCTTCTCTCCCTCAAATTCTCTTAGTTTTCCTTTCTAATTCTCAATTGTTGTAATAAAATCCTTTTGCTAAATGTTTTTGAGTTCTTCTTAACTTTCCATTGTAATGTAAATTCTTTTCTTTAGCAATTCAAGTTTGAGTAGTTTCCAAGTTTCAATTATGGTTTTTTTGTTCTTATTCATTATGCTTATAAGTTAATATGCTAGTTTGAATGATTGATCACCATTAAGGCTTGCATGTTAGCTATCTTGGTTTGAATTAAGAGTAGACACCATGCTTTAATTCGAATTGAACTATGAATAGGAAGAGTATGTATGGACATTCGACAACAGGGATTAGATACATGCTTGGTTGTTTAAAATGTTCTTCTATGCTTAATGGGTTCCTAATGCTTAATTTAGGTTAGACAACAAATGATCAAGTTAGGGAATTAGGAACACAAGGTTAGGACCAGACACCATGGCTTAATCATACTTTAGCTAGAATCAATCCGTTAATCTAAATTGAACTTGGGAACTTATTCGCTTGAGTTAATTTCTTTTCTTTCTTTCTTGTTTGATTTATTTTCTTTCTTTTTTTCATTTCTGTTTTGTACAGGGAATTGAATTAAATCAATCTATCATCAATCCTCGTGGGATCGACCTCGCACTTACATATGCTAAACTACCAACGGCTCGTGCACTTGCGAGTATCACAAGTTGAGGATGTAGCTGAATCTATTGTGGTGCAGCTGAATCGACGCAACAGATACTCCCATTCAAAAATTGCCATGTGTCATATTTAAAAGAAAATTAAAACTATTTATACAACTTGAGTTTGACTTCCAATTTTACCCCTTGAATAAAATAAAAAATAAAAAATCCTTCAACTGGGAATCTTCCTCCACCCCCAATCTCCGTTTATTTCTCCTTTTCCATTTCAGCTTCCTCTGCTTTTCTACAATGAAGCTGATCCAGTTTGAGATGCAATACCGCGAGCCTTCTGGATCTGCCGTATCCTGAAGGCATCTCTTGGGAGTGGGTGGCTCATAAAATAATGATTTCAATTAGAAGTCTCTGTGGCTCATGCAAAGACTATGACCTTCCTAACAAATTCACAAAACTAATGCCCAAGTGCATACATAGCCACAGCTACTACAATTTAGTAATGTCAAATCCATGAAACCAGGGCACTTGGGAGAGAGAGATGGAGATAGACTGTATAAAAGGAAGATGGATTCAATGATACTGTTTAGTAATGTCAAATCCATGAAACCAGGGCACTTGGGAGAGAGAGATGGAGGGTAGACTGTATAAAAGGAAGATGGATTCAATGATATTGTTGAGAAAAAAAACACAAAAAGAAGAAGACTTCAATTGGCGGAGATAAGGGAAAGAGACGGTGGAGGAGGCAGGGTAGGGTTACTGCGGAGATTGACTGGAGTATTCTTTTATTTTATTTTATTTCTAATGTTATTTTAAAGGGTAAAATTGGAAGTCAAAGTCCAGCTGTACAAGTATTTTTAATTTTATTTTAAATGGGACACATGGCAAATTTTGAATGGGAGTATCATATGCTAACGTGGTAATACCGTACTATTCTATAATTTCTCCTGGAAATGACCTTAAGAGGTGTGGATAGAAAGCATGGTTGGAGCTGTATTTTTTCAAATCCTCCTTAAAATTTGTGTAAGGAGGTGGTTTAGAGAGCCCATTCCATATGCTCTTATATAGGTATTAGAGTCTGAAACAAAGAGGCACAACACATGTAATTAAATTTTGAAGGTTTTTTTTTTTTGGGCAAAAGAAATTTTAAAGAGAGATTGGCTACTCTCACCATCACCAGCGATAGGGCAGACCTTTGGACGAGTTTTGGGAGTTTTCTTTCCGCCGTTTAGTAGAGCTCACTCTCACGACCTTGTAGGCATATTCTATGTGCGGATCGGAGTTAAAACAAAATGGGTTAATTACAGTTTAGTACATTGTGGTTATACATTTAGGACATGTTAGTCCTTATCTTTTTTATTTTTACAATTAGATATCTCGATTTTTTAAATTTATTACAATGTGGTTTCGCCATTAGAATTTCCATTAGTTGCCTACGTAGCACTATGTATCTCACATTTTTACTTTTTTCATTTGAAATTGATTAAAATATTATTTTTTGGAAAAATTGGAGAAACATAGAGAAAAAAGAAAATCCCCAAAAAACCAGCACCCCCGACCTCCGATTTTCTTCTCCCCCTATTCCCCATGACCACCCCCAAATCCAAACCCCCAATCCAACCGCCAACCCCACACAGCCACCCTCCACCCCAAACCCATCCCCCCTACCCCCACAAGCAACCACCCAAACCCCCTCCCCCCGATTTCTTATCCCCCTGCCCGACCCCCAAAATCCGGTCCCCCACCCACTGGTGGCGCCCTCCTCCCTCAGTAGAGAATCTGCAGATCTCCTTCTCTATCTTCTCTCTCTGTTTGTGTGGAAGCAGAGCAGAAACCACAACAGCAATCCAATCTTCTCAACTCTCAAATCAAACTCAGGTATGTACTTCTAACAACTGCTTCAACTTGTTATGTTCTAATTGAATCCAAAAACCAAAATACATATTCTAGGAACTTTCCGACGTGATTCCGGCTTTCTCTGACCTCCGATTGCCGTGATTCTTAAACCAAAGCGTTCGTTTCATTCCCTTCTACCTATCCCGACCAAGACCCAGCCCAGACAGTCACTGTGCAAGGCGAATACTTGATCGAAAGTCAATACTTTGCCACAGTTCCCGTTACTGTTTGAGCAGCTTTCCGGCCGTTTACACCGTTTGTTGGGTTTTGTTCCTCTCCTTGCGAGGAACATTTTTCGTGCTGACGCCGTCTCCATTGTATCACCGTGGAAGCCGGATCGGCACCGTGAAGATCGGCCCTCGAGCCGCGACTTTCCAACGGCTTTTCCGGTCGCTTCCGGTAATTTTTTAGGTAAAGTCCCTGTACAAAAGTTGTTATACTGGTTGTGATCCTCAATTTGATATGAGGCTTGACAGCCGTTGTTGAGATTTTCCGGTATACCAGATATGGAACCTGAACCTGTTGTTCCAACTATTACGGGACATGCCGACTCATCCAGACTTGTTGAGTTGGTTAGGGAATTGAGAGAACTGGGTGCAAAACCTTTTTATGGAACTAGGGGCTGCATGAAAGCTGATGAGTGGTTTGATGATATAGAGAACTTGTTCGAAATGATGGAGTGCTCTGAGGTTGAAAAGAAAGAGTTGGCTGTTTTTCTCTTGCAAGGTAAAGCTCGATATTGGTGGGCTGAAGTTAAGAGAGCTCAAGACGTATCAGTGATGGACTGGGAAGGGTTCAAGACGGTTTTCTATGCCAAGTATTTTCCTCTGAAAGATAGGCTGGAGGCTTCTTTCTTGAGTCTTGAGCAGGGCTCTATGTCTGTGGGTGACTATGAGGCTAAATTTTCGAATTTGCTTCGTTTCGCACAACCAATGACTGAGGTGCAGAAAGCACGAAAGTTTGAGTTGGGATTGGTTGATGACATTAGAGAATCAGTGGTTAACTTGAGACTCCAAACCTTAACTGAAGTGGTAGACTGTGCCATCGCAGTTGAGAAGACTATTGAGCTGTACATACAACACCAAAACAGACAAAGAGATTACAGAGGAAAAGGGAAGGCGTCAGCTCAATCTCAATGTATGTGTGCCTCAGGTGAACATGGTGGAACTGGAAAGAGGCAGAGAACGGGGAATCAAAAAGAAGGCCGAGCAGCTGTACATGCTCAACAGACAAGAACAAGTGAGTGTTACAACTGTAGTGAGGTCGGACATTCGTATAGGGCTTGTCCAAAACCGAAGGCCCGGTGTTGTTTCAAATGCAAGCAGCCGGGGCATTTGGCTAAAGATTGCACTCAGGGGTAGACTTGAGTGTTCGTTGGATGGCAGAGGACAGACTGAAGTGGAAGTTATGTAAATCTTTTTGCTACAGTTATTATTAAGTGCTGTTTGATACATGAGGGTCATGTTCATTCATTTCTCAGTTTTATGTGCGAGTGTTTGAATCAACTCTATGGTGTTTTTGTGCTTGTAAAAGCGTACTTGTAAATCTTTTAGTAAATTCACTCTTGGAAAGAGTTTCATGGCTCATTGGAAACCAAGAGACACCTCCTTCCGCATTGGGTTTCAATTTTCATTCTCATGGGAATCCAAGGCAACATTGCATTAAATCTTCTGAAAGTATGAAACCCATGTCAAATATAAGTAAAATTGAAGAAAATCCAAAATCCAAAAAATAAAATAATAAAAAATGAAAAAATGTTAGAAAGTAATGATACGATTATGCCCCTTTAAGATTACTCTCTAAAATCGTCATCGAGGTCTAGCACAGTGCAAAAGGCCCTTTGCCTTCTATATTAGAGGTCTCAGATTCAAACCCCCATAATATTTTGGTTGCTTGTGGGTAAAAAAATATATCTCTAAGAAGAAATTGACCTATTCAATGATTGGTTTTGAGTCAATGAATCAGAAGGTTGTTTGTCTCCACTACATCATATCATAAATAAATATTATATTGTTTAATCATGGCTCATTCAAAACCAAGACGTGGGCTAACTAACAATTTTTATATATCTATTTTTGCAAAACATGTTATGTGACATTTGCACATTCGCAAGCAAAAAGAATTTAAGAAATTGATCGATTAATTACTGAATTTGGCAGAAAATTTGCCGCCATTTCTCTCTCCCTCTCCCTATCTCTCTCGTTTATTTAGAGAGAGAACGGGATGTCCAAGTCTCTCCCAGAGAACAACCGATAACAGAATTTCAAAATAGGAATGACGTTAGCTTTATTATTTCTTATCTTAAATAAATATTTTAATTAATTTGGTAATCAGCTTCCTTGTTTATGTTTTCTTTTTGGACGGCTTTTCAGCTACGATGCTTTCACTCGGTCTTCACGTAACCATGTTTGACCACACACACACATTCTAACTTCTCTCGAAGCTTTACACCAGATGGATCAAAAGAAAACTGAGTTGTGGCACTTAGGAGGTGATTGGTTTGAAGAAAAAGGGCTGTGGGAATGAGAAATTGTTTACTTGTCAAAGTTAGTAAATGGAAAAGGTTATCGTAGCTCATGGGAAACAAAGAAACCTCCATCTACTTTTGAGTTTCATTTTTCCCTATATGGGAAACCAACGCAAGCATTCATTACACATTTTTTTATGACCAATTTACCCTTATTAACATAAAATGACAATTTTGTCCAATGGCTTCAATTTGAAGAGTGGGGTTTACTTCTACTATTAGAGATACTCTTATAATTCGTAGCAAAAACCAAACATGATAAATAAAATTTTCTGATTAATTAACATGAGAAAATGAATATTCCATTTATAATCCATCGAGAAAAAAAAGAAGATATGAAAATTGATTTCTCACCAATTGCTTTATGTGAACCAAGCAAAACCTAAGAGGCACACCACTCTCACCCTGTATTTTTCAAATTAGTTGGTTCATTAATATAAAAAAAAAAATTATACACTTTTTATTTTATTTGGTGTGTTAGAACTAGATTTGGGACTCGACCTAACTACGTTGGTGGTCATTATTATGTCTACTTCTTTCATTAAATTGGATAATTAAACTTAGTTGGGCCTAAATAATTAAATAAGAGTAGACACAACACATCCTCTTTGGGCTCACACGTAAGTCACGTTTTCTTTTTAAAGCATTTCAGTTGGGTAGAACCACCTACTTAAATTCCTATTGTTATAACTTGGTTTTTTCAAGCTTTGTTTATTTTTAATCATTCTGAGTTTGCAATTTTAATTGGGATGCCTATGCCAGAGTTTATTCGATCCTGTGTGATCGTTAGTGGAGACACACTAGATTATCTTAATTTTGTTGTTCGACCGCTCCGTTATTGTAATCGCCCTTTGTGGCTAGTTTGTTTTGGCCCCTTGTGGTTAATGGCTTTTTAGCTGAATTATGAATGCAATCCTGAAATTGCTCAAAAAAAAAAAAAGAACAAAAGAAGAACAAAATAACCCTATGTTTCTTAGGAAGCACGATATTATTACGTATTCAACTTGTTAGGTCCGAATTCAGGCATGGTAGCAACCTCTTCTTTTCCTCGAACACATTGCATTGAACAATTAGCCAAACGCACATCACCACATATTGACAATTTGTAATGGTTCACTGCATCTGTGATGATTTTTAAAAGTCCAAGTCAACATTCTTCAAAATTTTTTCTTTTATACAAGTGGTGGAAAGTTACCTACAAGTTCATAGGCAATTTCAATAGCAGTTTCATACAACATTTTCATACATCATAAAAGACAATCTTGCACCTGGACTCGGTAAAGAAAGACTGCTCGCGGAAAAAATGGAAGACGATCGCGCGCCAGCAGCAGCAGCAGCCCCAGCCAAGGAGTCTTCCTCCTCAAGCGCATGCAAAGACGTTCCCAATCTCCTCTCCTCCTTCGTCGATACCTTCGTCGACTTTTCCGTCAGTGGCGGCCTCTTCCTGTTGCCTCAGAATGACCAAAATGCCCTCCCTCACCACCGCAACCCCGGCGACGATCCTCTTCCCTCGCCCCCACCGTTGCAGACCTATTATCCCCCGCAGGACCGCTTGATTGCCATCGGCGATCTCCACGGCGACTTGGAGAAGACCAAGGAATCGCTGAGACTCGCTAAATTGATCGACCCGGAGTCGGGTAAATGGGTCGGAGGGTCGTCTACCTTGGTCCAGATCGGCGACGTGTTTGACCGTGGCGGCGACGAGCTCAAAATCCTTTATTATCTCGAGAAATTGAGACGAGAAGCCGCGAGATGCGGCGGCACGGTGATTACAATGCACGGGAACCACGAGATCATGAACGTCGAAGGAGATTTCAGGTTTGCGACTCACAAGGGTATGGATGAGTTTAGGGGTTGGGCCGATTGGTATTGCATTGGGAACCGAATGAAATCGCTTTGTAAAGGCTTGGAAGAGCCCAAAGATCCCTTTGATGGGGTCCCTCTAGGGTTTAAGAATGTCAAGGAAGAGTTTGTAGATGGGTTTAGGGCTAGAATTGCTGCATTGAGGCCAAATGGTCCCATTTCGTCCCGGTTCTTGTCCAAGAACTTGACTGTATTGGTTGTTGGAGATTCAGTTTTCGTCCATGGCGGGCTTTTGGCCGCACACGTTTCTTATGGTCTGGAGAAGATCAATGCGGAGGTGAGGGATTGGGTTCAAGGATTGAAGGACAGATTTGCACCTGACTATTGTCGTGGGAGTAATGCCGTGGTTTGGTTGAGGAATTTTTCGCATGAATTTGCGGAGAAGTGTGATTGTTCAGCTCTTGAACATGTTTTAACTACAATTCCTGGCGCTAAGAGGATGATTATGGGTCATACCATTCAACAGTTTGGGATTAATGGCGTTTGCGAAGAGAGAGCAATTCGGATTGATGTTGGTATGTCGAAGGGGTGTATTAATGGGTTGCCTGAAGTTTTGGAGATCAATGGGAATTCAGGTATGAGGATCTTGACCTCAAATCCATTGTACGAGAAGAAGAAGTATAGATCTTCTGTGGAAAGTGAGAGGAGGCCAGGGCCTGGATTTTTGCCTCAAGAACATGGACCAAAACAAGTGGAAGTGAAGGCTTAACTATTTGGGTATTTTATGCTAAACCTTACTAGTCTTACTTAAATGGAGCTCCTTCTGAACATATATGACTTTTTACTTTTTATTTTCTAAACTATTATTCAGCTGGCCGGAAGTGTAAATATTTAATCATCAATAGTCAAGCTGGAAATTGGATCAATACTAACATTTTGGTATTTTTTAATTTGTGTTTCTATAGCTGTTTTTGTTTTTCAACGTGAAACATTAGTGCTTTCACTAACATTGGAAAATGTTTTGTGCAAGCAGGGGATTTATGCATACAAGTTTTGTTTTGTCATGTTATACATGTTTCAACTGTTTATTAAACTCTTTAGTGTGTTTCTACTTTTATTGATGCATTGTTGATCACTCATATCCTGAATCTAGTATATGTGCTGGATGGTAAGGCATTGTATCATTAGCAGTAGCTACCATAAGAATTCTGATGGCTATTTATTTTGGATTAGACATTGGTAATGGCCAACTATCAAGAGTACTTCTCATTTATAAAAAAAAAGAACTATCAACGTATTGTTGTTTTGTTCCTGACAAGGAAGATTTTACTTGAATGCTCTTACTATTTTCAGTTGATTTTGTCCACAATTGTGTTCTGATTGTTGATGTTGGTAAAAGTGAGGGATGTTATTATGATCTGATGGTCACGAGTGGAATACACTATGACTTATGAGTGTGACGCCAAGTAGGCATATATAAAGGTTTGGGCGTCAAGAATTTGGAATCTTAAGAAAGACCCATAATTTTCTGCTTTGAAAGTGTTTTGCCATTACAATTGTAATGATATTTTTAGGTTTTTGGAAGTCTTTAGTTGTGGGGCGTGATGTGGATCAATTGTTGGACAAGTAATATATTCTCTGGATTTTGCCCGATAGTTTGAAGGAATAACTTTGGTGGCACATGTATTAAAAGTAATGGATCTAGACACAATTTTGTGTTTGATTTTAATTTTATAAGCAGTTTCCAGAGACATGGTCTTGAAATAGCAGGAAATTTTAAGAGTTTGCCTTATTGCAGCTTTTGCTTTTCTTGAACCAGAATCTGGAAATTGCAATGAAGAACATCATTTCTCTGCGATTCATTTTAAAAATGATCTCTATTGAAAGTTGGATTCAGCAGAACTGATTTTCTAACAATGCAAGTATGGGGATTTGGGTTTCTATGCAGTTCTTCCAGCTATCAATATCACTCTTAGCCTCCTTTGTTTCGAAAACTGCCTCAAGTTCAAGCTCGCCAGCAAACTCCTGCTCTCCAGGTATTACAAAATAAAAAGAAAAGAGTATAGAACTAATGAATGCCATAGTACATTGAGTTGAGTTTATGCCAATTCATACTATGCCCTTTTAAGTTAAAATTTGAACGCAAATAGTCCTCACTGCAGTCAAATACATTAATTCTTCCCTGCAGTCAAATCTCTGTTTCCTTCATTTTCCTGCAGTAGTACTTTTTATTTCAATTTGGGTGACTTTTAAATATTTCAATAATTCAAAGTTTTCAATGTTGTTATTGACGTGTTTTGTTGCATAGTTTGGAATATCTTGAGATTAGGGTCCCCTGTAAGCACCAAATCTATAAAAGTATCCTATAGTTCAGCTACTTGAACTGCACAGATGCTAAAGTTGGAAGTAAAAATAGACCGACAACGAGATCTGAAATTAGAGCGAAGGGCGAATAAAGAGTGCCAACTAAGCAACATAACATCTGAAAGTAAATACTAATTTTTTCTTTCTTTTCAAAACGGATTTCCTGTCTGTCTGTTGCATGGTACAATATAACTTAAATAACTTCTGTTCCATATCCTTAAGATTTATAAAATTATTTGATAATTGTAATGGAGGGGTTATATAATTTGAGTTTTGGTATGATGGAGCTCGACATTGAGCTCAAGAATTCCTCCGATAGTTGTTGTAGCCTAACAAAAGTATGGTTGGAATTACAGTTCCTTTGGAAAAAGCCTACCTTTGATTTGGTTTAGTTATAAATATACAATGCAATTTTTTTTTTTTTGAATAAATACACAACCACAGTTGAGGGAAGCAGTGCTACTTGGAGCTCAGTGTACAACTGAAAGAAATGTGTGGATCAAATAGTAGCATTTTTATGAATTACTCAAATAGGTGGATCAATAGGAGAACATAATTTCTCACCTCAACATATTCTTTCTTTTGGCCTTCTCTGTTGGATCAATGTTGTCCATCCTAGAGGCTTTAGTTAGAAGTGCTGGGAGAAGTTCAAATGCATGGTTGAAACTTCCTTGCCAATGGATTGAAGGGGCTAAGTAAATCCTGTTGAGATGACTATCGGAACTTGCTTTTTTCTCTGTTATAGTTGAAATGCATTCTCTGCTTTTAATATCAGATTGTCAACTTTGTAGACTGTTTTTTGTTAGTAAAATTTGTCTTAAGTTGACTGAACCTTTACCATTTGTACTCGTGGCATGACTGTTACTAGATTCATACTCCAGTCATCTCCTTGTTCGACATGGCATTTTGCTGACAGTCATCTGCATGTCCATACATTCACTTGTCTCTTTTATTTTCCTTCTATATTGTAGGAACCATCATAACCATTTCCCATTTTCCACTTTCTTTATCAGATGGCTGACAAGCATACTTGGTCAAACAAAGAAGAGAAAGCATTGCCGGCTGACATTGAGGAGGAGTCGTTGCAAATGGCCAATGTGATGGAGTAGCTACTTTTAAGAATAAATGAATGCAGGAAGGTGTTGTAACTTGTTCATCTTCTTCAATTCCTCCCAAGGATATATGGTGACTCTGCGATTATGGACTTGCTTTATAAGATATATCCAAGTATTCACTATGTTTTAATCGTAGAAGTTATCTTTTCTCTTTTCTGGTTTATGTATCCAACTATATTCTAAGATGCATTTGAGGAATATAATTATCATTGAGATTTCAATTTTGAGTACAGGAATGTGAGCAATTACTCTCTCTACGTAGAGCTTGTATAAATAGGGATAAGCACCAATGGGTACTGAATTTGCATAAGCTTTGTTATGATAGCGAACCAAACCACCATGCAGAGTTGAATTGCTGTTAACCTGGACTTTTCTTGCCTTATCTCAAGTCCTGCAAGAGCTTTCTCTATTAATGCATCTGGAAGGAAAATACAAATGGAAGTAATTGTTTTTTACTGTGTATGGTAATTGTTTTTGTTCATCCATAACTGAGTAAATACACTTCGGGAAAGATTTTGGTGACCCTGAATATTGTTGGGAAGCTTTAGCATCCAACCTCTTTTTCCTCAATTTGTCTCCCAACTTTCTCACGCTAGGATATTATGGGCCCAGTTGGATAGATATTGAAGAAATAATTCGATTTTAAAGTATCACTAACTATGCTACTTCCCTAAAAGCATCACCAATTTAGATTTATTATGTAATCTTCTACATCTAACTACACGTGTTATGACAAGAGCGTGTGTCATAATTGACAAGTCGTGAATATGGTATATTATTAAGGGTGATTTTATTGGCACCCCATTATTTGCTCTTTACACCCCATACAAATTTTAAATATAAATAACATATTTTACCCTTGTACACAATTACCGTTAAGGACAAAAAAATTTAAAATTAAAATTAAAATTGCTCACTACACCCCACATATGTTCCTGCAACCCTAGTTTGAGTTGTTTTTCTCAAACTATCATGTTCCTAAACCCTAAACCTTAGATTTATACGTTTATACTGGTGCAAAAATATATTGTATTTATTCATGAAGGGTGAGATTGAAGTTAGAGAGGCTTCGAATGAGGTACGAGTTTATTTTTTGGCGTTTTTCAAGTTTAGTATTTTATAACAGTCGCTGGTTGCGTTCAGCACATCAGTACCGAACGCGATAGGTAAATTCGGTGGGATGCCACCGAAAAGTTGCACCATTTTCGGTAGGGTTTGATCGGCCAGAAATATAATATTCGGTGGAGATCCACCGAAATATGGAACGTAGTTCAGTGGTATACTACCGAAATATTACCTGCGTTTCAATGACATCCAACCGAAATTTATTTATTTTTTTAGTAACTTATTGCCGACCACAAATTTAATCCAAGCTATTTTGATCTTACTCCCATTGAAGGAACAAAAACAAGGTGACGCCCCTACTGAAGGCAACAATGTGGGAACAGAATATGTAATGGACTATAGTGATCAATTCACAACTTATTCGGTAATTATTTATCTGAAATCCTTTTTAGTATCATTAACGTGGCATTAATGTTTCAAATTTTATATTGAAATAATATGAGTTTTATGTATAGATATTCAATAGTAGAGATGCATTACTTTGTTGGGCTCGTGAGCAAGGAAAATTGAATAATATTGTCATTGTAATTAAAAGGTCTGATTATGGAGGTGAAGGCAAGAGGAGACCTCGTGTAATACTTGCTTGTGAGAGGAAAGGTAACTATAAGTCTTTCAAGTCTAGTGAGACAACAAATATAAGGTCGGATGCAAATAGTGATATGAAAAAATGTGCTAGGGACACTGGTACCAAGAAATGTGGATGCCCATTCTTGTTAAAAGGTGTCAATATTGGTGATGGGATGATTGGAAGTTGGAGGTGGTTTGTGGAGTACACAACCATCCTATTTCAGAGTATATGCAAGGTCATTCATTTGTGGGGCGACTTACTGAAGAGGAGAATGCCTTGTTGGTGGACATGTCTAAGAGTTTGGTGAAACCTAGAGATATTTTGGTCACCATTAAAGATAGAGATGCAATGAATGTTTCAAATATGAAGACAATATACAATGTTTCATGAGTAGGAACTACATCTTCAACCTCTGTAGTATCCTCAAAGTGATCTTGAGGAGCCGCTCTCTGTCTCCTCGTTGATGCCGTGGGACGTTGTCTATTAGGTCGGGATGATGAAGCCTCAGTAGTACCTCTGCGAGTCCTCTTCATATATAAAAACAAACAATATTCAATACACACTCAGTAACGTATTCGGTTGATGATCACTGAAAAAAGGAAATAAATTCGGTGGACTATCACTGAAAAAAGAACACATATTCGGTAGAGTGCTTATCACTGAAAAAAGGAAATAAATTCGTTGGACTATCACTGAAAAAAGAACACATATTCGGTAGAGTGCCATTGAAAAATTAAAATAAATTCGGTGGGAGTCTCCTGAAAAATAGAAACAGATTCGGTGGAGAACCACCGAAACAAGGTAACAATTTCAGTCGTCATCCACCGAAAGTAAGGTTCAAATTCGGTGGACTACCACTGAATCAATGTAACCATTTTGGTGGTAATCCACCGAAACTAGAATCCAATTTCGTACAACCAGGTCCGAACCTAAACCCGTTGAAATCAAAATCAAAACCAGAATCAGACGACCAAACTGCCACAAATAACTAAGATTTCTTGGGCTTCGATAGTCTTACCAGAACCACGTGGCTACCGACGACGGTGATGGGAGAGATAAGAGAAGGTGAAGGATCGGAATCGGACCTGGCCACTGATGACGGTGATGGGGGTTTGCTGGGTTCTGCGATGGCAGGTTTGCTGGGTTCTGCGATTTCAGGTTTGCTGGGTTGTGCGATGGGTCTTTGCAAAGGGCTGCGACGGGGTGTATCCGCAAGATGAAGGAATTTTCGATGGGGTGGGGCTTTGATATCAGATGGGGTGGGGTTTAATTTCAGATGGGGTGTGTTTGAAGGGAATGGGGTTTTCGGTGGATGGTGCCTGATATGAGATGGGGTTTACAAAGTGAGTTAGGGAATGAGGTTCATTAGGGCAATTTAGGAAAAAAAAAAGGGGTATAATGAGTACATTATGGGGTGTAAAAAATTATGGGGTGTAAAGAGCAATTATTGGGGTTCATATAGAATTTCCCTATTATTAATCATATAAAAAGGGTATAATACTAATTAATAGAGGCACATGTTATAATATAAATACATTAATAATATACAACGAAATGTCTATAAATTGTACACTTAGGTAAATACAGTGACTAATTTGGCTACATTTTTTTCTTAGTAATCAAATTAAATTTTTGTACAAAATTCAGTAACCAAAAAGGTGTATTAAATAAGAATGATTCCATTCACACCTCCTTATCCTATTTTCCCACACACTATTCGATGAAAATTTTAATGAGCAATTTGAGAGAACCTTTATGCTTAGACGTTTAGATTGTGTTTGGTAGCTCAAGAAAATCAACATACATTATTACTGCTTAAGAGTTGACAGAGGTACAGATCACTGGCTTTATCTGAAGTCCAGCAATATAAGGAAACGAGTAATGGTAGTAACTTTTTTTTTTTCACCGAGTATATATGCTATGGACATCAGAATAAGTTATAAAATCTTGTTTGTATATTTAAGCATATTTTTAATTTCTTTTATTTCTTAAGAAAAAAAATTGTATTTCCAACAAGATACTAGCATGTCCCTGTCATATATCAACTAGGTGAATAAGTATTGGAAGAAAATCATCGTGGGAATGATTGATTCTGACTCTCAGTCCTTTCGGTTCATTCTTATTGTTCTGATTACAAATTAGTAAACATGTCATTACTATCTAAAGGATCACTAAATATTATTCCCCCAACATGACATGACCCAAATGCCAAAATGTGACTTCATAGTTAGTAGCATATCCTTTGACACTCAAAAGGCTCAATTAGTCTTACTCAACATTAATGCCATTTGACAAACTTGAACAAGCCGGAAAGCAAAATGCTGGTGGAAGTTAGGGAAGTGGAAAGTCAGTGAATGAAAATAAATACCATTTGAACTGCAAAGCCGGTGAGCATGTTGCCTCTTTAAATTTGTACTAAGATCCTTTTCAATCTTAATGAAGTTGACATCAATCCCTCAATTAATAATTAAGGGCAAGCACATGAGCCTCCTAAACAGTTCATCTAACTTACTATAAATAACAAGGTTGCTGGAAACTGATAAAAAGCACCAAAGCCAGCTTAACCACCTTGTAAAAGTTGGATTTACTACTTTTATACCATTTTAGTGTTGCAGGGTTTTGGCACAAAAATCTGTAATACATTATTAGCAACAAAAATCTGTGCCATAGAATTAATTTTGGCTCTATAATTTGCAATCTTATGAAAATAGGAAGTGTTACGGTCACTAACTTGCATCTAATTGAAACAAGAACGTTGGTGCCAATATAGTTCATCGGGTTCCAGTAACCTGTCAAGCTCATTTGCAACCAATTTCTTACTCTGGAGAATGGCTTAAGAGGGGGCAATAGTTTGAAAGGAAGCCAGAGAGGTACGCAGAGACTGAATTTTTGACTTTTTCACTTCGATAGGCACTTAGCATAGATGGCAAGATTAGTCGTAGGAGATTCCTGACAAAGCCACCCTTCTTGAATTATTCTTTAACAGTCTTCGTCAGTTGTCCATTCTTCCTCAAACTGGAAACGACATGGACTCCGACAACGCCAAACATCAACACCATGCCATATGTCGGGGAGGAGAAAAATTGGGTGATGATCAGAAGAATATGCTGAAAATGGTAGATGGTGAAATTGTCTTACTGTTGAAACAAGGTTAAATTACTAAAGCCTCTGTCTAATCGAGCTTGAACATTGGCATTATCTTTGCAGCTGTTTGTCCAGGTAAAAGGATGACCCACAAAATCAAATGATAACATATTACAGGGGTCAATTACCCATTGAAAATCTTCGATTTGACCGACGGAGCGGAGGCAAGGGCTATTTTTTTCGTCCATAAACAAAATCTCATTGAAGTCACCACAACACATCCATGGACCAGTATCCACCTGACTCAAAGGGCAAAGAAACTCCTAAGAATGAATCCGTTGAGTAGGGTCAGGATGACCATAGAACCCAGTAATTCGTGTAGCAAAGGAATTGGGAAAGGTAACCCGAGCCTTAATATGTCCCGAAGAGGATGAGAGCAACACAACCTATAAACCAAGCTTCCAAAGAATACAGAGACCAACAAAGAACCCTTCATGGGGAACACAGAGGACTCCAACCACACCAGGTCTTCGGACCAATCCGCCCATCTAGACAGCAGTCATATGAGTCTCAGTAAGGAAAACAATATCTGGTGTTTTGTCCTATAAGAGGTTTCTGAGAACATGGATCGTATGACAGTTACCAAGCCTTGGCACATTCCAGCTTAATACAGACATATTAGAGACCAGAATTTCCATTCTAACCACCGAGCCAAGCCGAACAAAAAAACCACAGCATGCGAAGGAGAAAGACAGAGACAGGAGAGCAAAAATCCAAAGAATTACCACAACACTAGCATGCTTAGAAAAACACCGGCAGGGACCCAGAGTCACAGACAGTGAAACCAGCAAGTGGGCTGCGCGAGGGAGACATGAAGGCAGAGAGCCCTAACTCCAACTGTGCTCATAATCGATGCCAGACCAAACCCAATAAAATCTCAAGAGACCAGTCCATTAGCAACTGTGATGAGCCCAAGTGGATAAGGGAGAGACAAAACCAGTCACTCGTGGCGAGTGGTAAGGCGAGAAGGAGAGACAATGACTACACCTATCGTTGGCAAATGAGGAATGACAGCTGCTGGACGCATGGCTGCAGCGGCTGACCTTGAGGAGGAACCCTACATATGACATGGAGCTAATTTCCTGTCTTCATTTGTATTGTTATGACTTGGTTTTTTCAAGTTTTATCTATTTTTGGTTATTCTGGTTTTGCACTCTTAGTTGGGATGTTTATGCCAGAGTTTGTTCGATCATGCATGATCGTTAGTGGTGGAGCCCCAAATTGTCTTAATTTTGATGTTAGATCGCTCTGTTATTGTAATGACTCTTTGTGACTAGTGACTTTTTTTGCTGAATTATGAATGCAATTCCAGAATTTCTCAAAAAGGAAAAAAAATATTATAATATGAGCGTATGTCATAATTGATAAGTCATGTATAATATTAATTGTAAAAAAAAGGTATAGTATTAATTAATAGATATAGGTGTTATAATATAAATAGATTGGTAACAAGCAAGGGCTTGTAGCTCATCAAGTGATAATCGTCATACTGAAGAATTTCTTAAAAATATAAACTCGTAGTTAGTACCCTATATATAAGAAAATTTTCTCAATGCGTCCCTTACCTCACACCTCCTTGTGTTACTAGTTCTTTTTTTTACTTTTTCTTTTTTTTGGTGTCAAAACATATGTTACTAGTTTACATGTCATAATTGGTGACCAAAATGATTAATTTATTAGGGACCTAGGGTATAGTATTAAAATAAGAATGCTTCCATTCACACCTCCTTGTCATATTTCTCCACACACTATTTGATGAAAATTTTAATGAGCCCTGTTTGGTACACCTCCTTGGATTGGCTTGGATTGGACTAACTTAAATAACACTCCAAGTCCATGTTTGGTGCAGCCCATCTTTAAGTTAAATGAGACTGTGTGACTTCATAGTTAGTAGCATATCCTTTGATACTCAGAAGGCTCAATTAGTCTTACTCAACATTAATGCCATATAACAAACTTGAACAAGCAGGAAAGCAAAATGCTGGTAGAAGTTGGGGAAGTGGAAAGTCGGTGAATGAAAATAAATACCATTTGAACTGCAAAGCCGGTGAGCATGTTGCCTCTTTGTACTGAGATCCTTTTCAATGCTAATGAAGTTGACATCAATCCCTCAATTAATAATTAAGTGCAAGCACATGAGCCTCGAAAACAGTTCATCTAACTTACTATAAATAACATGGTTGCTGGAACTGATCAAAAGCACCAAAGCCAGCTTAACCAACTTGTAAAAGTTGGATTTACGACTTCTATACCATTTTAGTGTTGCAGGGTTTTTCAATGCAGACCCGTCTTGCTTTCCAAAGGGCCCTTCTGGGTCTCTGGTTGTGCTTGTTTGCTGTAAGCTTCTGCTACAGCAATGCAGAGACTATTGAGGAAGCTGGAGAACAAGCACTAGACAGAGCTTATTCAGGTGAGATATATATATATATATATATATATATAGAGTTCTTTCACTAGACGTCCGCACATTATTACCTTGCGGATGCTATTGGAGGAGAATAAAGAGAGGTAGTAGAAAATACATGGCGTCTGCACAGGAGAAAATCTGTGTGTGTATATATATATATATATATATATTTATATGTGTGTGTATGTAATTAGTCTTAGTGTGATCAAATAGTTCTTTTAGGCTACTTGATTACACTACAAATTTTCTTTTAGAAGGAAGATACTTAGGCTACTTGACAGCTCTAGCAATGTAGCACAATACAATAACAAAAGTTACAAAACGGACCCCTTAATTGCTCCTCATTATTTTGAATTACTTACTGAAATCTCTAGGTTTTGTTATTTTTTTTTTGTTAATTGTTTTTCTGATGAGTAACATTCTTCTGCATCTCTTTGTGCACATGTCCAATTGAAGAGCTGCAAACAGAGGCTGCAGAGCTCAATGAAGAAGGGAAGTTTGTCTTTAAGAAACACCCTCTACCAAAGATTCCCATTGTAAAGAAGCCATTTCCACCAAAGCCCTTCTTCAAGAAGCCACTTCCACCACCAGTTCCAGTCTTCAAGAAGCCACCCCCTCCACCTGTTCCAGTCTTCAAGATTCCACCCTTCAAGAAGCCGGGTCATCCACCGGTACCAGTTGTGGAAGAGAAACCTTTTGTAAAGAAGCCATTTTTTCATCCCCTTCCAAAATTCAAGAAGCCATATCTACCTCCAGTTCCAATCTATAAGAAGCCACTTCCTCCACCAATTCCCGTATACAAGAAACCATTTCCCCATCCTATTTTCAAGAAGCCACTTCCTCCGCCCATTCCAACATTTCCTCCACATCCTTTCCTTGGGAAGCCACTCCCTCCTCTGGTTCCCTAAAGCTAGCCTAGTGTTCTTTCACCTAAGCCCATATTGTTAAGGGATGAAAGCATATAAGTTATGCATTAGTTAGAATAAATTCCAACATGGAGAGAGAAGGAGACAGAGAGAGAGAAAGAAGAGACTGTTCTTGGAAGTTGGAACTTTACTATCAACTTTTGCATTGTAATATTTCTACATGTATTGTAATATTTCTGCTTGTTCTTGCTGTTATATGGCTACTGTGTGATAGTAAATTTGCATTTTATCAGTTCAAGGAAATATTTTTCATTAATTCCAAAGAATCAACCGAGCCCTCAGCACATAAGACTTTTTCTGGATTAATTAGTACTCAAATGGTGAATTGTCAAGGCAACGGGTCCACAGCTCAATGGTAAGAGCAATTGTTTGTAGATCAGTGGCCTCAAGTTCGAACCTTAAACTCAATGGCACCTCCCCCTTCCAAACTTCGACAAGAAAAAATGGTGAATTGTGAAAGGGAAAGAACCACACTAAACCTACTTGATTAAGGACCAGTTTATTCATTACCCTAATTCTAAGTCTTTAGAGCATCCACAATAGACTCCCTAAACCACCTCTTTAGACAAATTTTAGGTAGGGGTGGGCACTTAAACCGGCGAACCGGAAATCCGAGCCGAACCGCACCGAACCAAACCGGAAAAAAACAAAGTTGACCAAAAAGTCAAAAATCGGTCAAAAATCGAACCGGACCAGTTTTGGATCCAGTTCCATGTCTTCAAAAACCGGATCGGGCATAACCGAACCGGTCAAATTTAAAAATATATAATTTCAATATATATTTATATTTAATGCTATATTTTTAATTTCACAAAAAAAAAAAACTAATATTTTTCCAAGTTCAATTTCAAAATATCTATCTTTTCTAACTTTAATATTTATTTTTATATGAAATTGAATAATTTATTAATTTTCAAGTAATAATAATAATATTTCAGTTGAGAATTGTATTAAAATTTAATTTTTATAATCCGGTTCAAAACCGAATCGGACCGGAATCGAACAGTTTTTGAAATTTTTTTATTAAAACCGAATCGAATCGAACCAAATCCGATGAATAGTACCAAATCGGTTCTAATTTGGGGCAAAAATCGGTCCAACCCAAACCGTGCCCACCCTTAATTTTAGGGAGGAATTGGAAAAATACAACTCCAACCATACTCCCTATCCACCTCCTACAATAAGGAGATCTTTAGAAGCTCCTAAATCTGAGGAGAGAAAAAGGACTCTTATAGAGCATCCACAATGATGCTCTCTATTTCTTAGCTAAAATTTGGCTAAGAATATAAGAAAACTATTTTAGGAGCTCTCTAAAAAATTTCAACTCCAACCATACTCCCTAATTTGGAGAGTCATAAATGCTATAACTCTTTTTTGATTGGTCCATCTCTATTAAAAAAATAAAATAAAAAATAGTTAACATTAAATGAAGGTTTGAAATACTCATTAAATAAAGCAGCATTAAATTATAGGGAGCCACTAGGAGTCCTTTCTCTCTCCTCAGATTTAGGAGCTCCTAGAGGGCTTCCTATTTTAGGAGGCGGATAGGGAGCGTGGTTGGAGTTGCATTTTTACGATTCCTCCCTAAAATTTGTCTAAGGAGGTGGTTTAGGGAGCCCATTGTGGATGCTCTTAGTGGCTCCCTATAATTTAATGATGCTTTATTTAATAAGTATTTCAAACCTTTAATTAATGCTAACTTTTTTAATATTATTTTTTAATAAAGATAGATCAATTAAAAAGAGTTATAGCATTTATGATTCCCTAAACTAGAGAGCATGATTGTGGATGCTCTGACAACCATTTGTACTTTGCCCTTCATTATGGCAAAATTCTAAGATGCATTTGAGGAATATAATTATCATTGAGAATTCAAGTTTGAGTACAGGAATGTGAGCAATTACTCTCTCTACGTAGAGCTTGTATAAATAGGGATAAGAATCAATGGGTACTGAATTTGCATAAGTTTTGTTATGATAGCGAACCAAACCACCATGCAGACTTGAATTATGGACTTATTAGCACAGTTGTTAACCTGAATTTTTCTTGCCTTATCTCAAGTCCTGCAAGAGCTATCTCTATTAATGCATCTGGAAGGAAAATACAAATGGAAGTAATTGTTTTTGACTGTGTATAGTAATTGTTTTTGTTTATTCATAACTGAGTAAATACACTTTGGGAAAAATTTTGGTGACTCTGAATATTGTTGGGAAGCTTTAGCATCCAACCTCTTTTTCCTCAATTTGTCTCCCAACTTTCTCACGCTAGGATATTATGGGGCCCAGTTGGATAGATATTGAAGAAATAATTCGATTTTAAAGTATCACCAACTGTTCTACTTCCCTAAAAGCATCACCAAATAAGATTTATTATGTAATCTTCTACATCTAACTACACATGTTATAAATAGTTTTTAAAAAATCCTAGTCCCCTCTCTCCCAAAAAAACACTCTATAGCTGTTTTCACTTTGAGAGGATAGGAGTCAATGTTCTTCCTCCCCTCTCCCCTTCTCCCTTCCTATCTTCTCCTCTTTTCCCCAATTTTTAGAGATAGAAGGTTTCCCTTATTTGTCTTCATTTTGTAATGATTTTCCTCCACTCATCACATGCGGATGCGTTTTGGCCTCAAATTTTCAACTGCGTTTCGGTGTTGGATCTCTACCACAATCATTTTTGCGGTTTCTTTATGTTTGGAATAAGTCGCAAAGACTCTCTCTAGGTTTTCTGTGTAGTTTTCATCTCTCCTTTTTTGAGAGTTTTTCACCTCTCCTTTGTGAGAGCTTTCCACCTCTCCTTTGTGAGAGTTTTTTTTTGGAGAAGACGATGGATTTCATTAGATAATCAAAGTATTACAATAGGATAAAGCATGTATAGAGTGGCCTCGTTAAAACCTCTATGAGGAAAACCTAATGGGACAAAGCCTCAAAACAGGAAAGTGTACCACACACGCCAAGACTACAAGAGAGTCAAGCAACAGTACACTCAGGAGAGTCCTCATTTAGACAATCCAGTAACCAAAGAGGTGGGAAAGAAAACCAAAAAGCTAAAACTTCTTGACCAAGACTGTATTGCATAAGACGATCCGCCACTCTGTTAGCTGTGTGGGGGAACAAAGCGAGCTGAGTAGCAGGGGAGTGAGGAGAGGAGCCGGTGAATATCTTCAACTAGAGCCCCTTCTGCCGCATAACAGGGATCTTCCTGAAGGATCAAATGGATGGCGGTCGAAGAGTCATACTCAATAATGAGATGCGTGAGAGAAGCATCCACCTCAAAGGAAATACAAATTTTGGGAGCATACAACTTAGAAGCCGGGACTGACAGCAAGCTAGATCACGCATCGCTACTGCCCCACAAAGACGACCGTAGGAATCTCTAACCGTTATACCAACCCCACGTAAATTAGAACTCAAGCTAAGTGCACCATTAATGTTAATTAAGTTTAAAATAACCAGAAGGGGGAGATTGCCACTTTTTATCAGGAATTGCCAAAGAAGACCGCCTATGATGGATTGATAAAACCTTCTGATACTCAGCATCATAGTTCTTTGCACTGAAAACTATTTGATCAGGAGGCAAGACAGGAGAACTAAACAAAGCTGCATTTAAGGTATTCCACAAGAACCACAAAGTAATAGTAAACAAAGAGTGCTATGAGCTAGGGAGGATATCCCATACAACCAACAACCAAGTTGCAGCATCGTGACAGAGTAAAGTGGTGAGAAGTGGAGCCCAGCCCATTAAGCACAAAACAGAAGAATTAATAGTGCAATCGTGAATAGCATGCATCGCAGTTTCAATCGAACCCATACAATGAAAGCAAGTGGTATCTTGGACTATTTTCCACTGAAGAAGCACCTCACGGGTAGGGAGAAGTGTTGTGAGCGAGACACCAAAGGAAATGTTGCATTTTCGGTGGAACTTAAAGCTTCCATAGATGCTTTCATAACTGTTGAGAGTAGGAAGAGGAAGACCCGGACACAAACAAAGAGGCCATCTAAGCTTGAAATTCTAATGCAGACCATCCACTCTTAACTGTATACTGACCATTACAAGTAAAATTCCAAATACGGCGATAACCAAAATCGCAATTCAGAGGAATAGATAAGATGAGTCAACTTCAGGAAAGGTGAATAAGCAGTAGATCTCAGAAACATTCTAGTGACCATTAGCAGTAATAAGAGCACTGACTCTGGAATCCATAGGGAAACAAGGAGAAGATTGAACAGTAAATGTAAGATGGTGAGGTACCCACGGATCGGTGTAAATGTTCACAAGTCGGCCATCACCGATACGCCATTGAAGACTACGGGAGAGGAGTTCACGACCCCATAATATTGACTGTCAGGTAAAAGAAGGTGCCAAACCCTTTTAAGCATGCAAAAAATCAAACTCTGGAAAATACTGAGCTTTAAGCATCTGTGCAATAAGGGAATTGGGAAATTCCAATAGACGCCACCTTTGTTTGGCAAGCAAAGCTTGATTAAAGTAGACAAGTTCTCGAAAACCGAGACCTCCTTCAGTCTTATGCTTGCTCAAAGCCTTCCAATTCTTCCAATGTATACCTTTTTCACTGCCTTTAGACCACCAATAATGAGCAAAAATGCTCTCAATTTTAGAGCATAAACCAGCCGGTAGACGAAAGGCACTCATAGAATAGGTTGGCATCGCTTGACACACCGACTTAATAAGCATCTCCTTCCCAGCTTTCTAAATAAGTTTACCTTCCCATCCTTAAATCTTCTTCCAAATGCAATCTTTGATATAGCTAGGAACATATGTTTTTTATTTTTTTCCAACTATAGTTGGAAGATCCAAATAACGTTCATGGCAAGGGACGATTGGTACCCCCAAAAGCGCTTGAAGTTGAGCTTGGACTGATTCAGAGGTGGATGGGCTAAAATAGATAGCAGACTTGGCAAATTTTATTTGTTGTCCCAAGGCTGCTTCATAAAGATTAAAAAGGCGCTACAATTTTGTTATCTGGGTAACTTCAGCATCACAAAATAAGAGACTATCATTTGCACAAAAAAAAAAAAAAGAAGGTAATTAAGAGAAGGAGCAATAGAAACCCCGTGTTTGTGCCTAAATAAATCACGGCCTTTGCGGCCGAGGAATCCTCCTCTCGGCCGCGGTCTTTTCTCATGGGCTCAAGAAAACGCTAAGGCAAGGTTTTCTCGGCCTCTCGAGTAAAACTCGCGGGCCGAGGCCGAGGAACACACAGGGCACGGCCAAGGGAGATATTGACCAAATCATCACGTGGCTTCAGGGTCCCACGCCCCATTTAATGAAGTAACGCCTCTGTCCATCACAGCAAATCCACTAGGGCACGAAGCATTTAATGCATGAGGGCAGAAGGGAGTTGATTGAAGGCAGGATTTTGTAATCAGAGTGGTTAGGAACAAACATTCCATCAGATGTTCTTGCAATTGGCAGTCCCTTCACCAACCACTAAACCAGGGCATTTAATGCGTTCCCACGGCCAGAGACGCAGAGACCTCGATCAGAGCAGTGGCCGAGATTTACCGAGATTCATGGGGGTCACACCACCATGCTTCACAATCCCAAATGCTGATCAGACCCAGCCATGCTTGCCCTGATTAGACTCCACCATGCAGGTCTTGTCAAGTCTCGATTGTCTCTCCCGGACTCCTGCTATATAAACCAAGCTCAAGACCACATGCAAAAGGTCCAACTCCAAAAACCAAAAGCCTCCCACGGAGCAACTTATTTTTTCTGTCATGTACTTTCAATATCTTTACATGCTTTCTTAGGAGTAGTGATAGATTGTAAGAAACTTCCATTCATCAATATATCATACGACCCTTGATTTCTCAAGGCGCCGGAGCACCACCCTTGTTGTCGCCTCACTCACCCCATATATCATACGACCGTCGCTCTCCGAGCAACGCGCCGGAGCACCGCCCAAAACCCACCACCTACCACCAACGGCCTTGTAGTTCAGGCCGTGAACCTAACGGCCGAGACCAGTTCCTTTCTCGGCCACAATCGTTTGATAAGAAGTCCAGACCAAACAGGCGCAATATTCTAAACACCTTCTAAACCAAACACTCCACCGAACTCGACGCACGGTAGACCGTGCTGGCACGCCCGCGCACAAACCGCACCGCATTCCAAAAGTAGGACTCCGTGTTATACGCACGTCCCCTCGGCCCGGAGAACCAGGCCGAAGAGATTTGCGCAGGCAACACCCCGCAGACTCGAGAATCCCGATCGGCTTTACGAAGTAATGCTGAAAAACCTTCAGCCACTAAAAGGAATAAATAGGATGAGAGGATCTCCTAGGCGTAGACCCTGAGTAGGAGTGATGTTAGATCACTCTGTTATTGTAATGACCCTTTGTAGCTAGTGGCTTTTTTGGCTGAATTATTAATGCAATTCCAGAATTTTTCAGAAAGAAAAAAAAAATATACATATTATAATATGAGTGTATGTCATAATTGATAAGTCATGAATATGGTATAGTATTAATTGAAAAAAAAAATGGTATTGTATTAATTAATAGATACTGTTTGTACCATATCTGACCACCCACTCACGTCGTGACATGTGGAACGCCCTCAAACCAGAGACCAGCTCAAATGGGCCATACCGAATGATCTCTCGGCACTCTCTGCCAATTCAGAGGGTAGATTGCACACCATCGGTCCCTAACGCCAACCTTCGGCAGGCTCTAACGAGAGACCAACCATCACATCAATCCGACTCTGACAAATTGCCTCAGGATTCCTGTCAGAACCTGTCAGAACGACTTGTCGACCTCCGAAGACACTCCCACGAGTCCCACATCGAAACTAAGTACCAAGAGCATCACAAATGCTCTCTATAAATAGAGCCCCTTGGCCTAGCCAAGTGGTAAGACTTTCTGATTGAATTAGTGCTTCCACTATTAGTAAAATCGCTCTTAGTTACTAACTTTGGCATCGGAGTACCTTCGGCAAGTACCACTCCGGCACCCTCTCCTACATTCGGATCCAGCCCCGCTTGGACCTTCGGACATCATGGAAGAAGGTCACTTCGGTCCTCATCCATCAGCATACTTGTAAGTTAGCCTAAATTCTTATCTGTTCAGATTTAGCGCGAACAGATACATGTGTTATAATATAAATAGATTGGTAACATGCAAGGGCTTGTAGTTCAAGTGATATTCGTCACACCGAAGAATTTCTAAAAAATATAACCTCGTAGCTAGTACCCTAGTAGAGCATATATAAGAAAATTTTCTCAATGTGTCCCTCACCTCACACCTCCTTGTGTTACTAGTTTTTTTTTTCTTTTTGTCGTAACATTGTGTTACTAGTTCACATGTTATAATTGGTGAACAGCATGATTAATTTATTAGGGGCCTACAGTATAATCTGGACGCTTAGATGTCTAGATTATATTTGGTAGCTCAAGAAAATGAACATACATTATTAATATTGCTTAAGAGTTGAAGGGGTACAGATCATTGGCTTTATCTGAAGTCCTGCACTATAAGGAAGCAAGTAATGGTAGTAACTTTTGTTTTTACTGAGTATATATGCTATGGATAACAGAATAAGTTATACAATTTTGTTTGTATATTTAAGCATATTTTTAATTTCTTTTATTTCTTAAGAGAAAAAAAAAATTGTATTTCCAACAAGATACTAGCATGTCCCTGTCATATATCAACTAGGTGGATAAATATTGGAAGAAAATCATCGTGGGAATGACTGATTCCGACTCTCACTCCTTCCGATTCATTCTTATTGTTTTGATTACAAGTTATAGTAAACATGTCATTACAATCTAAAGGATCACTAAATATTATTCCCCCAACATGACATGACAAATTAAGCTTGGGATTAGTACCCAAATGCCAAAATGTGACTTCATAGTTAGTAGCATATCCTTTGATACTCCGAAGGCTCAATTAGTCGTACTCAACATTAATGCCATTTGACAAACTTGAACAAGCAGGAAAGCAAAATGCTGGTAGAAGTTAGGGAAGTGGAAAGTCGGTGAATGAAAATAAATACCATTTGAACTGCAAAGCCGGTGAGCATGTTGCCTCTTTGTACTAAGATCCTTTTCACTCTTAATGAAGTTGACATCAATCCCTCAATTAATAATTAAGTGCAAGCACATGAGCCTCCAAAACAGTTCATCTAGCTTACTATAAATAACAAGGTTGCTGGAACTGATAAAAAGCACCAAAGCCAGCTTAACCAACTTGTAAAAGTTGGATCTACTAGTTTTATACCATTTTAGTGTTGCAGGGTTTTTCAATGCAGACCCGTCTTACTTTCCAAAGGGCCCTTCTGGGTCTCTGGTTGTGCTTGTTTGCTGTAAGCTTCTGCTACAGCAATGCAAAGACTATTGAGGAAGCTGGAGAACAAGCACTAGACAGAGCTTATTCAGGTGAGATATAATATATATATATATAGATTCTTTCATCAGACCTCCGCACATTATTACCTTGCGGATGCCATTGTAAACATGGAGGAGAACAAAGAGAGGTAGTAGAAAATACATTGCGTCCGCACGGTAATAACATCCGGAGGTTCGCATAGGAGAAAATCTGTATGTAATTATATATTAGTCTTTGTGTGATCAAATAGTTCTTTTAGCTACTTGATTACGCTACAAATTTTCTTTTAGAAGGAAGCTACTTACGCTACTTGACAGCTCTCGCAATGTAGCACAATACAATAACAAAAGCTACAAAACAGACCCCTTCATTGCTCCTCATTATTTTGAAATACTTACTGAAATCTCTAGGTTTTGTTATTTTTTTTGTTAATTGTTTTTCTGATAAGTAACATTCTTCTGCATCTCTTTGTGCACATGTACAAATTGAAGAGCTGCAAACAGAGGCTGCAGAGCTCAATGAAGAAGGGAAGTTTGTCTTTAAGAAACACCCTCTACCTAAGATTCCCATTGTAAAGAAGCCATTTCCACCAAAGCCCTTCTTCAAGAAGCCACTCCCACCACCAGTTCCAATCTTCAAGAAGCCACTCCCTCCACCCTTCAAGAAGCCAATCCCTCCTCCAGTTCCAGTCTTCAAGAAGCCACTCCCTCCACCTGCTCCAGTCTTCAAGATTCCACCCTTCAAGAAGCCGGGTCATCATCCGGTACCAGTTGTGGAAGGAAAACCATTTGTAAAGAAGCCATTTTTTCATCCCCTTCCAAAATTCAAGAAGCCATCTCTACCTCCTGTTCCAATCTATAAGAAGCCACTTCCTCCACCAATTCCCGTATACAAGAAACCATTTCCCCATCCTATTTTCAAGAAGCCACTTCCTCCACCCATTCCAACATTTCCTCCACATCCTTTCCTTGGGAAGCCACTCCCTCATCTGGTTCCCTAAAGCTAGCCTAGTGTTCTTTCATAGAAGTTATGCATTGGTATAGAATAAATTCCTACATGGAGAGAGAAAGAGACAGAGAGAGAGAGAGAAGAAAGATGACAACGGAAAGAAGAGATTGTTCTTTGAAGTTGGAACTTTACTATCAACTTTTGCATTGTAATATTTCTGCTTGTTCTTGCTGTTATATGGCTACTGTGTAATACCCAATTTGCATTTTATCAGTTCAAGGAAATATTTTTCATTAATTCCAAAGAATCAACCTCAAGCCCTCAGCACATAAGACTTTTTCTGGATTAATTAGTACTCAAATGGTGAATTGTCAAGCCAACGGGTCCATAGCTCAATGGTAAGAGTATTTGTTTGTAGATTAGTGACCTCAGGTTCGAATCCTAAACCCAATGACACCTTCCCCTTCTAAACGTTGACAACAAAAAAATGGTGAATTGTCAAAGGGAAATAACCTCTAGGAGCTCCTAAATTTGAGGAAAGAGAAAGTGTTAGATTTCAGAGAGACGGGTCATCGGCCCATTACTAGCAACATCGATATTGTCCCCAACTTAACCACTTACAAAGTCTAGTAGGTGTGGGGTTTTATCACAAAAGGCATCTGTATTATTAGTAGTAGAGCCATTCATTATATTTTGTATTTTATTTAGTCAAGTTTCCGATGTGAGACTCATATTCTTCAACAGAAATGACTCTTAGTGGCTCCCTGTAATTTAATGATGCTTTATTTAATAAGTATTTCAAACCTTTAATTAATGCTAACTTTTTTTTTATATATATAATTTTTTAATAGAGATGGACCAATTAAAAAAGAGTTATAGCATTTATAATTCCCTAAACTAGGAAGCATGATTGGAGTTTAAATTTTATAGAGAGCTGCTAAAAACTTTTATATGTTTTTAGATAAAATTTAACTAAAAAATAGAGATCATGATTGTGGATGCTTTGACAACCATTTGTACTTTACCCTTCATTATGGCAAAATTCTAAGATGTATTTGAGGAATATAATTATCATTGAGATTTCAATTTTGAGTACAGGAATGTGAGCAATTACTCTCTGATGTAGAACAGCCCGTAGGTTTAGAGTAAACAGCCCGTAAGTTTAGAGTAAACACTTGAGCAATAGAACAGAGAAGAAATAAGGGATCGAGGAGAAGAATTAGAGATCGAAGAGACGAAGGGAAAGGGAAGGAATCAGAGAGTTTAAAGTAAGGAAATTTATCATTAATCAAGTCTGCCTTATAAGATTACAAACAACTCTATTTATAGAGGCAAAACCCTTTTTAGTTTGGGAAAAGGAAAAGTAAACTTTAAGAAATAGGAAAGCAAATTAACTAATAAGAGATCCTTTAACAAGAAGGAATCTGTAAGAATTAGGAAAACTAATAATAGGAAAACTAATAAGAGGAAAACTAATCCAATTAGAAGTAGGAAAACTAATAATATGCATTCTGCATCATTCTCCCCCACCGAAAAAGAACTCGACACCGGTGAGTAAACCAAGATTACGGATGACGACGACGTTTGTAAGTATGGATGATGGGAGGACGGGATGCAGCCAAATCCAGATCATGAAGAGCATCCTGATAACTTTGCAGAAGAGTAGAATCCAACTGGAAAAATTCAGCTTCTGTAATCCAAGTATCCTCAGTAGCAGGCCTTCCAACCCAACGAACCAGATAACGGGTAGAACCTCCAGTAGACGAGGCCACAACTTCATGATCCAAGACGTCCTCAATCTGATCTGTAGGGATAGAACTAGTAGAAGGAATACGCGGCACCATAGGAGGAGTGGAACCCTGAGCAACATCCATAGAAATAGGTGGAGAAAAGGTGCCCCGATAAGGAGATAAATCAGAAACATTGAAAATGGGACTTATATACATATCGGCGGGCAACTCAATCAAATAAGCATTGGATCCAAGCTTCTTAATGATATGACAAGGACCCATCGAACGAGCATGAAGCTTCTTAAAAGAGTGCTTAGGAAAACGTTTAGGACAAACCCACACCATAACAAAATCCCCTTCCTGAAACTCCTGTTGACGACGATGAGCATTGGCTGCCAGTTTATAAGTGTCGGTGTGCATGGATATCTGCCTATGGATGTCATCATGCAGTTGCCTAATATGTTCAGCAAATGACGTAGCAGAATCTAAGGCGTGGGCAGCCATAGGAAGAGCAACAAAATCAACAGGTGATCGGGGAGAAAACCCATGAACCACCTCAGAAGGACTCTTACCGGTACTTCGATTAACTGAGTTGTTATAAGCAAACTCAGCCACAAGCAACAAGAGATCCCAATTACCAGGTTTATCCCCAACTAAACAGCAGAGTAAATCACCAAGGCTGCGATTAACCATTTCAGTTTGACCATCGGTTTGGGGATGGAAAGCAAAAGAAAACTTCAAAGTAGTACCGAAAAGCTTCCACAAAGTCTTCCAAAAATAACTAAATTTGACGTCACGATCAGAAACAATGGAGACAGGGAGGCCATGCAAACGGACTACTTCCTTAAAAAATAACTTGGCCACATAAGAAGCATCAGTATTTTTGGCCACATAATATTTCTGCTTGTTCTTGTTGTTATATGGCTATTGTGTGATAGTAAATTTGCATTTTATCAGTTCAAGGAAATATTTTTCATTAATTCCAAAGAATCAACCTCAAGCCCTCAGCACATAAGACTTTTTATGGATTAATTAGTACTCAAATGGTGAATTGTCAAGGCAACGGGTCCACAGCTCAATGGTAAGAGCAATTGTTTGTAGATCAGTGGCCTCAAGTTCGAACCTTAAACTCAATGGCACCTCCCCCTTCTAAACTTCGACAAGAAAAAATGGTGAACTGTGAAAGGGAAAGAACCACACTGAACCTACTTGATTAAGGACCAGTTTATTCATTACCCTAATTCTAAGTCTTTAGAACATCCACAATGGACTCCCTAAATCACCTCAGTAGACAAATTTTAGGTAGGGGTGGGCACTTAAATCGGTGAACCGGAAATCCGAGCAGAACCAAACCGGAAAAAAACCGAGTTGACCAAAAAGTCAACAACTGGTCAAAAACCGAATCGAACCGATTTTGAATCCGGTTCCATGTCTTCAAAAATCAGACCGGGCCGAACTGAACTGGTCAAATATATAATTTCAATATATATTTATATTTAATGCTATATTTTTAATTTCACAAAAAAATATATATATATATTTTTCCAAGTTCAATTTCAAAATATCTATCTTTTCTAACTTTAATATTTATTTTTATATGAAATTGAATAATTTGTTAATTTTCAAGTAATAATAATAATATTTCAGTTGAGAATTGTATTAAAAATTAATTTTTATAATCCGGTTCAAAACCGAACCGAACTGAAACTGGACAGTTTTTGAAATTTTTTTTTATTAAAATCAAACTGAATCAAACCGGATGAATAGTACCATATCGTTCTAATTTGGGGCAAAAATCGGTCCAACCCGAACCGTGCCCACCCCTAATTTTAGGGAGGAATTGGAAAAATACAACTCCAACCATGCTCCCTATCTACCTCCTAAAATAAGGAGATCTCTAGGAGCTCCTAAATTTGAGGAGAGAGAAAGGACTCATAGTGGCTCCCTATAATTTCATGTTGCTTTATTTAATGAGTATTTCAAACCTTTAATTAATGATAACTATTTTTTATATTATTTTTTTAATAGAGATAGACCAATTAAAAAAGAGTTATAGCATTTATAACTCCCTAAACTAGAGAGTATGATTGGAGTTTAAATTTTATAGAGAGCTCCTAAAATAACTTTTATATGTTTGTAGCTAAAATTTAACTAAAAAAATAAAGAGCATGATTGTGGATGCTCTTAGTGAAACTGTGCTCTTAATCTTGGCATCTGAGAGCATTCACACTCGGGTCCCTAAATCACCTCCTTAACAAATTTTAGTGAGGAATTGGAAAAGTACAACTACAATCATGCTCCCTATCCACTTCCTAAAATAGGGAGACCTTTAGAAGCTCCTAAATCTGAGGAGAGAGAAAGGACTCTTAGTGGCTCCCTATAATTTAATGATGCTTTATTTAATAAGTATTTCAAACCTTTAATTAATGCTAACTTTTTTAATATTATTTTTTAATAGAGATAGACCAATTAAAAAGAGTTATAGCATTTATGATTCCCTAAACTAGAGAGCATGATTGTGGATGCTCTGACAACCATTTGTACTTTGCCCTTCATTATGGCAAAAGTCTAAGATGCATTTGAGGAATATAATTATCATTGAGAATTCAATTTTGAGTACAGGAATGTGAGCAATTACTCTCTCTACGTAGAGCTTGTATAAATATGGATAAGCATCAATGGGTACTGAATTTGCATAAGCTTTGTTATGATAGCGAACCAAACCACCAGACTTGAATTATGGACTTATTAGCGCAGCTGTTAACCTGGATTTTTCTTGCCTTATCTCAAGTCCTGCAAGAGCTATCTCTATTAATGCATCTGGAAGGAAAATACAAATGGAAGTTGTTTACACCATAATCAACCAAGCATATCCAGCCTGAAAACAACTAGCACCAAGGCAGACATGCCTTCTACCCCGCCGAAGGAAGACACTCTTCCAAGGTGCCAGACACCTGCGCGCCGAAGCTCCCGACTGCAGAAGCTCACAAACTGCCAAACCTAATCTCCATGACACATGTCACCACCACAGCGACTTGCACAAAGTCCCACGTCGGAAATCTACACAAACCTCCCACTTTCACTTCCCTATAAATAGGGAACAATACCTTAATAAAAAGGATAACTACTTTCTCACCTTTTACTGTTACTCTGCTAAAGTTACTACTCTTAGCTGACTTAAGCATCAGAGAGCCTTCAACCGGCACCACACCAGTGTCCGAAGCTTAACGACTGCTTCTCTTACTTTGTCTTCTGTAGGCTCAGCCCTTACTGAAGGTCCATGCCTACTTCCCCTGCTGAAGACACAACCATTTTCTCTAAGTTGACCCTCTCTGAAAAAGAGTATTAATAGTTTGGCGCCGTCTGTGGGAATCGATATTTGAATCCCATTTTTCTCTACCAGCCCAGCTGGCTCCTTCTCCTGTCCAGCCCCGTCGCCTCTTCTTCACTCTGCACTCTGCTATGCCTACTGAGGATAGCCACGATACTCAGCACCATACCCCCATTGAGGGTACTTCCCGAAGGAAACCTTCGACTGAGGTCAATCTCCAGGCCGAGGTGGAACTCTTCCCCGCCATTGTCACCAAGATGTCCGAGAAATATGACCATCTTCATGCCAAGAACGTTGAGCTGGAACATGACTATCGCACGCTAAAGCATAATTGGGAGATGAATCAGGCCCAGGGCTCCCAACGTGACCTTACCCAGGAACCTGAGCGTACCCAGCCAAACTAGCCGAAGCACTCCCACCATAGTGCCCCAATCCAGCCTAGGCCCAGCAAGGGTAAAGGCCCCCTTCATCCGTAGACAACCAAATCGCGGCTCCTCCGCATCTGTTAAGTCCAAGGACCCAAGGGTGGCGCACCTAGGCCCCCCACCGAAGCCTACCCACCTACCCGTTAGAGAAGGTATAGGGGACTCAGAGAACTGGGGGCAGGATTACTCAGAAGACTACGAGTTCTATTACACCGAGGCGTTTGAGGAACGTGAACCTTACCTAGCCCCTGGCCACCCACACCTCAGGCCTTCCGCACCCGAGACGCTCCCTCATGCCGACCAGGCCATGAGGTTTCTCTTCAAGAAGGTCCGGCGCCTGGAGAGCGAGCAGCAGCGCACCCACCAACCCCTCTGGGCGACGCTACGACTTGGGCCATTTACCGAACGCATCCTTAACTACCACCAGGAGAAAGACATCCAGCCCCTCCACATCGCCTTCTACACTGGCACGGAGATCCTCTCACCCACATACATTCTTTCCAGTCTGCCCAAGGGGCCAAGGGCCTCATTGACGAAGGCATGTGCCTCCTCTTCCTTTCCACCCTCAGTGACGCGGCCCTGAATTGGTTCTACAGACTGAACCCCCGCACCATCAACACAGTTGACAGTCTGAAGCAGGCCTTCTTGGACCATTTCATGATCTAGACTAACCGCTTGTACTCCGCCGACGACCTGTACATGCTTAGACAGGGTGAGGACGAGCCCCTTCGAGAGTATGCAGCCCGATTCATTCACAAATACTCCCGCTGCCCGGAGACCGACGACCGCGCTGCCTTCAGCACCTGCAAGAGTGGCCTCCGAGAGTTCAACTTCCGGTACCTGGTGTACAGCAACCTTGGAACACATATGCTGAGCTAATGAAACATGCAGCAGTTCATGCCAAGGCTGAGTACTTCAATTCCAAGCGTGGCCCAGCCACCCTGGCACGAAACACTTTTGCTGATCCCCCACCTGCTTCAGTACCCACTCCAACCCCACCTCAGCATTCTTCTCCCCCCCCCAAGTACCCAGGGTACCCCACACCCCAAAAGAAAAGATAGCTACCAGCATACTTTCAGCAATAACAAGCGAGGCAAACATGACAACCACCACCAGTCCAGCGGGAGCAACCCTCCCAGGACAAATGATCGAGCTCCACTCCCCTTCACACCCAGGCCTAGGTTTGAGGTCTTCACCACCCTGAACACTACCTACGAGGATGTCCTGGTGCACGAAGCACCTATCATACCCAAGCCCCCCCCCCCCCCCCCCGGGAAACTAGGCAGCAAGCCTATGCCCAACACAGGTGTCTTCTGTCGCTTTCATCAGTTCGGTGGCCACGATACCGAATCATGTGTTGCTTTGCGCAACATTATTGAAGGCCTCATCCGTGAAGGCAAGCTAGACAAATATGTGCACCATCTCCCACCCCCTCCACCTCACCCTCACCAATGGCAGATCAACATGATCTCAACCATCAGTAGTGGTCTTACCATGGCTGGAACCTCCAACAACTCCATCAAACATTATGTCCGCTCCACCTATGCGCACCAGGTCTTTAGCACCAAGCATGGACGCCTGCCAAAGACACAAAAATCAGGCTGGGCTTGCATCACCTTCTGCGAGGAGGAGGAACGTGGTGTTATTCTCCCCCATGATGACCCAATCATTATCCGCGCCGACATTTCTAACTTCAATGTTGGGAGGATCTTGGTGGACATTGGCAGCTCGGTCAGTGTGATGTTTGCTGATGCTTTCAACGAGCTCCAGGTCCCGTCTCACTTGCTTGACCGAAGCATCACACCCCTGGTGAGCTTCTCCGGTGATGTTGTCCAGCCCATTGGAAGCATCCATCTCCCTATCTCTATCGGAGCAGTACCCCAGCGGGTAACGATCACCACTCCCTCCCTCATTATTGACTGCCCAACATAATCAACCGAGCATATCCAGCCACAAAACAACTTGCACCAAGACAGACACGCCATCTCCCCTGCCGAAGGAAGACACTCTTCCAAGGTGCCATACACCTGCCGAAGCTCCCGACTGCCGAAGCTCACAAACTGTCGAACCTAATCTAGATGACACATGTCACCACCTCAGCGACTTGCACAAAGTCCCACATCGAAAATCTACACAAACCTCCCACTTTCACTTCCCTAGAAATATGGAACAATACCCTAGTAAAAAGGGTAACTACTTTCTCACCTTTTACTGTTACTCTGCTAAAGTTACTACTCTTAGCTGACTTAAGCATCGGAGAGCCTTTGGCCGGCACCACACCGGTGTCCGAAGCTTAATGACTGCTTCTCCTACTTCGTCTTCTGCAGACTCAGCTCTTACTGAAGGTCCAGGCCTTCTTCCCCTGCTGAAGACACAACCATTTTCTCTAAGTTGACCCTCTCCGAAAAAGAGCATCAACAGTTTGGCGCCGTCTATGGGAATCGATACTTGAATCCCATTTTTCTCTACCAGCCCAGCTGGCTCTTTCTCCTATCCGGCGAAGGAACAAAGCTGTGTGGGGAACAAAGTTAGTCGAGTAGCAGGGGAGTGAGGCGAGGAGTCGGCGAATATCTTCGACTAGAGCCCCTTCTGCCGCATAACAGGGATCTTCTTGAAGGATCAAATGGATGGAGGTCGAAGAGTCATACTCAATAATGAGAGGCATGAGAGAAGCAACCACCTCAAAGGAAATACCAATTTTGGGGGCATACAACTCAGTAGCCAGGATTGACAGCAAGCTAAGATCACATATCGCTATTGCCCCACAAAGACGACCGCAGGAATCTCTGACCGTTACACCAACCCCATGTAAATTAGAACTCAAGCTAAGTGCACCATCAATGTTAATTAAGTTTAAAATATCCAAAAGGGGCCGATTGCCACTTTTTATCAGGAATTGCCAAAGAAGACCGCCTATGATGGATTGATAAAACCTTATGATACTTAGCATCATAGTTCTTTGCACTAAAAACTATTTGATCAGGGGGCAAGACATGAGAACTAAACAAAGCTGCATTTCAGGTATTCCACAAGAACCACAAAGTAATAGTAAAAGAGTGTTGTGAGCTAGGGAGGATATCCCATACAACCAACAACCAAATTGCAGCATCATGACAGAGTAAAATGGCGAGAAGTGGAGCCCAACCCATTAAGCACAAAACAGAAGAGCATGCATCGCAGTTTCAATCGGACCCATACAACGAAAGCAAATGGTATCTTGGACTACTTTCCGTTGAAGAAGCACCTCACGGGTAAGGAGAGTGTTGCGGGCGAGACGCCAAAGGAAATGTTTCATTTTTGGTGGAACTTAAAGCTTCCATAGATGCTTCCATAACTGTTGAGAGGAGGAAGAGGAAGACCTGGACACAGACAAAGAGACCATCTGAGTTTGAAATACCAATGCAGATCAATATCCACTTTTAACTGTATACCGACCATTACAAGTAAAATTCAAAGGGATAGATAGGATGAGTTCAACTTCAGGAAAGGTGAATAAGCTATAGATCTAAAAAAACATAGCAGTAATAAGAGCACTGCCTCTAGAATCCACAGGGAGACAAAGAGAAGATTGAACCGTAAATGTAAGATGGTGAGGTACCCACGGATCGATGTAGATGTTCACAAGTTGACCATCACCGATACGCCATCGAAGACTACGGGAGAGGAGTTCACGACCCCATAATATCGACTGCCAAGTAAAAGAAAGGTGTCGAACCCCTTTAAGCATGCAGAAAATCAAACTCTGGAAAATACTGAGCCTTAAGCATCTGTGCAATAAGGGAATTGGGAAATTCCATAAGATGCCACCTTTGTTTGGCAAGCAATGCTTGATTAAAGTAGACAAGTTCTCGAAAACCGAGACCTCTTTCAGTCTTGTGCTTGCTCAGAGCCTTCCAGGTCTTCCAATGGATACATTTTTCACTGCCTTTAGACTACCAATAACGAGCAAAAATACTCTCAATTTCAGAGCATAAGCGAGTCGGTAGACGAAAGGCACTCGTAGAATAGGTAGGCATCGCCTAACATACCACCTTAATAAGCACCTCCTTCCCAGCTTTCTAAATAAGTTTACCTTCCCATCCTGAAATCTTCTTCCGAACACAATCTTTGATAGCTAGGAACATATGTTTTTTTGTTTTTTTTACAGCTATAGTAGGAAGATCCAAATAACATTCATGGCAAGGGATGATCGGTACCCCCAAAAGCGCTAGAAGTTGAACTTGGACTGATTCAAGGGTGGATGGGCTAACATAGATAGCAGACTTGACAAATTTTATTTGTTGTCCTGAGGTTGCTTCATAAAGACTAAAAAGGCTCTTCAATTCCGTTATCTAGGTAACTTCAGCATCATAAAATAAGAGACTGTCATTTGCAAAAAAATAGGAGATTAAGAGAAGGGGCAGAAGGAGCAATAGAAACCCCACAGATTGGAGAATCCCAATCGGATTTATGAAGTAATGCTGAAAAGCCTTCAGCCACTAAGATGAATAAATAGGATGATTGAGGATCTCCTAGGCGTAGACCCCGAGTAGGAGTGCGGTGACCCAACAGACACCCTTGAATTAATAGGGAGTAAGAAACATAAGTAATACAACCCATGATCAACTGGATAAAGTGATTAGGGAATTCCATCGTGCGCATCATCCACTCCAAAAATACCCATTCAACCCAATCATAGGCCTTGGCCATATTGAGCTTCAGTATAGCCTTTCGTTTTCCATATTCACCTCTACGCTTCAGACAATGAATTGTTTCGAAAGCCGCAAGAGCGTTATCCAAAATCATATGGTGAGGGATGAATGCACTTTGATATTCTGATATGACATTCGGCATTGCATTTTTCAACCTGTTGGCAAAACCTTTGAAAATAATTTTATACAAAACATTACAGAGACTAATGGGGTGAAATTCAATTACCTGGGTGGGAGACGGAACTTTCGTTATTAAGGCGATCAATGTATGGTTGAAATCAGCTACCCCACCACTCCCATTAAGAACTTGTAAACAAAGCTGATAGATATCCGAGCCAATAATAACTCTGATAGAATAAAGCCGGCATCCCATCAGGACCTGGAGCTTTCGTGGGCCCCATAGATTTGATGGCAATTTCAACTTCCTCTCGAGTGAAGAGTAGAGACAGATATCGTTGAGTCAGTTGAGGAACTCGAGAAGAGACAGCCTCAAAAATTTCATTACTCATAGTTGTGCCTGCAGAAGAAAAAAGATGATCGTAGTAGTCAAGAAATACAACACCAATATTCCTGGGATCACTCTGTAATACATTATTAGCATTAAAAATATGTGCCATAGAATTAATTTTGGCTTTGTGATTGGCAATCTTATGAAAATAGGAAGTGTAACAGTCACCAGCTTATAGCCAATTGATACGAGAACGACGGTGCCAATATAGTTCATCAAGTTCCAGTAACCTGTCGAGCTCATTTGCAACCAATTTCTTACTCTGGAGAATGGATTTAGAGGGGGCAATAGTTTGAAAAGAAGCTAGAGAGGTATGCAGAGACTGCATTTTGGAATTCATGTGCCTGAGTCTTTGACTTTTCCACTTCGATAGGTGCTTAACACATATGGCAAGATTAGTCATAGGAGATTCCTGACAATGCCACCCTTCTTGAATTATTCTTTAATAGTCTTCGTCAGTTGTCCATTATTCCTCAAACTGGAAACGATGTGGACTCCGACAACGCCAAACATCAACACTAGGCCATATGCCAGGGAAGAGAAAAATTGGGTGATGATCAGAAGAATATGCTGAAAGATGGTAGATGGTGAAATTGCCCCACTGCTGAAACAAGGGTAAATTACAAAAGCCTATATCTAATCGTGCTTGAACATTGGCGTTATCTTTGCGGTTGTTCGTCCAGGTAAAAGGATGACCCACAAAATCAAATAATAACAGATTATAGGCATCAATTACCAGTTGAAAATCTTCGATCTGACCAACATAGCAGAGACGAGGGCTGCTTTTTTTTTTTTTTTTTTTTTTTTTTCCACAGACAGAATCTCATTGAAGTCACTGCAACACATCCATGGACCAATATCCACCTGACTCAAATGGCGAAGAATCTCCTAAGAATGAATCCGTCGAGTATGGTCAGGATGACCATAGAACCCAGTAATTTGTGTAACAAAGGAATTAGGAAAGGTAACCCGAGCATCAATATGTCTCGAAGAGGATGAGAACAACACAACCTGTAAACCAGGGTTCCAAAGAATACAAAGACTACCAGAGAACCCTTCACGGGGAACACAGAGGACTCCACCCACACCAAGTCTTCGGACCAATCCGTCCATCTGGACAACAGTCATACGAGTCTCAGTAAGGAAAACAATATCTGGTGTTTTGTCACGTAAGAGCTTTCTGAGATCACGAAACATATGACAGTTGCCAAGCTCCCGCATGTTCCAGCTTAATACAGACATAGCAGAGACCAGAATTTCCACTCTAACCACTAAGACAAGCCAAACAAAAAAAGCCATGCTAAGGAGAAAGGCAGAGACATGAGAGCAAAAATCCAACGAATTACCACAACACTAGCACGCTCAGGACAACACCAGCAGGGACCCAGACTCACAGACAGTGAAACCAACAGGTGGGAGGCGCATGGGAGACACGAGTGGAGAGAGCCCTAATTCCGACCGTGCTCACAATTGATACCAGACCAACCAATAAAATCTCAAGGGACCAGTCGATTAGCACCTGCGATGAGCCCGAGTGGAGAAGGGAGAGACAAAACGAGTCACTTGTGGCGAGTGGTAAGGCGAGAAGGAGAGACAATGACGACACCTATCGTGGGATTGTTTTATGTTTACTCTAAAATATCCAAGCTTTAGAGATAGGCTTGAGAATGAATGAGTTGCAAACGTGCCACTATTAGTAGTGTAAAAACCCTAATAAACTTGAAAGAATTAAGTAACTTACGCACTAAGAAACTGACTTAAACTCAAATGATTGTGAATTGGAAGGGAAACTAATCAATGAAGATTTATAGAAATATGTTTTGGACACTTTTATGTACAGAACCCCTTACTCTTTTCCTCACACATAAGAATGAGTTTAGTAATTAAATATTAGGCAAATAAAATTACTTATGCATAACTACAAATTCTGGCAAGGCAAATTTGTCACTACTACAAAAAGTGAAAAAGACGACCAGAAAAAAACTACGGTTTAACAGAAAAAAAATGGAGATTCCAATGGTTGTTTTTATAAAACCGCCGTGTAATATTAACTTAAACACCTAAAAAATGGAGATTCCAATGGTTGTTTTTAAAACACGGCACACCTAATTTAAAAAGCGACGTCTTATTGAAAAAGGGTTTCCTCATAGTAAATTCTGAGCCCAAAAACAACGGCAAAAAGTATGAATCACCGACGTAGAAAGAAAAGACGACGGTTTAGATAAACAGCCGCTGTTTTTACTCCGTAATAACCACGACCAAGTTTTCGTATCCGACGTTGCATGATTTCAAAAGAATCTACGGCGGTATATTACAAAGTACCGCCGTCTTAAATAAATGTACAATGATGGCAAAGATAAATTTATCGACTTATTTCTTGTACAATACTACGACGGTATCTTTAACTCAAACTACGTTGGTTTGTTCAATTAAAGCCGTATAATAAAATTTACCACGTTGTGAAGTTAAAATTACCGTCGTATTTATATACTTTATACGTCTACCCTTATAACTAAACGGTCGTCTTAATTACATTATTTTTTACTATTTATTTCTTGAATTTTGGTATCCTACGACGGTAGACCAACTTAATGACAATAATTGAGAATAACCACGATGGTTTATATAGAAAACCGCCAACAGAATAGATTTTTCTAAGATCCAAGAGATACAACGTGAAGTTAAAATTACTGTCGTATTTATTCACTTTATACATCCGACCTTATATTTAAACCGTCATCTTAATTTTAATTTTAATTTTAAATTTTAAATTTTTATTACTTGGATTTTGTTATCCTACGTCTGTAGATCAACTTAATGACAAGAATTGAGAATAACCACGATGGTTTATATAGAATACAGCCGACAGAATCAGATCTGAGATCCCAAGAGTTACGAAATCTTACCAAATGGAACTCTGTTCCTCATCATAATCAGACCGCAGAAAGACAATATTTTAGAGGTTGACGATGTATGTGTCTTTGTGTCTTTGAGATACACAAAGGCACACACACATCAACATCCACAAATTTGCCTTTAAAATTTGACGACGGCAGCCACAAATTTGCATTTAGAGAGGCAATTTTTTGGAAGTTGATGATGTGTGTGTGCTTGTGTCTTTCAGATACACAAATGCACACACATACCAACATCCAAACAATTGCCCCTAAAATTTGACGACGGCATCCACAGATTTGCATTCAGAGAGACAATATTTTAGAGATTGATGATGTGTGTGTATTTGTGTCTCAATTGAGACACAAATACACACACATCAACATCCAAAAATTTACCTCTAAAATTTGACAACGGCAACCACAGATTTGCATTCAGAGAGACAATATTTTAGAGATTGAGACACAAATACGATTAACATCCAAAAATTTGCCTCTAAAATTTGACGACGGCCGCCACAGATTTGCATTCAGAGAGATAATTTTTTGAACATTGGTGATGTGTGTATGTTTGTGAATCAGATACACAAACATACACACACACCAACATCCAAAAAATTGCCTCCTAAAAGGAGAGACAGAGGACAAGAAGAAGTTGGAACCCTAATTGAAAACTGAAACTGAAAGAAATCATGGAAAAAAACTCAATTTATAAAAAAATTTCATATCCACTTCGGTTATATTAAACCTAACGCCGTTTAACAAAGGAATCAACGTCGGTTCTTGAAACACGGATGACGTATTAAACATACAAACAACGTCAGTCCTTAAACTAAAGGCAACGAGGTTTTGGAAAACCACGTCGGTTTCATTTCCCAAAAGCTGCGTTTCTGATTCTCAGTTTCCCTCTCAACTTCTACGTTCTTCCTCATCTTCATCTCCAAAATTTGATTCAGAAGAAAACTTTCTTTGCAAGCCAAAGGTTTGAAAACTTTCTAACTCTTTTTTTTTTTTTTTTCTTCACTTTCCGTATCATTTGAAGTTTTTTTAATTAAAGAACTTCACTGATGTTTGAAACAAGAGTCAGGTTTGAAAATTCCAACTCTTTCACTATTAGCACTCACAGGTCTTGTGAGGACGACGGGTTTTACTCGAATTTGTCGCTTTTGTTGTTGGGGAAGGGGGCAAGAGGACGGTGTTGTCGTCTGCCGCCAAAAAATGGAAGGATTTTAAGTCTACCTTAACTAGGCAGTTTATCCTTCAATTCGCAAATGAGAAGGAGAAGTTAAAAGAGCCCCCTCAGCTTTATAACTTCATAGATAAATCTGAATGGGATGCCTTTGTAGCTTCAAGGTTATCCCCAGATTTTGAGGCTGTGCATTCTGAGCAGTCACAGAGAAGGGAGAAATGCGAGTACAACCATAGGTTGTCTCGAAAAAGGTATGTTGGTTTGGAGGATCAATTGGAAGAAACCATGCCCGGTGAAGAAATCGATTGATCTCTGCTATGGAAGAAGGCAAGAGAAGATAAACAGGGAAACATCCCTGATCCAGAGGTTGCAGAGAAGGTAAAATTAATCATAAGTTTCACTGACTCTGTTCTAAACTTGTAAAACAGAGGTTTTATTTTTCATTCAGACTTCGGTCTTTTTATCAACCGTCGTTAGACATGAAACCCCACGACGGTTTTTAATCACCGTCTTTTAAAAAATATATAACGTTAGTATTTTTACAAAACCGACGTCTTCATTGAATTACAACGACGGTTTTGTGTTTCTGTATTATGTTTTTTAAATTAAATTTTGAACTTTCTTCATATTCACATGCACGCACACACACTCTCTCTCCCTTTCTATTTCTCTGCAATTGGTTTGTATACTATTTCTGGATTAGTGAATATTTTGGTTAAGTGTTTTTATCTATGATGTCAAATAAACGACGGTTATTTCATGGACCGACGTTTTAATATACACAAAACGACGGTAGTTTTGTTACGACGTATTAAATGATTTTCTACGTCTGTTTTTAAAATAAACCGTCGTTATAACCTCTTTACCATATCGGTTAATATTTTTATTAATTTATTTATTTGATCAGTTTTACTATCTGTTCACTCACTGACATTCTCTCTCTCACTTTTAGGATGATTTGAAAAAACAAGTCTCCGAGGGCACTCGGACTGTCTCTGGGAGCAACGATGTTTTGACCTTGGCCTTGGGAACCCCTGAGCATGGTGGAAGGGTCAGAGGTGTTGGAGCTGGGGTTTTCCCAACTCAATTCTTCAATTTGCCGAGACAGCAGAGATTAAAATTTGCTGACAAATTGAAGGAAAGTGTTATGGCAGCAGTGAGAGAGGAAACCAAAAAGATGGAGGCCAGGGCAAAGGAAAGTGTTATGGAGGCAGTCAGAGCAAAGAGGGAAATTATGTTGAAACAATTCAGTCAACTAATTCCCAACTTTGATCTCAACATGCTCAGTAAAATTCCAACTACACCAACTACACCAATTACTCCAATTCCTCCAATTCCTCAAGAGCAAAGCCCAAAAAATCCAATGTCTGACAAAGCAAGCTGTTCTAATGTGAGAGCCCCTGAATTGGATGAAGACAATCCCACGAATGATGCTGATGCTGATGCTGCTGAAAACCGTCAAGATCAAACGGTAAAATCTCTGACATTTGCTTTTTCTGAATTTCAAATTTTAAATAGATGTCGGTGTTTATTTTAAAACTCGTCGTCTATTTTAACCTAGACGACCTTTCTATTGTGTAGCGACGTTATAACGTTTATACAACGATTGTTATGTATTTACCGTCGTCTATAACCTTTACCCCGTCAGTATGTTCTAGAAACCGTCGATATTATATACATCGGTTTTGTTGATTTGTTGGAGTCGTTTATTTTACTTCATGAACACACTAACTTTTGTTTCTTTATTTATTTCTTGTTACAGGATCTCTCAAAGCTTGACATGCCAGCTCCTCTGTTAGCCCTATGCCAATATGTCGAGACCAAGTTGAAGCCTGCTAACGAGACCATTACAGTTCACATGCCTGAGGAAATGTTTGGCACTGATCATGATACCTGGCTCTTGAGTGAAGACATTTTACAGTTTGCTTCCATGGTTGAAATTGGAGCCACAGTGATTGCAGTATACATGAGGTAATTCTAGAAATCCAATTTTGTTTTTTTTACATTTTCTTTCTTTTAAATTAAAATCTCATTTAATTGAATTTCATATATTTAATTAGGTACCTATTCGACTATTTAAAAATGGCAAATATGGTAAACCTTGTTGGCCTCGTGGACCTTGGACAGGTCAGCTCGCAATCTGGAACGTTATCTCACCGCTCAAAACATCTCTCAGAAAGCCTGAAAAAGGCAGATGGGGATCAATTTTACTTGGTGCCTTATAATCCAGGGTTAGTCCCCTTCTATACTTGGTTCCTTGTAATATATTTTTTTGGTAGTATATGTAATATATATATATATATGGATAATTTTGTGTAGGGGTCATTGGGTGTTAATAATTGTGAGACCAGCTAAGGAAACTGTCTATTACATGAATTCATTGCCAAACCGCTCTGTTGACGAGGACATGAGAAATATAGTAAATACGTAAGTTTATTAATGAAAACCTATGATTTTTTATATCTACAATTGATTGATACGACGGCTTTTTCAAATACCGACGTTGTAGTGAAAACACAACGACGGTATATTATAACCGACGTTTTCAATGATTTACAACGTCAGTATTTTCTTGAAACCGTCGTCTTAATTGAAATACCACGTCGATTCTGTTTTTAATTTTAGGACTTTTTAATTTTTTCTGTTAAACTTTCATTTAAAATTAACTTTGGTTATACGTCGTTTTTCTTCGTCACCGACGTTAGAATGAAACACAACGACTGTTCTTATTTTCTGATGTTTTAAATAAACTACAACGTCATTTGTTTTAACAAACCGTCATCTTCACTTATTTACCACGACGGTTAATAATTTTGATGCTGCTTTTTAGTTTTGTAATTAACACTTTTTGTTTTCTTGAAACGGTTCAATCAAAATGTATAACTCTCACACAGGGAAACAATCATCACGTAAATCACCCATATGGAAAAATCTACAAGGCACTCTTAGACAACCAACAAATGTAGAGTGTGGCTATTACGTGATGCGTTTCATGGGAGATATAATTCATGATCCAGGCCTAGCCTTTGAGAAGAAGGTAAATTTGAATATATAATTTCTTTATTTTAATACCACGACATTTGCTTTCAAAACCGTCGTTTTGTTACTTGTAACACGTCGGTTTTTGTTCTTTATTTGCAGTTTGACAAGAAAAAGGAACCAGTTGTGTATACTCAAGAACATATTGACGAAGTCAGGCTGGAATGGGCAGGATTCGTGAACAAGCAATTACAAAACAATAATTGATAATATACATTTATTTAAAAATGTTTAGATTTATTTTAATTTTTTGACAATGTATATAAACATATTTTTAGTAATTATTTGAACATTCATAAAAAAAATCAAATGAAATATATTGTTGTTTCTAATTTATTTTTTTGTATAAAATATAAATGTGTTAAAATGAACTAAAATGAAAATAAATCATAAAAATGTAAATTAATTCCCAAAACCCGACGTCTCGTTATAGCGGAAAACAAAATATCGACGGCATTTCTCAAAAACGACATTTAAGGTTGATATACATTTCGGTTACTTAAAAAAACTGAAATCTATGAAAAAATTTGTAGAGACATACAACGTCCATTACAGGTTAAATGGTGACGTTGTATCCACAAACAACGTCGTCATCAGAATAGTAATAGATGTTATAAATAACTAAACACGGCGGTTATTACATTGCGACGTTTAATGTTTAATAGGATGTCGTCATGAGTTACTTAACGTCGTTGTAAACTGATGCAACGTCGGTTGTGTACGTTTGTATTCAATTTTTGTATGACTTTTATATTTTATTCCTAATATTCATAATAATTTCAAAACAAATTCCATAAAATAAACTGACAACTACTATGCACTCATTGGAAGATTTTATCTCTAAATCTTTAAAAAATTTAATGTTAAAATTATTTTTATTTGTATTTAATTATTAATATTCAAAAAATATTCAAAAAATATCCAAAAAATAAACTAACAAATTCTATGCACTCATTGAGACAATATCTACCCCCACATGCCTTAAAATTTTAATTTTAGATTTTAAAATTATAAGTGATAACAAAAGTCAAAATGATTTAGAGACAAAGCACAATAGTCATTATACTTTCCATAACATAACCCTAAGGTTTATGTGATCCATTGGTGGTCATAAAATTGAAAATTCTTTAATATAGATTTTAGCCTAATAATATAGAAGGCATTGTTGTAAGGAGTCTATAGCAATTTTCGGTTCATTTTTCTCATACTTCTGTATTTTTTTATAATTATTGTAAAATTTAGGGTTTAGGGTTTAGGTTTTATTGAAACGATGCCGGTTTGCTCTCGCTCTTTTTGGTCAATACGCGCATTCAAATCCCAGGAAATGCACACCAAAGCTAATTTTTTAATATTTTAGACGTCGGTTGGGCGACGTCAAAACACAATACAACGTCGTAAATGTAACATAACCGTCGTTGTAAATATGAAATTAAATGACTACTGGGTTGTATTTACCGTCATCTTTAATAAACGCGGTCCTTTGAAATTTTTGACTGGGATCTAAAATTTTCTGAATTTCCATTTAACCCTTAAGTATTTCCTTCTCTCTCTTCAACGTAAATTTGTCTTAAAGTTTTCGCTCTCTCTCAAAGCATTGGGTATATTCTCTGAGATCTCTCAAGCATTTGATATTTTCTCTCAGCTCTCTCTCAATATCCATGTAAGTATATTCTCTCAGCTCTCTCTCAAAATTCTCTTATTAGTTTGTATATATTCTCTCAGCACTCTCTCAATATTCTCTTAGTTTGTATATTCTCTTATATCTCTCTAAATATTATGTTAGTTTGTATATTTTCTCAGCTTTGGTTTCTTAATATGGGTTCTTTTATGTTTTGGGAGCTATGGGTTCTTGATTGGGAGCTATATATGGGTTCTTTTATGTTTTGATGTTTGCATTTTGTTAAGGGTTCTTTGAAATGGAATGGGGATGGAAGAATTAGGCTTTGGTTTTTTGTAAACCACGACGACCGTTGGTTTCCACCAACCGTCGTCTAAATTTTTATTATACGTCGGCTTTTTATTTACTACCTCTGTCGTTGTTAGTCGACCATAACCCAGCCATGTTCTTCAAAAAGAATACAAATATCTTGTTGTTTGCTTAAAGACGACGGTAAATAGACATACCGTCGTCTTAATCTATGTTACGCAACGATTATTTTGTAAAAACCGTCGTCTGATTATTGTGCAATTTTTTTTCTTTTTTCCCACTTTGTTCTCTTCTTTGTCAATATAGTAGTGTTTCATTGCTGGTCTTTTCACTTTATTATATGTATGATTTTATAGTGTGTGAGATGGATAAGTCATGGATGCATGCGGATAGAAGATCGAAGGCATATGAGTTAGGTGTGGAAAGATTTTTGAATTTTGCTGTAGAAAATCTTTTAAGTACAACTCATATTCGTTGTCCATGTGTTAAATGTGGGAATATTCAATTGTTTGGAGTTGGAATTATAAGGGACCACTTATAATTTAATGGAATTGACCAAAGCTATAAGGTTTGGACATGGCACGGAGAACCTTCGGAATGGACTACTAATGCTAGTAGAAATGTGGAAGAAGATGAGCAATGTGGGTTCAATTTTGTTTCTGAAGAAGTAGGGATGGATGACAATGATTTAGGCGATATTGGATTTGATCCTTATGAGTTTGCCAATGTAATTGGGGATGGAGATCAACCCTTGTACCCTGGTAGCAGTAAGTACACAATGTTGTTGGCTTTGGTGAATTTATATAATTTGAAAGCAAAATATGGGATGAGTGATGTTTGTTTTACAGAATTATTGATACTCCAAGTAGATTTGCTTCCAGAAGGGAATACTACCTTCCCCTATGTACGAGGCCAAAAAGACATTGTCTGCTTTAGGGATGAGTTATGAGAAAATCCACGCATGTCCTAATGACTGCATCTTGTTTAGGAAGGATTATGAAGATTCAACTAATTGTCCTACTTGTGGTGTCTCTAGGTGGAAGAAAGACAAAGATTCAATCTTGAAAAAAGGTGTGCCAGCGAAGGTGGTGTGGTATTTTCCTCCAATTCCAAGGTTTAAAAGGATGTTTCAATCACATAAGACAGCTAAGAGTTTGACTTGGCATGCTGCTAGAAAATCAGTTGACGGTCAAATGTCTCATCCAGAGGATTCCCCGTCTTGGAAACTTGTTGATGATAAATGGCCCGAGTTTGGTAAAGAGCCGAGAAACTTGAGATTGGCTCTCTCATCTGATGGATTCATTCCCCACAGTTATTTAAGTAGCAGATATAGTTGTTGACCAGTTATCTTAGTTACATATAATCTCTCACCATGGCTATGCATGAAACGAAAGTTCATGATGTTGACCTTATTGATTTCCGATCCTAAACAGCCTGGAAATGATATAGACGTCTACTTAGAGCCTATGATTGATGATTTAAAATCTCTGTGGGATGGGATTAGAGGAGTGTATGATGCACATGTAGGAGAATACTTTACACTTAAATGTGTATTATTGTGGACAGTTAATGATTTTCCAGCCTATGGGAACTTATCTGGTTGTGTCGTTAAAGGATATAAAGCTTGTCCAATATGCGGCGATGATACACCTAGTCACAGGTTGAAAAATGGCCACAAAATTTGTTACATTGGGCAAAGAAAATGGTTACCAATCAATCATCCATATCAAAGGCAGCGTGCAACTTTTAATGGGAAACCTGAATATGGCACGCCTCCCGAGCCATTAAACGGAGAAGAAGTGTTGCACATTGTTGAAGATATTAATTACATATGGGGCTCGAAAAATGGGGGAAGTGTTGGTGAGAATGATGGTGACAGAGTTTGTTGGAAGAAGAAATCAAAATTCTTTGATCTCGAGTATTGGAAATACCTTCATGTGAGGCATGTCCTAGATGTTATGCATATTGAGAAGAATGTTTGCGATAGTATCATTGGTACATTGCTGGAGATCCCTGGAAAAAATAAAGATGGGATTGCTGCTCGGTTAGATTTATTGAACATGGGGGTCAAAACTGATTTGCAACCCGAGTATGGACAAAGACGTACTCGCTTGCCTCCAGGGCCTTGGAATTTTTCAAGAGCAGAGAAGAGAGCGGTTTGCAATTCTTTCTATGGTATGAAGGTCCCTGAAAGTTATTGTTCAAATATAAAAAATCTTGTATCTTTAAAAGATTCAAGACTTCTTGGACTTAAATCTCATGATTGTCATACCTTGATGCAACAATTGCTCCCTGTGGCAATTTGTTCTGTTTTGGAGAAGCCTGCAAGGTATGCAATAACTCGATTGTGCTTCTTCTTCAATGCTATATGTGCAAAGACGGTAGATGTTTCCAGGCTAGATAAGTTGGAAGAAGATGTAGTAGTTACTTTGTGTTTGCTTGAGAAGTACTTTCCCCATTCATTCTTTGATATCATGGTTCATCTAGTAGTACATCTTGTCAGAGAAGTTCGTCTATGTGGCCCAGTATATTTTAGATGGATGTATTCATTTGAAAGGTATATGAAAGTGCTAAAAGGGTATGATCATAATTGTACTCGTCCGGAAGGTTGCATTGCTGAGCGGTATATAGCTGAAGAAGCTGTTGAGTTTTGCACCGAGCATTTATCTGATGTTAATACAGTTGGAGTGCCTTCAAGCCAGAAGATGGGAGTTTCGAAGCCATTATCAGGTTGCACAGTAAACTTAGTTGATTAGGACTTGTTAAACCAGGCACATTTATATGTCTTGGAGAATACGGAGGAAGTACTACCTTATATCGAGTAAGTATGACTTTTATTTTTCATATGGAGCCATTTTAAATATTATTATTCCTTATGTTTATCTTATATACAAGGAATCATAATGCTTGATTTTTTTGTGTCAATGTAGGGAACATATGATCCACATCAAGACCACTTATCGAAAATTTAGAAAGAGAACAAAGTGGCTGCAAGATAAGCACAATATCACTTTTATTCAATGGCTCCACTTTAAGGTATATATATGTTATTGAATGACATGCATATTCAAATTTTAATTTTCTTTCATTCTATATGTTAGATTGAATTAAGGTATATATGATTAATTTTTGCAGGTTCAAAGTGACTTAATGGGGAATAGCATAATGGCGTATCAGAAAATTTGAGGTGGCTAACAGCTGGTCCAAGCATGGCAGTGCCATCATATAGGAGCTATCTTATTAATGGTGTTAAATTTAACACCAAGGCACAAGATGATGTGCGAACTGTCCAAAATAGTGGAGTTTATTTACTTGCACATACTATGCAAGTTGCTAGTGCCAAGGATAAAAACCCTATTGTCTCCAATATGGGTTTTTATGGTGTTATTCAAGAAATTTGGGACCTTGACTACCAAAAGTTTAGAATCCCAGTCTTGAGGTGTGATTGGATAGATAACACTTCGGGCCTTGTAGTCGACGAACTTGGATTTACCCTTGTAGATCTAAGTAAAATTGGACATAGGAATGACCAATTTGTTATGGCTTCTCAAGTCAAACAAGTATTTTATGTTGACGATCCAATGCATCGTTGTTGGTCGGTAGTGTTATCAATGTCTAATAGAGAATATAATAATGTTATTGGTGATGATGTGCTAGGTGATACTAGAATTGAGTGTGAGCCATTTACTAGAGGAATACCAAATATTGACACATTTGATGACCTAGTGGGTGAGTTTGGGAATGAAGATATATGGATTGATTGATTGTTGTAATGTATGACCTTAGTTATTCAGTTAATTGTATGACATTAATTAATAATTATGTACAACATTTTAATTCTTATCACATTTTCATTATGCAGGCTTTGGGCACGACAAATCAAAAATTAAAAAAACTGGGTTAAAGCTGTAAAGTACGACGGTCAGGGAAAAAAATTGGAAACACAGACGTCTAACATAAACCGTCGTCTAAAGCTCAAAATAAAGGCCGTTCAGTTCCATTAACTGTCATGACAGATGTTATGCACGTTGGCTAGTCTAAAACAACTGACGTCTCCGCGCATACATACGTCAAGGCAGGTCAAACAAGCGACTTTTAAAAGGGCAACCACGTCATTATGTAATAAAAACCGACGTGGTAAGTAATTACAACGTTAAGCAGGTGGATCTCTAGACATAGTGAAGTAATTAACCCGTCCTTTATTTTAAAGAAACGAACGTTGAATCTATAATCCACGTCGGTTATGTTCCTATCCACGCCTTCAATACTATTTATAACGTCAGCCTTTGACATAAACTGACGTGGGAGGGAGTTTTGTACGTCGATATTGAGTAATATTCTGTCATTTTAAATATTTTAGACGTCGGTTATTTAGAAAAAGTGACGTCTAACTCTGTCAAAGGGCCTTCTTTGTACGATTTAAATGATGAGTCTCGCAAAAAATAGACGTAGAAACAAGTTAACATGATGGTTTGTATTATAGTTCACGACGTGGATAAATACATAAGCGTCGAGGATGCCTGGTGCAAGACGTGGTTATGTTTTTTTACGGCGGTTATTAAAAGACAAATGACATGTAATACTCTTTAAACGTCCAATAGTTTGCATGTACGTCGTCGTTTATGGTTCACACGTCGGTTTTTTTTATTTTTTTTTTAAACGTAGTAAAAATTAACCACGACGGTTTCTAGCTTATCCAAGTTTTTTTCTTTCATTTAAAAGATGTGAATAATTATATGTACGTCGGTTCTTCTTTTGATCGTGACATGTAACAGCCTTTAGACGTCTCGGTTTTCATAGAACCATTGTCTAATATTGTTGAAGATTTCATTTTAGGGTAATTATATAGTAATTACACGTTGGTTAGTAATAAATATGGACATTGAATTCCTCAACAACGTCGGTTATTAACTGTCGTTATTGTTAGTACAAAAGATGGCGGTCGATTTCACAATGGTTGGAAAACCTTCTACACGACGGTGGTTTCCCGTCGTCTATTTCGATTTTTGTAGTAGTGTGTATAGAGTTTGACTTGTGAGCATGGAAATATCAATTGGAAGTCGGTTTAGTTAGACATCAGACTTTGACTAATCAAACTAAAAGTGAACTACATTAATAACCCCCATATGGTCCCCCAGTTCTATTATTGAGGCATGTCCTCTTCTTGGAACCAGAAAAACCGGCGACATAATTACCACTTGAGCTTGAGAAATAGTAATGTCATGGAGCCTAGTCTTGACGAATTTTGGGTTGTGAGATTAAATCTTCAAGTCATATTCGATTTGTAAAGTTTGTTAGATTTCGTGCTCAGGATCTTTCACACAATCTGAAATACGTAAAGACATAACTGAGGCCATCTTTCTTGAGTACACAACCTCTGAACTCATTCAACCGTAGCAGCAACAATCCCAGCAAGAACAGGAACGGCTCAAGACTTCTGCTCTCTCTCAGAATCTATTTTAGCTATCTCTTTATGATGAGATTAGGGTTAGAGAATGTGTTTGACAAGAGCAGGGCCTTAAGCTTATATAGACTAGGTCAAGTTGTCTCTACTCATCACTAAGGGCCGACTCGACTAATCTTCCAAGCCCACCAAGCAACAGTTCACGCAAAAGGAAATAAATAGTACCCCTTAATAGGTTTCAAAACCTTTCCTTATTCCATAAGGTTTTGGGCCTTAAGGTATAACCTAATTTAAACTCTTATCAAAACTTGATATAACTTAGTATCTAGTGCACTAATCTAAATAGGAAACATAACATTCTCCCACTAGATCAAGCACTAGAGCACTAAGCTTCTATATTTCCTGATTTACCCTTAGTGTGAAATCCATATAAAAAAAACTCAAAACTAGATTATTACTCACCTGATTTACCCTTTAGTGTGTTTAAGACCCTAGACCTTCGTGTCCGGGTTCAAATCTCTGGGCTCCGTATGGATTTACAGCTTAGATTCCTAACTTTTTTAATTGTATAATATAATCACTGGCTGGTTGAAGATTAGATCAAATTGATAAGAGCAAAAAATCACACTCAAAGTTCTATCAATATTTTAAGCATCGGGTATATATATATATATATATATCTCTCTCTCTCTCCCCAGTTATTACTCAATTGCAGCCAGATATGGAAAAACCAAATGTATAATCCACGCCAATGCAGTGAAAGAGAAGCAGCCTCACGAAGCTCTCTGGTGCAGACACGGACATATTTCATTCAAAAGCACAAAGCAACACAGCGCCAGAAGTAGCAGCCTCGATTTGATGAGTTGTTGAAGATGACAATGGATTTCTCGGTAAAAATTAAAATGGGCGAATTTTCATTTCCCATTGTTTATGCTTAATTTTTGATTTTCCGATTAATTAAGTAGCATTAATCGTATTTTATTTTTATAATTTTTTGGGGTTGAGCAGAGATTGAGTTCTTTATCATTGGGCGAGTGGATCTGTGTGGCATTTATATTGTTTAGTTAAAAGGATTGTTATTGACGAGATATAAATATGTTGAGCTTCTTAAAGGCTCTCTTTTGGTTTATATAATTATGTGATTGTAAATTTGATAATAGATCAATGAAGGCCTTTCTTCTTCATGCTGATTGTTGATTCTTTCTCTTTCTCTCTTTTTTTTTTTTTTTTTTTTTTTTTTTTTTTTTTTTTTGCATCAATAACAGTGCATTTCCCCTCTCTTAAGATCTCTCTTTGTATCATTTGCCAATTAGCCTTACCATTTGCCAGTTATCCTTCTCACAAGATCTCTCTGTGTAGTTGTGTAAGTTTGGATGTTGTTTTACTGGATTGTAATCAGTGCTTGTGGAGAATTTAGTAGTCACAACATCTTCTATGACATAGTATTAATAGTGTACGTAGAGGTATTTCCTTTTGCCTTGGCGATTATATGTGGTGAAACTATGGATAATTGGAGGTGGTTTCTGCAAAAGATATCTGATGTCTTGTTGGGCTTTTTTGGGTTTTTTTTTTAAATTTTTTGTATGAAATGGTATTAACAATGTACTTCTATAACATGGTATTAATAGTGTACTTTTATGACATGGTATTAACAATGTACTTTTATGAAATGATATTAACAATGTACTTCTATTACATGGTATTAATAGTGTACGGAGGTTCGGTGGAGAATGGTCATAAGGACATCTCCTTGATTTTCGTATATATATATATATATATATATATATATTTTAAGTTTGGGTATTTTAAAAAAAATTGGGCTGGGCTTGTTTTGGGTATTTTTTGAGTTTTTTTGTGTTGGGCTTGTTTTAAATTAATCAATGGTATAGATGTAATTTATAGGAACTTCAACACTCATTTCTTATGTATTAAATAGTTTTTGGGTATTTTTCTAAAGTGCATTCCATGTGGGGGTTTTTTTTTTTATAATTTCAGCCCTTATTTTTGGTATATTACTAAACTCCCTATTTTTTATAGAGACAAACCAATGAATTGAATTAAAAAGTAACTATAGTATTTATGACTCCCTAAACTATGGAGTATGATTGGAGTTCAAATTTTATTTAGAAAGCTCATAAAATAGCTTGTGCATTTTTAGCTAAATTTTAACTAAAAAATAGGGAGCATGATAGTGAATGCTCTAAATTTGTATATAGTTTGACTTGTCAGCATTGAAATAACAATTGGAATAGGTTTACTTTAGACATTAGACTTTGACTTGTATAATCGAATTGAAAGTTTGGTCCCCAAGGCTTGAATAGAGAACTGCATTAATAGGCTCCACGAGAACCCTTAAAGTTTGATTAACGCATTTGCTCTTCTCAGAACCAGATGAGTCGGTGACATAATTGCCACTTGAGCTCGAGAAGTAGTAATGTCATGGAGCCTAGTCTAGGAGAATAACTTAGATGTAACATGGATGCCACCATTGCGCTTGGAAAGTTGCATTGTCATGTGAGAATGTTCATACACATAACAATAAGTGATTGACTCGGATAGCGCCACAGTGTTTTGGGTTGTGTGATTAATTATATCTTCAAGTTACATTCGAATTTTCAAGTATTCCTGTTGTCTATGAAATCTGGTCATTCTTTGCCATAATGTTGGGCAAAGTACAAATGGCTGTCAGATGCCAAGATTGAGAGCACAGTTTCAGGAAGGACTTAGCATTAGGGTCATTCCAAGATTCAGATTAAACTGGTCCTTAATTAAGTAGGTTTAGCGGTTCTTTTCCTTTTGATAATTCACCATTTGAGTACTAATTAATCCAGAAAAAGTCTCATGTGCTGAGGGTTAAGGTTGATTCTATGGAATTATTGAAAAATATTTCCTTGAACTGATAAATGCAAAGTTGGTATTACACAGTAGCCATATAACAGCAAGAACAAGCAGAAATATATAATAAAGTTCCAAGAACAGTTTCTTCTTTCCTAGTCATATCCTTTTTTTCTTCTCTCTCTCTCTCTCTCTCTCTCTCTCTCTCTCCATGAAGAAATTTATTCTATACCAATACATAACTTCTATGCTTTCATCCCTTAACAATATTGTTATAGTTGAAAGAACACTAGGCTAGCTTTAGGGAACCAGAGGAAGGAGTAGCTTACAAAGGAAAGGATGTGGAGGAAAAGGCTTCTTGAATATTGGAATGGGTGGAGGAAGAGGCCTACTTGAAAACAGGAGGGGTAAATGGTGGAATATCATATGTTGGAGGAAGATCCCCATATTTTTGTTCCACAACTGGCACCGGAGGATGACCCGGCTTCTTAAAGGGTGGAATCTTGAAGATTGGAACTGGTGGAGGGAGTGGCTTCTTGAAGATTGGAACTGGTGGTGGAAATGGCTTCTTTACAGTGGGAATCTTATGTAGAGGTGGTTTCTTGACGGAGGGCTTCGGTGGAAATGGCTTCTTTACAATGGGAATCTTATGTAGAGGTGGTTTCTTGAAGAAGGGTTTTGGTGGAAGCACTGCAAACTTCCCTTCTTCATTGAGCTCTGCAGCCTCTGTTTGGAGCTCTTCAATTTGGACATGCATGTGCACAAGAGATGCAGAAGAATGTTACTTATCATTATGTGATCACAAGACTAATATATAATTACACACATATAAATATATATCTCACCTGAAAAAGCTTTGTCTAGTAGTACTTGTTCTCCAGCTACCTCAACAGTCTCTGCATTGCTGTAGCAGAAGCTTACCGCAAACAAGCAGAACCAGAACCCCAGAAGAGCTCCTTGGAAAGCAAGACGGGTCTGCATTGAAAACCCTTCTTAAGCTGCCACTTATAGAAGTGCTTAATCCAACTTTTAAAATTTGGTTAAGCTAACTTTGGTGCTTTTTATCAGTTGCAGCAGGCATGCTATATATAGTAAGTTTAGGAGGCTTAGGTCTGCTTGCACTTAATTATTAATTAAGGGGTTGATATCAAGGTCATTAAGATTGAAAAGGATTTTAGTACATAGAGGCAACATGTCACTGGCTTTGCAGCTCAAATGGTATTTATTTCATCCAATGACAACTGCTACCAGCATAGCTGTTCTGATTGTTCAAGTTTGTCAAATGGCATTAATGCTGACTAAGAAGTATCAAAGGATGCTACCACTAACTATGAAGTCACACATTTTGTCATTTGGATACTAACCAAAGCTTAATTTGCCATGTCATGCTTTTGGGGGTATATTTGGTGATCCTTTAGAATCATAAAATTCAAGCTCTTACTCCATGTGAGAAATGACATTTTTACTAATTTGTAATTGGAACGAGAGTGAAGAGTCGGAATTAGTCATTCCCACTAAAGGCACCATTATTTATTGTTTCCAATTTTTGTTCACTCTAAAATATTATTATTGTTGGGAATAGATATTATTATTATTGTTTTATGTTTACTCTAAAATATCCAAGCTTTAGAGATAGGCTTGAGAATGAATGAGTTGCAAACGTGCCACTATTAGTAGTGTAAAAACCCTAATAAACTTGAAAGAATTAAGTAACTTACACACTAAGAAACTGACTTAAACTCAAATGATTGTGAATTGGAAGGGAAACTAATCAATGAAGATTTATAGAAATATGTTTTGGACACTTTTATGTACATAACCCCTTACCACTAGTAAAAAATAACCCTTGTGCGACCAAATTTTGCGCGACGAAACTCAAAACTTCGTCGCTCAAAGTCTTGCGTGACGAAAAACAATTTGTAGCGCAAAGTGACTTTGTGCGACAACCTTTTGTGCGACGACAATACATCGTCGCTCAAAGTGACTTTGCGCGACAAAACAATAAACTTCGTCGTGCAAAGTCCTTATAAAAATAAATAAAATTAAAAAATTCTTTTTTAAAATCTTTGCATGGCGTAATCCAAACATTTCGTCGCCTAAACCAATTTCTTTTTATTTTTTATTTTGTATGCATAACACTTAAGAAATTAAACGGTATATATATTTTTATTAAGTAGCTTTAAATTTATTATTTTAGATTGGATCGGATTTTTGTTAGAAAAACATATTTTTTGTTGTTCGGATTGGGTTTTTGTTAGAAAATATATTTTTTAAATTAACGATCAAATTAGTTCATTGTATTCATATAGGGTCAAGGAGTGTAGCAGTAAAAAATCATCAAAATCGGAGTTAAAATAACCGTTAAATCATGATTTTTCATTTATAACCGTCGAAAAATTTTGTCCCATTACTTGATCTCTGAATGTTTATTTTTTCCAATTTTTGGTGTATATGATCTTGAAGTATAAACAAACAAGTTTGACGGTTGGATCTTTGAAACTAGTTTCGTAGAATGCGTATGCCATCAAAATAATATATTCACTAACAATTAAGAGTTTATTTATACTTTCGTTAAATATAACATAAGATTTTGTGGTATCCACTAGTGTAAATATTTTAAATTGAAGATCAAATTCAATCATTGTATTCTTATAGGGTCAAGGAGTGTAGCTGTAAAAAAAAATCATCAAAATCGGAGTTAAAATAACCGTTAAATCGTGATTTTTCATTTATAACCATCGAAAAGTTTTTGTTCCGTTACTAGATCTTTGAATGTTTGTTTTTTGCGATTTTTGGGGTATACGATCTTGAAGTATATACAAACAAGTCTGATGGTTGGATCGTTGAATGGTGTGTGTATATATATTTATTTATTTATTAAGTATCTTTAAATTTATTTATTTTGTACATATAACACTTAAGAAATTGAATAGTGCATATATTTATTAAGTAGCTTTAACCTTATTTATATTTTAAATCGTAAAATAAAATAATTTTATTTTTTATTATTCATAACAATTATTTTTATAAATATTGTGCTACGAACCAATTTTTCGTCTCTCAAAAGTTTGCGCGACCAACAGTTCGTAGCGCAACACTCTAAAAATTTGGGCGGGTACCAAAAATGGGACCCGGGATTTTAAAAAAATAATTAAATTTTTTAGACTTTGCGCCACCAATATTTTTTGTCGCTCAAAACTTTGCGTGACCAATATATATTTTTCGTCGCGCAAAAATTTGGGCGAGTACCAAAAATGGGACGCGGGAATTTTTTTATATAATTTTTTTAGACTTTGCGTGACCAATATGTTTTTTTCGTCGCGCAAAAATTTAAAAATTTGGGCGGGCACCAAAAATGGGACGCAAGACCAACAATATTGTTCGTCGCACAATGTGATACGGTTTTTAAAACCAAAATAACTCCACCATTTTGTCTCTACTCTTACCTCTCCTCTCTCTTTCCCTCTCCCCAAATCTCACCCTTTCTCTCACACTCACTCCTCTTACTTAATCTCTCATCTTCTCTCTCTTCACTATCTCTCACTCTCACTCACTCTCTCATCTCTCTTTTCACTATCTCTCACTCTCACTCTCACTCACTTCTCACTCTCAATCTTGCCAAAAGGTATATTCTCTCCAAATTTAAAATTTTTTCATTAATATGTGTTTTTGGAGTTAGTTTTGAGTTTGTGTGGGGTTTTGGGGTTGAGTAAAGGGGAGGGATTGGAGTTTGGGTTGGACTTGTGGTATAACAATTTTAGGGGAGATTATGCCTTCTTTTTTTTTGTTGCTATTTGACCTTTTTTTTTTGTAGGGAATCATCGAGACTTTGACGGCTAAAGTTGAGGATTAAGAAGCTATCAAAACATATCCTCCGCCACTACCACCACAATACGCTTGTATTAGGATTTTATTATTGTACTTTGTTAATTTATGTGTACATTTTGAATATTATATATATAATTATTGGATAATTTGATCACTATTTTTCATATGTAATTTTATTTTGAATATGTCAATTTAAATTAAAGTAATTAAAAAAATCATACAATTAAATTAAATTTAAAAAGTAAAAATTTGAATAAATTAATATAATTAAATTAATATCAATTTAAATTAAATTTATTAAAAAAATCATACAATTAAACTAAATTTAAAAAGTAAAAATTTGAAAAAATTAATATAATTAAATAAATATTAAAGACATAATAAAACAAAAAGTCAAAAACCTTGCGCGACAATATTGTTCGTCGCACAAACTATTAAATTAGTTTATTTTAATTAAAGAATTTTAAAACACAAAATATTTCGTCGTGCAAATATTTGCGCGACATTAGTATTCGTTGCGCAAAACTCTAAAAATTTGGGCGGGTACCAAAAATGGGATGCAGGAAATTTTTTTTTTTATAGATTTTTTTAAGACTTTGCGGGACCAAAGTTCTTCATCGCGCAAAGTCACTTTGCTCGACCAATGAAAAAACTTGGTCGCTCAAAGTCTTTCTTCACGATCTTTGCGTGACGAAAGTTTCTATCGAGCTGAAATTTGTGCGACTACAATGTATTTTGCGCGACGAAATTCTCTTCGTCGCGCAAAGTGTAAAACGTAGTAGTGTACTCTTTTCCTCACACATAAGATTGAGTTTAGTAATTAAATATTAGGCAAATAAAATTACTTATGCATAACTACAAATTCTGGCAAGGCAAATTTGTATAAAGTTTGACTTGTGAGCATGGAAATATCAATTGGAAGTCGGTTTACTTAGACATACTTTGACTAATCAAATTGAAAGTTAACTACATTAATAACCCTCATATGGTCCCCAAGTTCTATTATTGAGGCATGTCCCCTTCTTGGAACCAGAAAAACCGGTGACATAATTACGAGTTGAGCTTGAGAAATAATAATGTCATGGAGCCTAGTCTTGACGAATTTTGGGTTGTGAGATTAAATCTTCAAGTCATATTCAATTTGTAAAGTTTGTTAGATTTCTTTATATGCGTGCTCAGGATCTTTCACACAATCTGAAATACATAAAGACATACTTGACGCCATCTTTCTTGAGTACATAACCTCTGAACTCATTCAACCGTAGTAGCAACAATCCCAGCAAGAACAGGAACGGCTCAAGACTTATGCTCTCTCTCAAAATCTGTTGCAGCTCTCTCTTTATGATGAGATTAGGGTTAAAGAACGTGTTTGACGATAGCAGGGCCTTAAGCTTATATAGACTAGGTCAAGTCATCTCTACTCATCACCAAGGGCCAACTTGACTAATCTTCCAAGCCCACCAAGCAACGGTTCACGCAAAAGGAAATAAATAGTACCCCTTAATAGGCTTCAAAACCTTTCCTTATTCCACAAGGTTTTGGGCTTTAAAGTATAACCTAATTTAAACTCTTATCAAAACCTGATATAACTTAGTATCTAGTGCACCGCTTCATGTGTTTTGAGATTGCATTATGTGATTATAGATGGCCCGTTTTTAATAAAGAGAGCAGTGCTTGTCTATAGTTCTTTTTGTCTAATCTCTTTTCACTGTAGCTTGAAGGGAATGACTTAACTGATTTAAACTCATGGCCAATAAAGATTATCAAGCCTTTTAGATTATCAAGTCATATCTAGGGTACCCCCTCAAGTTCAAATCCCGCAGTCATGCACCCAGCAGCCGTCACTTGTCATGGGAACTCCGAAGTTAAGTGAGTTGGGGCTAGAGCAATCCCAGGATGGGTGACCCACTGAGAAGTTGCTCGTGAGCTCCCAGAAACAAATCCGTGAGGGCAGAGAGGGGGGCCCAAAGCGGACAATATCGTGCTACGGCGGAGCCGATCCCGAGATGTGAGCCAGTGACCTCCCAAAAGGCCTCATCTTAGATGGAGGTATGTACATATAAGGCACATCACCCCCTCTCCGTTGGTCGATGTGGGATCTTACAATAATAATAATATTTATTCCCAACAGTATACTAGGTGAACAAAAATTGGAAACAATAAATAATGGTGACTCTAGTGGGAATGACTAATTCCGACTCCTCACTCTCGTTCCAATTACAAATTAGTAAAAATGTCATTTCTCACATGGAGTAAGAGCTTGAATTTTATGATTCTAAAGGATCACCAAATATACCCCCAAAAGCATGACATGGCAAATTAAGCTTTGGTTAGTATCCAAATGACAAAATGTGTGACTTCATAGTTAGTGGTAGCATCCTTTGATACTTCTTAGTCAGCATTAACGCCATTTGACAAACTTAAACAATCAGAACAGCTATGCTGGTAGCAGTTGTCATTGGATGAAATAAATACCATTTGAGCTGCAAAGCCAGTGACATGTTGCCTCTATGTACTAAAATCCTTTTCAATCTTAATGACCTTGATATCAACCCCTTAATTAATAATGTGCAAGCAGACCTAAGCCTCCTAAACTTACTATATATAGCATGCCTGCTGCAACTGATAAAAAGCACCAAAGTTAGCTTAACCAAATTTTAAAAGTTGGATTAAGCACTTCTATAAGTGGCAGCTTAAGAAGGGTTTTCAATGCAGACCCGTCTTGCTTTCCAAGGAGCTCTTCTGGGGTTCTGGTTCTGCTTGTTTGCGGTAAGCTTCTGCTACAGCAATGCAGAGACTGTTGAGGTAGCTGGAGAACAAGTACTACTAGACAAAGCTTTTTCAGGTGAGATATATATTTATATGTGTGTAATTTTATATTACTCTTGTGATCACATAATGATAAGTAACATTCTTCTGCATCTCTTGTGCACATGCATGTCCAAATTGAAGAGCTCCAAACAGAGGCTGCAGAGCTCAATGAAGAAGGGAAGTTTGCAGTGCTTCCACCAAAACCCTTCTTCAAGAAACCACCTCTACATAAGATTCCCATTGTAAAGAAGCCATGTCCACCGAAGCCCTCCGTCAAGAAACCACCTCTACATAAGATTCCCACTGTAAAGAAGCCATGTCCACCACCAGTTCCAATCTTCAAGAAGCCACTCCCTCCACCAGTTCCAATCTTCAAGAAGCCACTCCCTCCACCAGTTCCAATCTTCAAGATTCCACCCTTTAAGAAGCCGGGTCATCCTCCGGTGCCAGTTGTGGAACAAAAATATGGGGATCTTCCTCCAACATATAATACTCCACCATTTACCCCTCCTGTTTTCAAGTAGGCCTCTTCCTCCACCCATTCCAATATTCAAGAAGCCTTTTCCTCCACATCCTTTCCTTTGTAAGCTACTCCTTCCTCTGGTTCCCTAAAGCTAGCCTAGTGTTCTTTCAACTATAACAATATTGTTAAGGGATGAACGCATAGAAGTTATGTATTGGTATAGAATAAATTTCTTCATGGAGAGAGAGAGAGAGAGAGAGAGAGAGAGAGAGAGAGAGAAGAAAAAAAGGATATGACTAGGAAAGAAGAAACTGTTCTTGGAACTTTATTATATATTTCTGCTTGTTCTTGCTGTTATATGGCTACTGTGTAATACCAACTTTGCATTTATCAGTTCAAGGAAATATTTTTCAATAATTCCATAGAATCAACCTTAACCCTCAGCACATGAGACTTTTTCTGGATTAATTAGTACTCAAATGGTGAAATATCAAAAGGAAAAGAACCGCTAAACCTACTTAATTAAGGACCAGTTTAATCTGAATCTTGGAATGACCCTAATGCTAAGTCCTTCCTGAAACTGTGCTCTCAATCTTGGCATCTGACAGCCATTTGTACTTTGCCCAACATTATGGCAAAGAATGACCAGATTTCATAGACAACATGAATACTTGAAAATTCGAATGTAACTTGAAGATATAATTAATCACACAACCCAAAACACTGTGGCGCTATCCAAATCAATCCCTTATTGTTATGTGGTTTAACTTTCCCACATGACAATGCAACTTTCCAAGCGCAACGGTGGCATCCATGTTACATCTAAGTTCTTCTCCTAGACTAGGCTCCATGACATTACTACTTCTCAAGCTCAAGTGGCAATTATGTCACCGATTCTTCTGGTTCTGAGAAGAGCAAATGCGTTAATCAGACTTTAAGGGGACTCGTGGAGGCTATTAATGCAGTTCCCTTAGCACTCTATTCAAGCCTTGGGGACCAAACTTTCAATTTGATTATACAAGTCAAAGTCTAATGTCTAAAGTAAACCTACTTCCAATTGTTATTTCAATACTGACTGAAAATACCTGCAGGATGACTCAAAATGCATAGAGGAGGGTGAATAGGTTTAAGATTCTAATCAAATAAATAAAAATAAACTTCGGTAGCAGGATTAATATGGCTTATCAATCCTGTAACGTGCTGGCATAAAATAAAAGAACACGCAGAGAATTATTTTACGTGGTAAAACCCCACCTTTGGGAAAAATCCACGGGACTCCTCAGTCCAACACAAATCCACTATAGAACGATGATTACAAGAAGTACTCACACACTTATCCTAGACACATTCTAGATAATGTTTACCGACTTCTTCGTAACTCAACTTCTGTCACGGGATGATCTTACACCCTCCTTATATTGAACGCAATACTGGCCACGATTACTTCAAGCTCACCGGAGGAAAACCGCCACCACGGTCTTGGTGCCCTCAACCGTATGAGTCACCGATCAATGCATATGAATGCAATATGAATGATTAAAGTGTTTGATAAATCACCAAGTAAACATGGAACACTTGATGATTTATCTCAAATAAATGCACAACAGCTTTTTCCTAAGAATTCTATATGCTCCACACAAAATATCAAAAGCTATGTTTTTGAAAGGAAAAGCTTACGTTTTATTAAAGGGAGTTTTTCTCATCAAAGAGGAAAACCCAACAGACCATTACTTCTATTCCCATATGACTCTACAATACTGAATCAATATAACTCTTGGTCAAGACGTCAAAGCAGGACCACATCTCTTATTCAATTATGACCAAGAGTTTTGAATCATTATGGATTCTTAGTAAATATGCCTAACCAACTGATCTTTAATAGAAAAACAATATCTATTAAAACAAACGAATTAGACCAATCAAGTAGGAAAAGATTTCAACGTGCAAGACATAAAAGGAAAGGATAATATTTTACCTTAAATCAAAATAGAGTCCAACTAGGAAAATAATCTCAAGAGATAAAATCTAATCCTATTAAAAATAGGGATAATAAAAAATTACTTGATTGAAAATAACTCCAATTAGGAATCCTATAATGAATGCATGATTATATCATGATTTACCTGAAATCAGATTCCTCATATCGGTCAAGTCATACTTTGGACACCTGGGATTGAATGTGTTGCGCCAAAACATCTAGTAAACGATATTCACACACTAACTCCCAACCTATGCTAGAGTCTAGGAAATGACAATACAAATTTCATACTAACACTGACAAATCAAACTATATACAAATTTAGAGCATTCACAATCATACCTCCTATTTTTTAGTTAAAATTTAGCTAAAAACACACAAGTTATTTTAGGAGCTCTCTAAATAAAATTTGAACTCCAATCATACTCCCTAGTTGAGGGAGTCATAAATACTATAGTTATTTTTTTAATTCAATTGATTGGTTCATCTCTATAAAAAAATATATATATATAAAAATAGTTAGCATTAATTAGAAGTTTAAACTATGCATAAAACAAAGCAGCATTAAATTATAAGGAGCCACTTTGAGGAGAAATTATACAATAGTACGGTACTACCACGTGGCAATGCCAGGTGGCAGTACACACATGTGGCGTGGCTGTTTTTTAAGAGAGAGGATGTTCACATCCAGATTTAATGGTAACGCCGTTAGTAACCAACTCTCTTATTTGTTTTTTTGTTTTTTTTTTTGTTTTTGTTTTTTGTTTTAAGAAGTAGAAAAGAAACCCTAAGACATAATTACTTCTATCGAAATCTGCACCACTGTTTTGAAAAGAAGGAAGACTTTGGTAGCCATAAAGCTATGGATAGTCATTGTTAGACAGATTTTGTTCTATCTATTTCTCGCAAGTGCACGAATCAATTATAGTATAGGAATGCAAGTACGAGGTCGTTCCACAGAGACTTAGATGAAAGCACTTAATACTACTACTTAGATTCCAAATAACCATAAGCTAAACAGAATTTAATTGAGATTGAATTGAGTTGTTTGGAGTGAAAACTACTAAAAAGGAATGCAAGAACAAGTAATCAGAAGTAGATGTTTGGAGAATTTAAAGATGATGAGACAAGCACTAGGGGTTCAACTTCACCATGACAATCCAATTTCAAGTTACAAGTTGACAATCACCTAAATTGATTACAATTCTGGAGTTCGTGTTATGTATGATTATCCATATGATGTTTGGTTTTAATCAAGTACTCAGAAACACAACCTAGCTATGATGTTTAGTCTAAGCTATGAATCTGAATCCATTAAGCTTGAGTACCAACACTATAGAACCAAGTAAACATTTAAACATGATGTTTGTCCTAAATGCATTACTCACTCATTCACTAATCAGTTCAAGAGTCATATGATGTTTATGTAAACTTGAACTAGATAATCAACATGCAGGTGTTAATAATGGCCAGTTATTTAAACATGCATAAAGATTCAATAAGAACAAGTGAATGAGACCAGAATTTAGAAGTAATCAACAAAGGATAACATTAACTTGAAAACATGAAATTGTCTTGACAGGCTACATTGAAACCCTAGTTATGGTAATTAGTTATACATCATTAATGGAGAATACAATTGAATCAAAGTAAACATGGAGAAGGTAAGAAAAACCCGTGAAGATCAAATTATGATGTTGAAGAACTCCTCACAGCTTCCACCATGTATGCTTGCAGCCAGAGGTGAAGAGTGGTGTGAATGTAGGAATTGTGTTTGGGAGATGATGGGGATGTGAAGGATGGAGTGGTTTCTGGGAATTGGGCTAGAGGAATTGCTGAATGCTCAGATGTTGTGTTTGGAATGGGATGGATGTGGTATTTATAGGGAGAGTGAGAAGAGGAATCTGAATTGATTTAAGCCTCCACCATCAACACTTGCAATTGAATATCAGTTTCTTGGCTGCTCCACTTCACCAACCAATCCCACCAGAAACCACACCTCATCCTTAGCTCAGCATGATGCAAGCAATGAGCTCATCTGTAAGTCAGCATGACGTGTACTTTGATGGGCTCACGGATTGGGCTTGCCTTGATCAACTGATGACATTAAGCTATCCATCTTGAAGTTCAGGCTTTCATCTTTCCAACCACATGCTATATGGGCCAATCCAAGTTCGGATGAAAAAGATAAGTCCGAAATGAATTTGTAACTCAGTCTTCAGTTTTTACACATTGTTTTCACCATTTTACCCCAAATGTCTCTAGAATTACCTAGAGCTCAATGAACTGAATGACAAACACAAAAGAGGTTAAAAGCACAAGTTTTACTTAAAAACATACCAAATCATAAGTTAGAAGGGTACAACAAGATATGTAATTATGCACCGATCAGTCATAGAGGTAAACAAATATACAATTAGTCATTGTACTATTGCATAACAAAGGAAGGAAGACTTTTGCAGCCATAAAGCTCGGATAGTCATAGAGGTAAACAATTGTACTATTGGTGTTATGCAATAGTACAATTGTACTATTGCATAACAAAAGTCGAGGATATTTGTTTACCTCCTGGCACTGCCACATGGTAGTACCGTACTATAGTATAATTTCTCTACTGAGTCCTTTCTCTCTCCTCAAATTTAGGAATTCCTAGTGGTCTCCCTATTTTAGAATGTGGATAAGGAATATATAGTTGGAATTGTATTTTCCAATTCCTCCCTAAAATTTGTCTAAGGAGGTGGTCTATGAAGTCCATTGTGGATTCTCTTACCTTGCCAGAATTTGTAATTAGTATAAGTAATTTTATTTGCCTGATATTTAATTTTTAATTAATAAACTCATTCTTGTGTTTGAGTAAAAGAATATACGAGGGGTTATGTACATGAAAGTGTCCAAAACATATTTCTATATTTCTATAGACCTTACAAATTTCTTCATGGACAAAATAATAACACATTTATGTGAATCATGAAAGGCCAGAAGACACTTCATAAGCCGGAAACATGACCAGCATGTATTTTACCAACAAAAGCGCATCTGAACAGTGCTTATTTCAGCGTAGTATCTTTCACTGCTTTCACTTGTAAATCAAGGAAAAGATTATTATTCAAGTATAACAAAAAGTTTGATCACATCATAAATGCTGCTGCCATGCTTCGGAAGATTCGATTTCATCAAAATAAGGTTCACTATATGTATCCACCTAAAAATGGGATACTGTAGAATCAATCTGAATGTAGCTACATATTCCTTCTCTAGCACTTGCTATATATGTCAATGCCTTACTATGCATGAAGCTTCTTACTTGGTGATGATGATGAAACATGTAAAAAGTAGTTACACCATGGATAGGAAAGGAGTTTTCTTGCCATTGATTTTCTACATGAAAAAATGGGTTGGTGGGAGTAGCTTGAGTTTAAAATGACGATGAAGAAACTAACGGTGCCGTGCAGCTTGACCCTGATTCCATGCAGTTCAGAGGGCGCAAACAAGGTGGGCAATAAGCAGTGCTAGCATTCTCATAGTTAAACTCCACCTGATTGCACTTCTCATCAAGTTCATCAAATTCCTTGGCATTCTGAAAGAATGTGTCAAATTCAAATAAGTTCAAAACTTGGCCATATCATCATAGAAGTACTAGCAAACAGCTAAATTATCACTAAGAAGCTCTACAACTCCTTGGGCAATCTAGTTAGTCAAAAGAATGCACCATAGGAAATGTTTGCATAACTCTATTCAATATAAGTTACCAGATTCATTCAACGATACTATATTTACATATTCTTAGAACCCTCTAAATATACAAAATATTCATAAGAGAGATACCTGAATAGATAAAAGGTTGAATGTAGGAAGAAAACGCATCTTGCAGTACTCATTAAACATCAACGTCAGCACGAGAAGTGGAATTGTGGAAATGGATGCGGCTGGTTTTGATTTCAGTCCAAAAATACCAATCATAGTGATTTGCATGAGAATGATTGCAATGAGAATATAATGATGGATGCAAGGCCAATACTGTCCACATGTCTCATAAACGGTTTCATACACATCTTCAATCTGCAACATAGGAACAGTTTATAACACTTGTAGTTGAGATCAAAGTGCATAAAATAAAATGCTGCTCAGGTGCAAAATAATTTTAAGCAATTCACTATTTGAGGTTAGAGTCAGACCAAGTAGGCCACATATCAGATCGTGACATCAATTTTCAGAAAAGTGTTAACTCTCAACTCTATGTGAGACAAATGATTTTCAGATCATTCAGCCATAACAAACATACTTCTAAGGAAGACCTATAAAATTTGTACACAAATTATGACAGTTAGACATCAGTTTCCAGAGAATAACTATTGTAACGTTGATAGATATTCTTGGCCCATCCCCTAACAACTTAAAAAGGTCTGATTATGCAGTGGATCAACGTAGCTCTTATTTAAATCAGACTTCTAATTATAGGAAAAATAAAAGAAACAAATATGCTTCTCAACCCCGTGTCAAAGAAATACAGTTATAGACCAAACAAGCAAAAGAGGGAAAGAAAATGAAAATCTTGGTGTCATTATTTTTCTCTCTTATTTCTTTTACGTCATGCATGTTTAACATATGAGAAAAAAGGGGCATATCAAAAAAGGGGCCAAAAGAATGTCATACTATAGTAACAATAATAATAAACTTGGATAATAAATGCAAAGTTTAAAAGATCAACCTGATTTATAAACACAGCATAGCCAAGCAAGAAGTAACCAATCAGAAAGGGGAGCAGAAGAGGTGCGACAACAGCATACACTATACCAATCAGCACAGACAGTGAGACCAAAGGAATGATTCTGTAGTAAGGTAACGAGTAAAGATACGGGGTTTTCTCTTTTCCACGGCCATATGTACAGGACTTTATAGCATCCCAACAAAGCAATCCTGGTTGGAGGATCTCCAAAGAAAACCCTGACAGCCCATCTGTCAAAATATATGTCACAAAGAAATCTGCCTGAAACATTAATAGATAAAACAAGTATTAGAAAAAAGGACAAAACTTACAGACAATAAAGATGAGAAAAAAGAACTACGCAACAATTTATCTCAAAATCTACAACTATTTGAAATACATGCAACAATAATTAAAGAAAATAAGGTTAACAAAATATTGAAAAACCATGTTTGCTCTCTCATCTAGTAATTTTTTAATAAAAAAGAGACACTAAAATCCTTTATAAGTTATGACGAGTGTGAATTAAAACTGTTTATCAACAGAATATGCCTAAAGTAAAAATACATGAGACGAACTCACTTGAGCAGAGACAGCACTTGCAAGGTGACTAGGGAAATCTTTTGGATGAGTAAAAGATTCCCCAATTTCATCTATTAAGGATCCAGATAACAAGCTCCAAAAGAACACATTTCCCACTAGAAAATAAAAAACCATGTTGCAAGCTTTTATTTCCTCCTTGCTCTTTGAGATACAGCCTGCTAGTTTCGCCATTCCAAGCATTGCAAATGGAACAATGTATATGAACCCTTTCAGAACAGCACTTGGAAGATACCCTGTTATAATAGAGCTTAACCCTGGTCTGTACATGTGAATAATAACAGAAGATTACACATTAATTATCTATGATATAAAAAAACATAAACACTACGCCGAGAGAGAGTTAAGATGCAGTGACAGAAGTACCAATCTACATTGACTTATGTCTATCTGGATCTTGTGGTTTGCGGATAAACATTGCCAAATTAATACAATTGATATCAAGTACAAGATGAATAAATGAAAGACAATTGCAACTAGTCAAAATAGACAAAAAAAAAAAAGCATGAATATAGCTTTTGTGCATTTCTTTGAATCATCACACAGCAGCAAACTTCCTACTATTAACCCTTGGGGTTAGCCCAAGTGGTGAGGGAGGGAGGGTGGGAATTAATAGTCAGATGAGTGCGATTCAGGCCTAAATTCCAAACCTCAATGATTCAACTAGCACTCATGATATTCAAGATAAAAATAACAATAGAATAAGTCTTACATCAACTGTACAGCCATGGCTGGAGGAAACCATTTCTTTAGTTTCTCAAATTTGGCTATCCCTTGGACTGCAGTGACTGGGATGGCAAAGAAAATTGTAAGAAGAGAGGCTGCAACAATAACTCCAAAATTGCAAAGTGGCAAAAATCTGTGTGGAATTGCCAAATTTCTCCATGATACATCCCTGGGTTCTGGAGCTGCGTCAGTGATCCAAAGAACTGGATTTGAGTGCTGCTGAGATTGGGCAACTAGCGCTGCACCCAACCGAGACTTGAATGTAACAAAAGCAACAGGCAATTCCTACAAATATAAATGTATGTTGCGTAAATCATGGTGAATTATTTGATTTTACCAAAGAAGTTTCTTTATAAAAAGTATTGATATAGAAATTTGATAGTTCAACAAGCAGCGAAATGGTATAAAATTATATAAATGAGCATACAATTAATGGATATGGGATGGTGGAAGACTTTTCTTTTAATAAGGGAATAACAATAGACTGATGACCTGTGACATTTATTTATATTTGTTCTGTTTTCTAAAGAAAAAACAACTAAGAACGTGATGGGATGGTTATAATTGGATTGTGTGTGTCTGTGATAGAGAGAGACAGAGAGTGGAACTTATTTTTAAAAGGAGGTAGTTTTATAAAAATGAATAGATTTTGAGTGCTGAACCTCTTCGTTTTTAATTTATTCAGATAAATTTTTGAGTTACACTGTAAAAGATAACCCTCCCTCCGGCCATACAGGTAGCAAAGTCTCGTTCATGAGACTTGAACTTGAAGAAGACAAAGTCTCATTCATGTGAGCCCTGAATGCCACTAGAAAGTGGAGACAAATGCCACTAGACCACATTGTGCAGCTGATATATATAGAAAGTATTGGTTAGAGAATAATCTTCAGACTAAATCTACAACAAGAAAATATAGAATTCTGTAATATGATGCATAACACATACAGATGCTGGGAGAGGGATTCATGGATTTTTAGAATATTTTAGGGCTTTGATTTCTAATCCTCTTCAAACATGCTGAAGAAGAATCTTCCACAACTCTTATATATGAATTACAAATACTAACCAGATAATTTCAGTTCCAGAATACCCGATATGCTTTGTATGATGTATAGTAAGGCTATTATCATATGATAATTACCTTTTCTTTGAGCATATCTTCACACTGTAATTGGTGTATCTTGTGATGAAGTTCTTCAAGCTTTTCCTCGTACAAGGATAATTTCACAGAATCTTCTTTAGACGGATTCAAAAGCAAAGGTGTTTGGTTATGCTTCTTGACCACAGACCGCTTTCTCAAGTCCTCTATCCTTTTTTCAATGAATTTTGCCTGATTCTACACATACGATTATCTGGATCAGACGTCGATAAAAAATATAAAATACAGTAAAAGTAAAAGAGAGAAACCATAGCAACTATAAGTGTTAACAACAAATCATAGTCCCGCATTAACATCCAACAATTATCCCGTCACCAAGAATATGCACCAGTGTCGAGATAATACAAGGCACATATGTAATCATTAAAAAGTGAATAATGTCTTGTGCTAATATTGATTGATATCAATACTTCAATCCATTTCTTACATATAAATTATGGGAAAAAACAAACATAAGCTGTACCTGCAATAGGATATTACCAAAATATAAGCACAAAGCCAAACACATTGCATTAAGCCAGAGCTATGTGGAACTTGTGTGAATGCCCATGAGCAAATTCACTCAAAGCACCTCTCTCATCCCAAAAATCATTGTTTGACTATTAACATCAACTCATGAACTCTTAATTTGGGTTTTCCTTACAACCCATCTTATGCATCTCGTGTTAGTGTTAAAATTCGTGCATCAAATAAAACTGTTCCACATCAAATAAGTGACTATCCAACATTAGGTTTATTAACTGGGAAATCTCCTTAATGTGCATTGAGGGCTTTGAGATAAAACCTGACATTTAAACTCCACAAGATGGTTAAGTGAGGGACAATAATATTGCTACAATCTAGGGGCAGCATCATATGTGTCCCAAGTGGTATCAGAGCCAGTGGTTTGACTGCGACACATGGTACATGATTACCATTACGTGGGGCAGACGCATGGTCAATAGCGACTCAATTGCCCGGTGGAAGCGGCACATGGTCAATAGCAACTCAATATCCCGTTAAGTGGAGCTCAAATAAAATCCAAGATGTGGTTACAATTCTTTTCTAGGTGGAGCAAGCTCAAGAAAATCCTAATTGGGAGGTGAAGTGGGTTCTTGAAGATGATAGACAGTCACAAATTGATCCAAGGTGGAATTTGATAGGAATGGTGATTTGAACCAAGTTCGTGATCGTTAGGAATTGGGACCAAAGACAGTTCTCCCATATCATATAAGTAGTTGTCCAGCATTGAGAATATAAAGTGGGATATCTCATTGCACCAGGGCCTTTTGAGATAAAACACCATAACTGATCTCATTAAGGTGGTCAAGTTAGGGACAACACTGGTGCAAGTCAGGAGGCAAGCTGCATGGCTCCTCATAATTAGTAAGAGTTCATTACCTGCGGGTAGATACGGAAACAAATTTCTACTTATTGGTTGGTGACATAAAAACACCAATTATTTTACTATTAAAATCATGTTGAGAGAAAAAAAAAAAAAATCATAATAGAAAGCAAAATGTGTGCAGTAAATTACAATCATAAGAAAACTATACTAATTCACAAAAGCAAATCTATGACCTATGAGATTCAAAGAAGACTTAAGGAAATAACTAAAACATCCAGAATAGGCCATGATATGTGAAAATGAATCCACTCCAATTTTCATTCTTTTATTAAATAGAAAAAATTAGTAGAAAGAAAAAGGGATGCCAAGAAAACGAAGCAAATAATCACCCCAAATTGTCCTCTAGCCTTCTTACTCTTTGTTTATGGAAATCTAAAACAATCCCATGATATAAGTCATAGTATCTAAGGAATGCATAAAACATGCAGAGTGCTAGGCATGGAAACATAGTGGCCTGATGCATGGAGTAGGTGATCTGAAATAATTCAAGCCTTACCAACAACTCCTTAAATTCTTTTCCATCATACAAAATCTGATAAGAATGATAAGCACATGGATGATGCTTAGAGAAGAATTTTTCAACACAACACCCACGAGACTTGTGTTGGCTGCAGAAGGGAATTTCCCGAACCAGAACAGTAAACTGATTAGGCTGATGCCTAATGTTCAGAAGTTGTTGAATCCTTTTAGCCAAAATCTCATTATATTCCTGAAGAAGAAATGATGCAGGATGTCACCTGTTACGTAAACTTATCTGAGTGTTAAGGTCCAAGAAGCAACATTATAAATTCCAATAACCTCTATTACATACAACTTTGATCTTGTGAGTAACTAATTCTTGGATATATGGATTGTGAGAGTGTAACGTTCACCTTGTACAGTAGGTATACTCCATAGAGAGATATAAACCATAGACATGAAAAATGCACCCAAAGCCTGTGGAATTGGAGAAACTCAGTAAGCAAAGTAAGTTAGAAACTCAATATGAAAGATCAGCTCCTAGCAATCAGGCAATCATGTCTACTCAATGGAAAAATCTACTGGAGAACGACAAGCTTTTTTTAAAAGTTTGTTTGTTTACTTCAACAACACTTTACAGTTAAAAGAATAGATAATCTGCAACCTTGAAATCACATCAGATGTACCAGATGGGTTGGGTTCATATCTTCACAAATGTGGAGTGGGAGATCCAAGTGTCTCCAGCCCTGTCACTAAGAGAGAGTGCTAGAATAGCTAAAATCGCCTGGATAGTTTGGGATGTGCAGCAGATAAACATAATATACTTTCCTTGCAAGCCGATTTTCAAGAGCAAGTTATACTAATAGGTCTAACATGGTATCAGAGTGGGTGTATTGCAGGCATGGCTTGGGTTCATGTTTCCTTCCCTGCGTGGTGAGGAAGAGTCAAGTGGTGTCTACAGCCAGCGCTGAGGGGGAGTGTTGGCATAGTCACACGTTGCTGAGTACATTTGGGATTGCAATATATAAACACACAGGCACCCTTTCACTGTAAGCTTCTTTTCAAGGAGTTCCACCAGTGGGTTTAACACTTTGGTGGCTTATTAAGGAATTTTAATGGGTGATCACCCATTAACAAGTACACACCTCCATAACAAACCTCATCTACCAATCACAAAATGTTAAATGGAAGATGACAAAGGATTATTACCTAACAAATAATGCACATTATATATACTTAAGAATAATTAAGTTCTTCTTTCTTTTATCACTTAGGAGCCATGTGAGAAGAAAGTCTAATGCACTGTTTTGAATGAGAGAAAGAAGTGAGGAATCCTCTTTTCGACTCTAACTCTCCCTCTCCAGTTGTTGCTTTTCTTGCTGTTACTTTGAAAGTAGCTGCTTCAGCTTCAGCCACTCGAATTTTTGATATTCCTTTTTATTTCTCATCAAACGAATGGCATCTTCTTCTGGAAATCCTAGCTATTCTTAGTATGATATTGGGGAATCTCATTGCTATTTCTCAAACAAGCATGAAATGTATGCTTGCATATTCGTCCATAGGTCAAATTGGATATGTAATTAATGGAATAATTGTTGGAGACTCAAATGTTAACTATTCAAACATATCCAACAGTAATTTGACTAGTTTGCTCTAATAGCATGGAAGTAGTCCTGTATGTTCAGCATGTCGAAGTGAAGTTAGAAGGGATGAGAAGCAGAAATGTTCAAACAGATTTCTAAGTGATCCAGTATTATAATTCTTCATATGTATCATTGCACAACTTAAATATATGAACCAGGCAAAAAGTAGGTGCATGCCTGTGTTTCCATTCTTGATATTTGATTCCTAATGTTTCTAGGGACTACACAGCCAGCCTTTCAATTAGTACATCTACAAAAATGACACCACAAATTTCTATGTCGAAGGGTTTGCTAATATGATTTTCATAAGATGACTCTTTCTTAAAAAAAGGTAAGCCAACTAGTGGACTATGAAAAAATGTATTTGTTGAGGAAAACAAGGGGCACAAAAACTTCAATACCATAATTCTACAAGTCTAATAGACTAATACACATGACACTCACCTCTCTTCTCAGAGGGGGCTCTCCTCTTTCCCACATCTCAAAATATCTTTTCCTCCATCTCCTACACAACACAGGTGGCCATATTCCCTTTTATAGATGGTGCAATTCAGTTATTTAACCAAAAAATATTCTACAGTCTTCAACGATTTCTCTAGAGAGCAGGCTAGGGAGTCAGTGTTTATATCAACAGTCCAGATAATGTTCAAGAAGCAACAAAATCGAAAACATTTCAAGAACAAAAAAAAAAAAAAAAAAAAGAGTCACATCACAACAATTTCAATTCTCTTGGTTGGAGAAAGAACTGGAATCAACAACTATAGCCACAAATTTGCATCACACACTACTTTTATTTCTATTTTTTATAATACATATCACACAATGGACTAATTTGCAAAGTTAAGACGGTCTCTCACCTGTTGGAACCTGGACTAATGTTAGATATTGTGAAAGAATCCAAGGAATGGTGGCTTATAGCGGTAAGACCGTCGCCACTATAATTTACTGGAAGAAGTATCAGCAATCCAACAAGAGAGCATACCACAAAGAATTTTATACTGCAAAGCAAGAGTATGCATGTTAATACCTTTTAAACAGCAGAATTGTCAATAAAACATTGAAAAGAAAAAGCGTACTTCAAAGATGCCGGAAAGCAGAGAAGATATATGACCCAATCAAGCTCAAATTATCATGGGTTTGAATTCTCGAACTCCCCAGCTCTTTTTTTCCCTACAGGTCCTCAATCTATGTTTCTATGTTTCTTCTTACGTTGTGCGTTCATTGGAACATGTTCCTCGTAAATTAAACAAATCTGTTACATTTTTTTCTTTATTCCGTAGACAACATTTTTGAGGGACTACTTTATTACCAAGGAAGAATAAGGAGTGCATGGGCAAATCAGTAATTATCTCATAGACATAACAAATAGAAAAAATAAAAGTAATTAAATACCCGAACTTGAAGAGGCGGATGATGATAAGAGCGTCGAGGCCGTTGGTTTGGAGAATTTCGTCCTCGGAGACGCGAAAAGCGCGGGAAATCCAAGAGACGGAAGGGAGGAAGCGGCGGAGAGAGAGAGTGGAGCGATTGTCGTCGCGGCGGTGGCTAGGGCTCTGGCTTTGGCTTTGGCTTTGGCGCTGAGATTCAGAGAGGCGGCGAGGAAAGTAGATGGGGGCGTTGGAGGGCTGCTTCTTGAGGATGGAGAAGAGGGTGAGGATGAAAATGGCCAGCCCTATGTTTATGGCCGCTGAAGCTATCAGGCTTTCAGGGTTCATCTCAAAATATTAAGGTTGGAAAATGGAGGAAAAGTGAGAAGAACTAGAGCGAGAGAGAGAGAGAGACGCAATGTACTCTAACATGCAGAGATGAGAAGGGAAAGAGATGAAGAGGCAGGCTGTGGTGGTACACGTGGCGGAGTTTCATGCGAAAGATGACGTTATGGTCGTGGTAGTATAGAATAACTGTTTGGACGTATGTTGTGTTAAGGCACCGATCGAGTTTGCTGCTTTTAAGGGGCTGAAGTTTGAACCTTCAAATGAATCAAAATTCTATTAATACCTATACCTATAATAAATTACCTTCCTCTACGCATGGACATGTTAATTCGAATTTAAAATCTCTTCCAATATGGGGACAAAAAAAAATTTGTTAATTTGCATGATCATGAATAAAATGAATTGAATGGTAAAACTAAAAAAGAAGCAAATAATGAATTATACAAAATCATTATAATCAGAAGCAATTAATTTTTTTAATTAATACATTAAAATCATATTATTTCCTGTTTTCAACCCAAAGGGTAGGAAGGGAACAAAGAAAAAATAATTTTTAGTCAGCCTCCTAAAAAAAGAATATAATTTTATGTGGCAAAGTAGTCAAGGGATTTAACTATTAGGTAAATCTCATTATGAAGAAAACCTCATCGTGTATCCCATAGGATGATGAAATGGAGAAAGAAAGGAAATTGCAACCAGATGTTGAGTCAAAAGAAAAAAGTTACAGCTACGCGCATGCCTCATTAGATTTTTACATTTGATTTGTTAAGTTAACAGGTTATCGGATTTAAATCTCAATAATCTCCCATTAATTATAATTTGGATCAAAATTCGATTCATTAACAAGTCTAATTGTGAAGAAGTGAGCATCCACAATGGGCTCCCTAAACTACTTCCTTAGACAAATTTTAGGGAGGAAATGGTAAAAATGCAACTCCAATCACGCTCCCTATCCACCTCCTAAAATAAAGAGTCCTCTAGGAGCTCCTAAATCTGAGGAGAGAGAAAGGACTCCTAGTGGCTCCCTATAATTTAATGTTGCTTTATTTAATAAGTATTTCAAACCTTTATTTAATGCTAATAATTTTTTATTTTATTTTTTAATAGAGATTGACCAATCAAAAAAGAGTTATAGCATTTATAACTCTCCAAATTATGGAGTATGGTTGGAGTTGAAATTTTTTAGAGAGCTCCTAAAATAGCTTTCATATTTTCTTAGCCAAATTTTAGCTAAGAAATAGAGAGCATCATTGTGGATGCTCTAAGAAAATGAGTTAAGAATTTGGGAAAATTCTGTGGTACATTGGTGGTACCGATGCAGTCACTCATCCAATGGTTCATATTTCATTTTAAAAAGCAAGAGCTGAGATTAAATGACTTGATGACTTGTTTAGTCTTTTGTTAATTAATAAGCATGTGACTGAGGGACAAAACTAACCCAGTCTCACAGGCGACGCATGAAGTCTTCTTTGAAGGGAGGAGTTGCCGTCTGAAAAACGAGGTCTAAGAAAAATGACCGAGCATCTAAAAAACGAGGGAGCAGTGGGGTCTCCTTCGTAGAGGTGTATTGATTCATCACTAAGGAAGGAGCAGATCGTGGGTGTGGCTCCTCTACTTGTCCAAAAAAATGAAATAGGTAGTCGTGAATCGTGTTGGGGGAAGAATCAGTTGGTTGAGGAGTGCTCCGGTGCAGATTGGTCGCCATATCATTGTTCGAAGTGTCATATAGCGTCATCGTAAAGATTTTGAAGATTTACACCCTTCTTGGCTTTGAACGACAACATTGCTTCCTCATTTGAGTTGTTGGTGAAAGGAAGTTGAAAGAGGAGGCGTTGAACGTTTGGAAGCATCAAGTAAGAGTTCAAATGACCCTATTTTTCTTGTTTAGGAGTTGAATGTATTTTGGGTCAAGAGTTCATGTAGTTGCATGTTTTTTTGTTGTGAAACAGTTTTCCCTGTGTGCAATATTATAGTCGTCACTATGTGCAATTACATGTTAAGATTATTCATTTGTGTGAATTGAGAGTCAAGTATGTTAGAACTTAGATTATAATGTAATTTTAGTTTGAATTTATGTTTCTCAAGCATGGAGTAGTCTGCTAAGACGGGCAGGGGCGTAGAGACATCAAAGAGTGGTTGTTGTGATTCCGGGTATCTCGGTGGATATGAAAGGTCGAGTCACAGGGCACCGACAATAGAGAGTGGCATATGTTAACCGAACATCCGGTTAGTCAAAGTAGTGAGTTATGGAGAAAGAGTTTAAAACAATAGAATTAGCGGAAAAATATTATATGAGTTATGCAAAGGCCATTGGATTTAGCATGAGAAATGATATATTGGTTCATAACACGGAAGCGAAAGTAGGTAGGAGACAGTGGTGTTGTTCGAAAAAAGGCTTGAGAAATGAAAAGTTTAATGAGGTGCCCGATAGGATTCGGCCAGCGAAGCTAATTACAAGAGATAATTGTCCGGCCTTTTTTTAGGTAGGTTATGAGAAGAAACGTGATACTTACGTTGTGATGAATTTTGAACCACATCACAATCATGAACTAGTTACTCCACTTCAATCACCATAAGATATTACTTAATCACATATATTAAGTTAAAGAAGTTGGCCAAAAAAACAAAAGTAAAGAAACTAATTTTATATTTTTAAAATTAAAAAAAAAAAATAAAAAAACTCTCCCAACGACATTTCGTCGGCAGAGGTAACATTCGTCGGGAGAAATCTAATCCGACAAACATTTGCCGGCATAAACGTGTGCCGACGAACATTCGTCGGGACAGGGTATAGCCACACGGCTATACCTTAAAATATTCTTTTTTGGGGTATTGCCGTGCTGCTATACTGTATTCTTAGATTATAGCCGACCGGCTGTACTTAAAAATATTCTAAATATAATATTTTGAGGTATAGCCGAGCGGCTATACTGTTAAAATATTATATTTAAGACGTATAGCCACTCGGCTGTACTATTTAAAGGTATAGAATAGTAAATAGAATATTTTAAAGGTATAGCCGTTGAATATATTATGTTTTTAATTACTTTTATTCATTTAGTGAAGAATTAGTGTTTAAATATTTGAATTAATTTCATAAACATTACTTAATAAAAATAGATACATATAAAACTATATATAACTTTTAAAAAAAATTGAAAATTATAAATATATTGTAGCATTTTGTGCTTTCTTTTTTTTATTCTTAATATTTTTAGGCATTTATAGCTTTTTTCACCCAAACATATCATTACCCAAAGCCCATTTTAATACTATTGCTTAAGACCCAAACCCATAAACAGATCTATGAAAAAAATATTAGGAAACGACGTCGTCACCCAAAAATATCTTTTTCTTCCTCGTGAGTGCCGCTCTCTCTCTCTCTCTCTCTTTCTCTTCTCTCCCTCCCTCTCTCTTTCTCTCTCTCAGCTGGAGATACTAGCCCTTATATTTAATGATCTTAAAGAATTTTGTGGAATTTAAAATTATTTTTAAAATAGATTCAATTATTTAAAAATCCTAGAAAATTATTTCAGTATTCTAAAAATGGAATTTTAGTCTCCAAACCAAAAATTCAAGTCTCGAAACAAAAACCATAGTTTTTGAACTTATCCGAACTTGTTTCAAAACCGTTCACAAGCCTCGTACTCTTGCTGTAATCCTATTGTAGGGCACTTAGGACTCTATTAGGGTCGGATATCTCAATCTTGGGCTCTAGAAAGATTTAATTAAGACACCCATACGGAAATGAGTAATTTATTTTTTCATTTTTGCACAATAGAATTAAATTAGTTACATATTTAAATATTCACTAAAGAAATAATAATTAATAATTAAAGTGATTCAAAAAGGCTAAGATATTACTTAATCACATATATTAAATTAAAGAAGTTGGCCAAAAAAAAGAAGTAAAGAAACTAATTTTATATTTTTAAAATTCAAAAAAAGAAAATTCACATATAAGAGGCTCTCGGTATGAAGCCAATTCATCCCAAAGAGCTTTCAATTTTGTATAATAAATGGAGATTGATTGTGGTCCTTGTCGATACTTGACAATTTCTTGTCGAATCTGATAAATCCTGGAGTCATTACTTTGTGAAAAACGATCTCGAAGATAAGTATAAACGACTGTTGCTATTTTAGCATAGAGGACACTATCAAGATGAAGGGAGTGTAGAATCTATGACAAAATAATGCCATTGCAGCGCTGCCACAATGGGAATTTTGTGTCATTGGATGAGGGTGCCTTGATTGATCCATCAATCAATCCAAGCTTGCTCTTGGCGCTGAGGCTAAGATTCATAGATCGGCTCCATTGACCATAGTTGTGGCCTTCGAGCTTGATGTGTGTCGGAGTTGTGTAAAGCGAGCGGATCAGAGAGGGTGAGTGTCAGCTCTGTGGATTTTGATTCGGCCATGGTGCTGTGTTAATGGTGTTTGAGATATGTTTGTAGGGTGTGTTTGTAGCGGAAGGTGTTTGGGCAAAGTCACCAGGATTGGTGCTCTGATACCAGCAGAAGTTTTGATATTGTATTGATATTTAACTTCATACAGATACAAGAACTTTATGCACACAAGGAGATAGCTATTCTAGGAAAATACATGTTGATTATATGCTAATTACATTTAGATCCTACAATTACTCAATATTAAATCATTGACTTATTTTCTTTCCTTTAAGAGAACCCAATTCCAATTCCAATTATTAACCCCAAATGCTAAACCTTAAAATATGCCCGAAATCAAATTACAAAAAATTGCTAAAACCTAGAAATAGGGGTTTTTGACAATAATGAAAAAGAAGAGGGAGAGGTTGTAGAAAGGGAGTTGAAGAAACTATTTTTTTGTTCTTGCAGAAGAGACGAATTGAAGAAGACTTTGAAGAAAAGGTCGCGCGCATGAATTTTTTGGGCTGATTTTAACCGGTTAACCACCACCACAAGAAGTTTCACTTGTTCTTAAAAAATGGTTTTTTGTAGCAATGGTCCTTGAACTATATCCGTAGTTACATTTTGGTCACTCAACTCCAAAAATAGCTACAGAGGTCCCTCAATTATGTATGGTGTTGCATTACTAGTCACTTTCGTCAAGTCTGTCTATTTTTCCGTTAAATCCATAGGTAAACTTGGAAATTCATTCTAAATATTTATAAAAACTAAATAACAAAAAATAAATAAATAAGGGTTACTTGTAACAATGGTCCCTCAATTATATTCGGAGTTACATTTTAGTTACTCAACTTGTAACATCCCACATCGACCAATGGAGAGGGGGTGGTGTGCCTTATATGTACATGTCCGCCTCCATTTAGCACGAGGCCTTTTGGGAGCTCACTGGTTTCGGAGTTATGAAAACTCCGAAGTTAAGCGAGTTGGGGTTAGAGCAATCCCAGGATGGGTGACCCACTGGAAAGTTGCTCGTGAGTTCCCACTCAATTAGATGTTGTATTGCACCATTAATCCGAGTATAGTTGGAGGACCATTGCTACAAAAACCCTCTATGATTTGTGTATGTTCTCTATCTTTTTTATTTTCAGGTCGTACTTTCAGTAATAAGTTAGTACACCTTAAAAACTGTTTACAATATGATTCTTTCATGTAACAATATTTTATTGGTTATTTTCTTAAGTTGATCATGATGCCATGATCGTATAAATTGTGTTAAGTTGAGGGGAACCAAAAAGAAAAGCAGAAAAAGTTACTCCATTCCATTCTCACATGGAGCAAACCAAAACGAGAAGAAAAGAATCTATATGTTTCATAAAGGTTTTTAAAAAAAGTTTTACTAAATAAATTTGCCCATGTTTTTGCTCAGAAAAAAATAAATTGCACATGTTTAAAAGTTCAACTTTAATAGAAGCTTCCAAGATGCATTGCGTGCAGCTCGCCACAAAAAGAAACACCCGGCTCGTTGGAAATGAACTCAACTGAAGAGTCACCCTAAACCCCCTATACACACATCATCATAGAGTTCTTCAATCACAGGATCCTATAATTTCGTTATAGACAAAGAGAAGTATCGTTTATAACCCACATTACGCGTTTTGTCTTTTATTTTTTGTTTTTAAATTTAACAAACTGTTGTTCATGAGAATATTGAACTCACGATCTTCTCAATCAAATGTCGTTGGTCAATGACTAGTACACCATGATACATCACTAATTATAAATTGGACGCTATAATGAATATACACAACAACCTGTATTGACTGACCCCCTTTATGGTTTGTTATATGCTCTTTTTTTTTTCCTAATGAAACCTGCAAATGCCATACACTAATTAATAATACGAACAAGTCCAATAATTGAGAAACTTATATTTTCAAACTCAAGACTTCAATGGAATGAGCCGTGGTTTGTCCGAAATAGAATTTACTTATGTTATTTGTGTTCATATTATGCATCTTATGCGTCAGTGGGGGTATATCTAAGTTGGTTGAGCTAGTTCACCTCCATTCATGTGGGTAGAAGTTGAAGCCCCTAAACATCCAGTGAATATTTGTGTGTAAACCTCCCTCTCCAATCGCTTGTACTCAAAAACATATTATGCAGCTTATGCTAAAAAACAAGGCAATGACTTCTATCCTTGGCTCGTGCGAAGATATATAGGTTAGCTGTGGGTTTTTTTTAAGTGAAGATTGCAGGGTGTGTTATCGAATTTGAGTAATATTTCTATTGTTTTTGCTTTTAGAGGGATGCCAATTTGGTGGCTCATAGACTAGCTCGTTTTGTTTTATCTTTAAATGACGCATTTTTATGGTATAGAGATCCTCCTGATATCATTCAAGATGTTTTAACTGAAGATCTCTTGTAACGTTTCTTTGCTTTAACTATTATACCCTTTTTTTTCAACAAACAAAAACAATGTCATTTTAAGGTTTAGAATTACAGAATTTGGTTTGAGAGATTATATTAAAAGATAACTAAAACTTAAAAGCAATGAGAAATAACTTACTTTTGTGGTTATAACATAAGGACATCATACAAAACATACCTAAAGAGGATACAAGCTTGGACAATAATATTCACAAGTGACGCATGTGAAGGCTATATCTGTAAACAGTTTAAACTTTACATTAGTATGGAAAACGTTGAGTGCTCCTTAAGTACACCTTCCAGAATATGGGCAACCAAAGCAATTTGTCAAAACTCAACAGTGACTTTATAGTCCCCAGAACTTTGGTGCTTACGCTGTACCAATGCTTTACACGCTGAACTTATTTGAAGGATTAGGGTTAACCCTTTTGATATTAAGTTTTAGGATTTAAGGTTTTATATTTCATAAATAATTAAATAAAAACCTCTCTAATGATGTAATTTTGAACACAAGATACATTTTCAACTCATAAAAAATATCCAAGAGTCTCGCTCAATGGTCTTAATTTGCAGACTATAGTGGTCTCACGTTCGAACCGCTATTAATTTTTGTGATATTTGAATTTCAAATAGCTATTAGTTTGAATCATATTTCTTTCCACTTTATTAAAACGTCACAACTTTGAATTCCCTTGCTTTATATATTTTTAAAAATACCGAAAAATCTCAGTTGGGGTTATCGCATATTTTTTGGGGTCAAGGGACGATCATATTCACGAGTGACCTATTGTGAATGCTATGCAAGCAATTTAAAATTGTTCAAAACTTTGAAAAATAAGCACACAAATCACAATAGCACAGAAAATGCAGTGAGTTTTCCTGGAGTACACACCTTCTAGAAACTTAGACAATCAAACCAATTTGTCCAAACTCAAAAGTTAACTCTCAGGTTCCCACCCCCACCCCCAGATTTATTTTTTTATTTTTTTTATTTTCTACCAACAAGATATTTGGAATCAACGCAGCCACACATGCGGCAGTTGACCAAGGAATCCAAAATTCTGTTCAAAGCCACTTAAAATATAAAGCTCCGGCAGTTTGAAAACGTAAAAAAAAGTAAACAAAACTAAGAAAACAAGCAAATTGGAAAGAAAGAAAGAGAGTAAAGAACAAACAACAGGCTGAGAATTTATTGCTAGTGTTTGACTGGTTCTTCTGACTTTCATTTTTGTTTCAATGGAAGACGAAGAACAAGAACAAGAGGAAGATATTATAATTATTACAGTAATCAATAGCAAACCGAGTCAGAGCAGTTTGACAAAGACCCCTTTGATACCTCTTCACAAAATTCCAAACTGCAAACTTCCAACCCTTCTTTCACTCACCAATTTTCTCTCCAAGACGGCCAAAGAAGATAGAAGAAACAGCAGTTTTGGTTTTGTTTCAAATTATTTTTTTGCTTTGTCTTTTTTATCATCACGTTTTCAGAACCCACAAGTGGATCGATAACTTTGATTTTGCCCAACAGGTTACCAATACTTTAATTTCTTATTCTTTTCCCTGTACTTTCTCCTTTATTCTCTTATATATATATATATATATAGATACATCTCTCCTTCTGATATATATCTTTCTTAATCTGCTCTGTTTCTTTACAGAGAGCAATGACAACTATGGAGAAGAGAAGCTTTTCAGAGCTTTTGATAGAGATAAAAGAATTGGTCACTGAGGTCAGTTCCTTGGCTCAATATTCAGAAACCCGAAGAGAAATCCTGGCTGAATTTGAAATATTGGTTAAGAAATTAGTTCCAATTCTTGATGGTTTAATGGACAACATCATTAAGTTTAAGGACCACCCACCAGTGAGAAAGGCTGTGGAGTCTCTTGGGTCAGAGCTTAAGCGAGCCAAGGCTTTACTCAAAACCCAAGAGACAAAATCATTTATCAAACAAGTGGAGGATGTGGTTCACGATCTTGGGAGGTCATTGGGCCTAGTGCTCTTGGCCAGTCTAGAAGTGTCCACAGATTTGAAGGACAAGATTGGAATGTTACATAAAGATTTGATGAACACCAGGTTTGATATGAGCTCATTTGCAAGTACTAGTTATGATTCTGGGGTTGTTAGTGAGATTGAAGTGGAAGAGGAAATCCAAGAGGAGAAAAGGGTTTGTTTTGGTATTGATGAAGTTTCTTTGCAAGTAAAGTGTGGTGATGATGAACAGCTCAAATTTGCTCTTTTGGAATTGAATGAGTTGATTGGGGACAAAAGGGTTAGCAGTGAATGGATTAGTGATGAAGGTGTTATTCCGATTCTGTTTAATCGGTTAAGTTCAAGTAATTCAGAAAACCGGCTATGTATAGTTCAATTATTGAGAAGGCTTGCTTCTGATAATGCTGATAACAAGGTAATTTGTTCTTCTTCTTCATATCAATCTTGAATTTAGAATTTGGGATTTTCATGGTAATTGGTTATCTCACATTGTAAAGTAGTATGCAGGAGAAGATGGCAGATGTTGGGTTTTTGTCCGCGGTTGTGAAATCTTTGGTACGGGATGAAGAAGAAAGAAAAGAAGCTGTGGGGCTGTTGCTTGATCTCTCAGATCTTCAGTCAGTCAGGCGGCGGCTTGGGCGGATTCAAGGGTGTATAGTTATGTTGGTTGCCTTGCTAAATGGGGATGACCTTGTTGCTTCACATCATGCAGGGAAGTTGTTGAATGCATTGTCTAGCAACACTCAAAACGCGCTTCATATGGCAGAGGCTGGTTACTTTAAGCCACTAGTGCAGTACCTGAACGAAGGTGATCAAAAAGCTTCCTCTCACTTTTGCATCTCTTTTCGCTTTGATGATTATGTGGTTTTCATGATTGTGATATTAACTTAACGTCGGATCATGAGCTTTCTAGAATTATTTAATAGCATGAATTTATCTAACCGCAGTTAATTATCAATATAAAACTTACAAAACTTCCATATAGATGGAAATGACTGATATGTTATTTGTGGTTCATATGGTAAAATGATGATCCCTAATTCACATTTAACTTGAATTTGACCTTAAGTTTGTGGTCTTAACAACATAGTTAAAGCTGAACTGAAAAATTCAGTAGGATACACTGTCCTTAGATTCTGTAGATATCATACTGCTGAGCCATTTAGCACATCAGTAAGTATCTGCATATAGACCAACTTTATTTTGTCAATGATACATAGAACATGATCTTTTAACCTCCCTTTTCGTTTTGGTAAGGTTTCAACCTCCCTCGGTCCTGCAAATTCCAGGGCACTTAATAAACTATGCATTCTATGTGTTTGCAGGTTCAGACATGAGTAAGATTCTGATGGCAACAGCACTCTCAAGGATGGAGCTCACAGATCAAAGTAGAGCTTCCCTTGGAGAAGATGGTGCCATCGAACCCCTTGTCAGAATGTTTAGCATAGGGAAACTTGAAGCCAAGTTATCTGCTTTAAGTGCCTTGCAAAATCTGTCAAACCTGACAGAAAATGTCCACCGGTTGATCAGTTCGGGCATCGTAGCATCTCTGCTTCAGCTCCTCTTCTCTGTGACATCAGTGCTTATGAATCTTCGCGAGCCTGCATCAGTGATTCTTGCAAAGATTGCTGAATCCGAATCTATTCTTGTTAACCCAGATGTGGCTCAGCAGATGCTCTCACTTTTAAATCTCACAAGTCCAGTAATTCAAAATCACCTATTACAAGCACTTAATAGCATTGCCTCCCATTCCAGAGCAGGCAAAGTTAGAAGAAAGATGAAAGAACATGGTGCAATTCAGCTTCTCCTGCCGTTCCTGATGGAAACTAACATTAAAATCAGGAGCAGTGCCTTGAATCTGCTTTACACTCTCTCTAAAGATTTGCCTGAAGAGATGACAGACCAACTAGGAGAAATCTATATAAAAACAATCATCAATATTATCTCATCATCAACATTCGACAGCGAGAAAGCTGCTGCAGTTGGCATACTTAGCCATCTTCCCATTAGTGACAAAAAACTCACAGATATGTTAAAGAAAGCAAATTTGGTGCCCATTATGGTATCCATTCTGACTAGATCTGAAGTTTCAAAAGAGACGACATGCTGGTTAGAAGAAAGCATTACAGGCCTATTGATTCGGTTCACAAATCCTTCTGATAAGAAATTACAGCTTTATTCAGCAGAACAAGGGGTAATTCCTTTGCTTGTTAAGTTACTCTCGAGTGGATCACCGGTTACTAAATGCAGGGCTGCAACGTCGCTAGCTCAATTATCGCAGAATTCGTCATCTCTAAGTAAGTCAAGGAAATCAAGGTGGTCATGTGTTCCTCCTTCTGCAGATGGTTTTTGTGAAGTTCATAATGGCTACTGCTTTGTGAAAAGCACATTTTGTTTGGTCAAGGCAGGTGCTGTGTCTCCAATAATCCAAATATTGGAAGGTAAGGAGAGGGAAGCAGATGAAGCTGCGCTGAGCGCCCTCGCGACACTCTTGCGCGATGAAATGTGGGAAAACGGAAGCAATTGCATAGCCAAAATGTCAGGAATTCCAGCCATCATAAAGGTTCTAGAATCAGGGAGCATCAAGGCGCAAGAGAAAGCACTGTGGATATTGGAGAAGATATTTGGAGCTGAGGAACACAGAGTAAACTATGGAGGATCTGCTCAGGTGGTGCTCATTGATCTAGCCCAGCAGGGTGACTCCAGATTGAAATCAACGACTGCGAAATTACTGGCGCAACTAGAACTATTGCAAGTTCAATCTAGTTACTTTTAAGGCAAAATAATGCCATGTAAGGAATTTTGTGCATGTGATTTTTCTTGTACACAATCATCCAATACTTGTTAATTGGTATACATTTTCCTCTTCTGCACATTACATTGAACCCTATTTCTATGAGCCATGTTGAAATGTAAATTATTTCCTGGTTTAATCCTTAGCTGGACAAGTGTAAGGCTTAGATGCCATCACACATTGTAGGACTTATATGTCCTAGTTTTATGCCAAGTGTACAGCTCATATTGCTGACACAATTGTAAGGCTAGATTTGGTTTTCATTCCTTGTAAAAGATATATTTCCGTTGGAATGAAATCAGCGTGTGTCTGAGTGCATTCCAATGATGGTGCTCAGTAACAAACTCTCTCTCTCACATCTCTCTCCCCCTATGAGACTTTTCATATTCTTTTTCCCCAAGGTAAACTTTGCTATTGAAATCCCAACATGGTATCGAGAGTTTTCTCGAGCATATCCTCCTTAGAGATATTTTCACCACATAATTTTATCAGGGAGGTCATTCTGTGCATTTCTGAGTTGTACTCAAACACTAACTTGAAATCTTGGAATCTTAAGTGTGCCCACTCATATCTGGCTCTTGGAAGGGTCACCGTCTTCTGATGATTGTATTTTGGCATAAGGCTTTCCACAGAACCAATGGTTCATCGACCACCACATATTCGCTTTTCAGCGCTTCATGAATGTGACGGCAAAGAAAAATCATAGCCTTTGCGTTTTCCTCAGGTGATGCATCATTTCCATATACAATTGTTTTCCAAGGCCATTGGCACGTAGATGGATCTTGGCATCCAGGACCCATGATAGATAGTTGTCCCCGGAAATGTCTAGGGCAACAAATTCCAGTTTTGCTAAGTTTGCCATCTTCAAAGAAAATGAGATGCATTAGAATTTGCAATAATCTTCAGGCTTAATATATTTTTGAACTTTAGGACAAAAATATCTTGCATATTTTACTCTAAACTTCAAGCTCGGGATCTGGGACATTAAGCCATTTATTAATAGGAACTTCATGCCCTATAATTGTTTGAGAAACTTCAGGCCCTCATTATTCATGTATTTTAATTGATGATAAAAATAAAGTGCTATAAATAAATTTGTTGGTATGGATGGTAAACATGCGATAAAGTAAATTCATAAGGTAAATTGCTTGTTGTATGGACGTTAATTCCGCACCATACTTTAAATAAAAGTAAATGTGTTGGTACGGGCACTAATTCTACTCCATATTTTTAAATAAAAAGTAAAAGGCAGTTGTGTAGACGATAAACTTGTTGCGTCGATTCAGCTGCACCAAAATAGATTCAGCTGCATCCTCAACTTGTGATACTTGCAAGTGCACGAGCCGTTGGTAGTTTAGCATATGTAAGTGCGAGGTCGATCCCACGAGGATTGATGATAGATTGATTTAATTCAATTCCCTGTACAAAACAGAAATGAAAAAAAGAAAGAAAATAAATCAAACAAGAAAGAAAGAAAAGAAATTAACTCAAGCGAATAAGTTCCCAAGTTCAATTTAGATTAACAAATTGATTCTAGTTAAAGTATGATTAAGCCATGGTGTCTGGTCCTAACCTTGTGTTCCTAATTTCCTAATTTGATCATCTGTTGTCTAACCTAAATTAAGCATTAGGAACCCATTAAGCATAGAAGAACATTTTAAACAACCAAGCATGTATCTAATCCCTGTTGTCGAATGTCCATACATACTCTTCCTATTCATAGTTCAATTCGAATTAAAGCATGGTGTCTACTCTTAATTCAAACCAATATAGCTAACATGCAAGTCTTAATGGTGATCAATCATTCAAACTAGCATATTAACTTATAAGCATAATGAATAAGAACAAAAACAATAATTGAAACTTGGAAACCACTCAAGCTTGAATTCTAAAGAAAAGAATTTACATTACAAAAAATAAATTACAACTAAGAAGCAAAAGGAAAACGAGAATTAAGAACTAGAAAGGAAAACTAAGATATTTGAGGGAGAGAAGGCAGGGGAGCTCTAGAGAAATGTTTGAGAGCTCCCCCCCTTGGGGTGTTTTTACAAGCTTGGAGAACTCACTATTTATAGGCTTAGGGGAGTTGAAATTCTAAATTAAATATGGTCTATGCCAATAGCACTTGTAATTAAAAACTCATCCTTTTGGCTAGTACACTTCACCAACAACTCCCACTAGATAGTGCACTTCATCATACATATGTCATGCATGACAATGCATTGCACTCTTCTTTTGGGTTCGTTTTGGGCTTGTTAATACATTCATAAAATTCTGGAAAAATATGGATCTTCAAGCCCTTTGTCTTATCTTTCCAAGCATATGCAGCCCAACTCAAGGAAAAATTGGGAAGACCTTCAAATGTCATTTGTGGCCCAGTAACGCAGATGCTGCCGAATTTTGACCTTGAGCTACTAGATCATGTATAACTTCCTCTAGAAGACTCAGAATCATGAACCGTAAAATGGTACGGAAACTAGATTTCCGTATCTTTCCAATGATGTATGGCTCATTATCTGATTCTTCTTGAGCAAGTACAGGTTAATCTGTGAAATTGAATGATCTGCAAACACCGTTTTGGGCTAATTTGTCTCCAAAATGCATTTAATGAGTCTCAAGCTTATTACACTGAAACAAACACAAAACTTATTAAAAGCACAAGTTTAACTAAAAAACATAACCAAATTATAAGTTAGAAGGGTCCAAAAAGATATGTAATTATGCACCGATCAAAACTCGTGCCACACTTTTAAATAAATATTGCCATATGGATAATAAACATACACCATACAGTAAATAAAGTAAATGCAGGATAAAACCATCACCTAATATATACGAAGTATATAACATATTATATATTGTGGACAATATAACTGCGCCACTATTCAAGCTATGATAAGATGGGTTTTAAAATCACACCATCATTTTTATTACGATAATATGTGTTACAACGCGATAGGCAATAAAAATTACACCACCATAAAATAACGGGATAGGGTATAATACCGCACCATTCCAAATTACAGTACGAAAAATAAAATTAAACAAAAATGGATGAAGCAACATAAAAATTGTGAGAATACGAAAAAGAAAGTTTGCATGTCGTCGTAGTAGTAAAGTGAGAGGAGGCATATGACAGAGAGGAAACAAAGAAATAACCACATAGTGTTGAACTAGGAAAATTTAGAAGTAAAGAGGAGAGACTATCATGCTGATAACGTATTATAAAAATAAAATAATCAGAGTATGAAAAGTACCATTGAATATTGGGAGTATAATTGTATTTGCTCTTGTGATGTTTACACTGACATAATTTCCTCTCAAATAGAACTCACTCTCTTTTGTTTCCTCTCACTCTTCCTTTCTTCTCTTCCTTTCTTTCCTCTCTTCTTTTTTGGTGTGTTATATAATTAAGGGTTAGTTTGGTATTGTTATGCTGTAAAAATAATCACTGTCAAATTTGCTGTATGAGAAATCAGCTGTGAAATAAATCAATTTGGCGTTTGGTAAATTTTTTGTTAAAAATGATGTTGAAAGAATAATCAGTTTATGAGTATTTGATAAATTTTTGTGTATATGTAAAGAATAAAAGAGATGGAATAATCGTTATGTTATTGATATGCTGCTGTACATAATACTATCCTTTATATACTAGGTTTACAATCTCCTATTCTAGCATAATTCCTAATTAAGGCTACAATCTTGGTTTGACCCATAAACCTTGGGGTCTAATATAGGAAAGACAATTACAATCCTTCAATTACAAGATTTGATTTCCAACAGTATAAGTGTTTGGACTGTGCATAATTACTAGAAAGGGCGTGATGTTATTATTTTTAATTGCAATACCTAAAATCTGAATATTATGAGCAATTGGAAAACTCAATGATTGTAATTCACAAACGAATATAATAACAATCCAAAATCTTCCTATCACAATTCGAGTATTCAATGCCCCCTTGCCTCTTCATTAGTAATTTTTTTTCACACCATTTAACTCCATGGCCAACAACCAATTGCCAATTCCCATCGAGTATATATGTTGCTACTCATGCAGTCATACTTGCCTATATGCATTCCTTTCCTTATTGTTAAGTAAATTTAGAACTTAAGACCACCCTCCTCCTCTTTCTTCCAGATGCATTATGTGGGCTCATCCTGCATTGTTTTGTTTTATTTTGTTTGTCGTCAATTAATATAGCATTTCATTGAAATCCAACAGCAACAAGTAATTGAGAAAAATCTAGGTTATAGGGCCAATGATTTTGGAAACGAAAAACATGACTGAAGGAACTCAATTTAGAATGAGTATTAAAAATAATAGGGTTGTGATAAGAGAATTTATAAAAAAAAAACAATTTGGATAAAGTTGCAAATGAGGACTAGAACAGGAGAAACCCAGAAAGAGAGTGAACACAGGGGAGCGATTCAAGAATACATAATCAAATAAAGAGGATAGTGGATGTAATTTGCAAAAGCCAATGAGGATAATTTGGGCATTTTAAAAAAAAAATTCATTAAAGAGCACCAGTTCCCCACCCGCTTTCCACATAAGAGGAAATAAAATCACCCCCTAACCAGCTTCTTCAAATCGCTGTGATTGACAGCAATTATTCATATAATCATATTATTTTTTCATTTACCAAACAGCTAGGTGGAAGAAAACTTTCAAAGAAAATGATTTTTGCTCCAAATAAGCAATACCAAACAAGCACTAAATGAGCAAGCCTATTTATGGACAAATTGGATGACTTCGTTACTTAACATCATCATTAAGCTTCCAACATCATCATTAAACTTTTAACTATTATTTCCTTCTTTTCTTTATGTTGTCTTCGCCACTTTCTTTACAACATTATTGTTATTGTTTGAGTTCTTAATGGTTTGGACTCTGGACCTTGGCCTTTTACGTATTGTACACAAGGTCTTAAATATCGATCGGTGGTTCAAAAACACGGAAATATCGATGGAAATATCGGGAAAATATCGATATCGATAAAAATTGAATAAAAACCACGGAAATTGTCATAAATACATGGAAATTTTTAATGAAACTTTAGAAGAAGTTTATTTAGTCAATCATCTATTATTTTGACATAAAAAATTGGAAGGAAATGCATTGCATAGTGGGTTTGAGTGATTTAAGTTGATTATATTGCGAGCTGACAAACTCTGTGACTTAGAAAATCTAGAGTAATTAATGAAAGAGAATTAAACACCCCCTAGTAATTTATTTATAATTTTTTAGTACAATATTTTACACTTTATAAATTGCATTGTAAGATACACGAGTAACCTTATTTCACAAACGTCATTGGACATGGTACACGTTCTTATATTTATTATTTATCAAAAATTGAAAAATAATTAAAGATGTAAACCAACTTGATTTTTCATGAAAATTAGGCACTTTAAAGATGTACACAAAATGCAAATGATAATATCAAAATTTAATTCTATGCTTGCGACCACATAGAAATCCTTGAACAAAAAAAAAAACCAAAATAGAAATAGGACTGAGACTTTCTCGGGCCATTTGCATTTTGTTTTGTGGGTTGACAGGAAAAGCTAGACTTACCGAAATACAAATGGGCCGGCCCGTTTTAATTTTATTGGTTCTAGTTGAGTGAACACTCAAACGAGGTGAAACTGTATTCCATCTCTTCGTCTCGTCTCTCTTTCTCTGTGCAACCTTGGACTCAAAAGTAAGAGCAAAGTCTTTGCTTTGGATCTGAGACGGTTCCTTCAATAATTTTTCTTGAAGAAAAAGAAGAAAGAGAGAGCAAGAGACAGTGAGAGAGCGAGATTTGGCGCTATTCTTTATTTTAAAGCAACAAACAATGGAGCAGCTTCGGTCAGCCATGGAGGAGCACATGGAGCAATTGGCAGATCTCGTCTAGAAACTCTCCGCAGAGTTACGTTCTGGTCTTAAACCTGCTTTGGACAATTTCTTGGGTTTTTTCCACGCTATCAGCTGGAAGGTACCCTCTATTTCTCTGTTTGGTTCTCTATCTCTCTGTTTTGAAAGTTCATATCGTGATATTATCGATAATATCGCGATATATTGACCATTTCAGATTGAATTTGAACGAAAATATCGATCCCGATATTTCGGCGATATTTTCAAGGATATTTTCGATAAATTGACGAAATATAAATGGAATGTTGCGAAAATATCGGGACCCAAAAAAAACGATATTATCGCCGAAATATCGGTGATAATATCGAAATTTAAGACCATGATTGTACATAAGAAAAAATTAAATTGCATTTTAGCCCCCAGAAGAGGTGATCTCTTTTGTGTAATTACATGCTTACCCTGCAGAGCCCTAAACCCCTACTCTCTCTCCCTTCGTTCTCTCTCCTCTCTCTCTCAATTCCAGCCCCCCCAGTCACAGGCTCACACCAAGAGGCAAGAGGACTATCTCACTGGGCATCATCCAAACCCTACCTTCTCCCTCTAGGTTCTGTTACAGAGAGCAAGTATGCTGCGTCGGAAAACTAGGTTAACGAAGGAGTACTTGTACAGAAAGGGCTTGGAAGGCAAACAACGGTTGCTCTATGAGAAGAAGCGCAAGATCAGAGAAGCTCTAGAAGGTTCGCCCTCTCTCTCATACTCTATAGATACATATGTTTGAGCTTGTTTTCTTCATTTCTAAGTTGAAGTTTCTGTGTTGGGTCAGTGAATTGCTAACAATTTTGGGACATTTTGTTTTCTTGCAGAGGGAAAACCAATACCCACTGAGCTTCGAAATGAGGAAGCTGCCCTTCGTCAAGAAATTGATCTGGAGGACGAAAACACTGCCGGTATGGGTCTATGGAAGTTCTTTAGTGAATGATTATTTGTTTGTGAAAGTTCTTGTTTATATATCAAAGTGTTCAATTTCTTGTGTGTTTGGTAATTTATCATATTCTGGACGGTACTTTGAAGTTTGAAGATGTAGTGTTTTAGTTTTTCAATTGATTATGCTGTTGATTCTTCATGATTTTTGTTTCTGAATCCTAGTGCCAAGGTCACATATTGATGATGAGTATGCATACGCATCACAGAGGGACCCCAAAATTTTAATAACTACTTCCAGGGATCCGAGTGCTCCGCTGATACAATTTGCAAAGGTTGGCATAGCTTCTTTACTTTTGTATCATACAATTTTTTCCACCTAGCTGCACTTCTCGTGTTCACTTTGGTGGGTATCATGCGAGGCTGGCGTTGATTATTGATTATGGTTCAATGACACCATTGTTGCAGGAACTGAAACTTGTTTTTCCCAATGCACAGCAAATGAATCGTGGTGGCCAGGTTGGTGCACCGTTTTTCCTATCTTTTTCTACTTATGTTTTCCTCTCTTTTTGGTTATGCTTAAATCCAAAGTTGCTTCATGATGCATTTGGACTGCACGGTAGTTTCCAAGTTTTGTTTTTACTTTTTAGTGTTCTTACCTGGAGATCTGAGATATAAGCGATCAATTTAAATCCAGAAATATGCAGTATTCCTTTGTATGATAAAGATACTTGGAAAAAGTATTTAGCTTTTCATTTGGAAGATCCTGAATTAGTTACAGTTAGTGTGGACTGCGGACTAGCTAAAACATTGTGTACAAGCATAGGAAAATAAGATTGATAGCTGGCTAAGGCCACTTAGTTATGCTCTTTTAATTGCTGCGCATCTGGCAAGAACACTGTATAAGCTAATATTTCCCATTTTGTTCATAATTCCGGAATGTCAGTAGAAAATATCTTAGCTTTGAGATAAAAATAAAGATAAAAATAAAAAAATAAAGATAAGGAAAATAGAAAATCTGAAAGAGGATAAAAAGATGGAGATAATTTTTTCCCACTCAGAGCCTTCTAACCATTAATGAATTCTTGACTCCATCAAAAGCTATGTCATTTCAATCTAATTGCTGACACGAGAAAATAGATGGAGCTCTACTCTGAACTTATTTGCAATATATATATTTTTCTGCATCATGCTGTTTGATCCCTTCTTATGAATCAACCATACATTGCCTGACATTGAGTTATTGGAAGATGTTTTCTGTGTTTTCAGTATGTTAATTCTTGTGTGTGATTTTTTGTGTTTTACATTGTTTATCAATTGTTGTGTTACAATTTATATATAGATTGAACCCTTTACTCCAGAATATAAGTAACTGCTTTAGTTCTTTTTGATATTGTTGTGTTTTTCTTATTCTTGCAATGTATTAATCGAAAAAATTGGTACCTCTTGACAACCTTTCAAATTTAAGGACATACGTGCCTGGCTCTGAAGCTTTGCTCCTTTTACATAGTAGAGCATACATTTATTTATTTTTTTCTTTCAAATCCTGCAGGTTATTTCTGAAATCATTGAAACTTGCCGTGCACACGATTTTACAGATGTTGTGTTGGTTCATGAGCATCGTGGTGTACCAGATGGCTTGATTATAAGCCACCTTCCTTTTGGTCCAACAGCTTATTTTCAACTACTCAATGTGGTAAGTAGTGTGATAATCTTTACATTAATGTAGGACAAGCATCCTGGTATTAAGACTGATGTAGTACAGCAGAAAAGAAATCCAGACAACAGTAAATTTCTAGGGATCTTCAGCAGCAAAACTTAGGAAAAAGTGAGGAAAGGATACAATTATAAACAGTGAGAGGCACACAAGGTCTAAAGGTTTGAATTAGGCTAGAAAGGGTTTAGTTTTATTGCTGTCAGGAATTGGAAATTTTTTGGTTACTGGAAACAGCTCTTTAGAAAGAGATGGGTTTGGGTCTTCAAATTTGTGATTTTCCAGGCTAGATTATGCTTATAAAAAGTCTGATTGATGACAGAACGTGATATAATAAAATAAAATAAAAAAGCAGTAGCTTCCTAGTGCAAAAAAATATTGAAGGATTGACCGTGATAATTGTAGAATGCCAATCATGAAGAGCATTGAAATTAAATCATTTTTTAATGAATTAATTAATGTTTTTTTTTTTTTTTCTGACATTGCTTTTGAGAACTTTTCATGCCTGTACTGGATCTATGCTTTGACTTATTAATATGGGCATTCAGCTAATGGTATTTCACTTGTAGGTTACAAGACATGACATCAAAGATAAGAAAACCATGGGAACGATGCCTCAGGTTTTTCCACATTTGATTCTCAACAATTTCACGACTAAGGTATCATACCTCAATTAAAGATTTCAACATATTGTTTGCTCAGTTAACTCAATTTACTCTGTATATTATGCCAAGACATATTAGGCAATAATCTAATAAAAAAAATATAACCCCTGGGACATGGTTGACAGAACATTTTAGAGATCAGGATCATTAATTGTAATTATTTTCCGAAGAAACCAGTTCCAGTTATTTATGACTTACCTACCACCTATGAAAATCATGGAGGAGTTTCACTGTTGGAAGCACATGGTATCCCACTTGGTTGCTTTCCCTGTAATAATCATTCTTATTTTTTCTAATTCCTATACTCCTGCTACACATCTTAATCTTATGTATATCACTCCGTATTTTTTAGTTGCCCCTATCAATTACCTATTCAGTGTTTTATTTTATATATATATATATATATATGTAATATTCTTTTCTTGATTGTTAATAGTTGGGTGAGAGGACAGCAAATATTTTAAAGCATCTCTTTCCAGTGCCAAAGCAGGACACGAAACGCATAATCACTTTCGCCAATCAGTCTGACTACATTTCATTCAGGTTGGTTGTTTGTTTGTCACATATCTGTAACTATCAGACCCAAATAAATTTGCTTACAAGGGATAGCAATATTCTTAGGCTTCGACTCCTAAGACTCGTAGGAAAGCTAAAAGAGACGTTAAATTTGAAAGGCCTGTTCAACCTATTTATTATTAGTATTATTTATTGACCAACATTTACATTGCCATGATATTTCTGTTTAGACAAATAAGTGCACATGCATTGCTTTCATTTCCCATTAACAGTTTGAAGAACATGCAGGCATCATACTTATGAGAAGCACGGAGGCCCTAAATCCATTGAGCTGAAGGAGGTTGGTCCTCGGTTTGAATTGAGGCTTTTTAAGGTTAGTACTTCACCCTTCATTTTATCTTCATTTTGAGAAATTTGTGTGTTGCAATGATATCCTTGCACTTTATTTTGCATTCACATGGTGGATGTGGTTGATGTTCTCTGGATAACAGTTAAAAAATTGTGTTTGCAAAGGATCCACTAATGTAGTGGTTCGGAGCAATTGCTCCCTCGGGGAAGGTCCTAGGTTCGAGTCCTAGCATATGTGTAGCGTATGTGAGTTTAGTATGCTATCGCCCCTCTCAATAGGAAAGGTCCTAAAAAAAAAGACTTGTTTAATTATTTGAGATATTTCTGTGGTTATGACTAGAAGACTGTTTAATATTTCAGACTTGTTCATACTTTCTTTGCTTTGGTGTTGCAGATTAAGTTAGGAACAGTGGATCAGAATGAAGCCCAGACTGAATGGGTTATCAGACCATACATGAACACTGCCAAGAAACAGAAGTTTATGGGGGATTGATAAACTACAACTTTTACCTACAATTTTGGTAACTAGTCCTTTGTATGATTCAACCAGCTGACCTCTTTTGGGCTCATTGATACAATCATCAGACTATCCAGCCTCTTAATCTTTTTCTGATTTTTCTTCAGTGCGACTATTTTCCCGATTTCTTCGAAACTAGGGTATGTTAGTAATTTTCATTTGTTTTTGTGCGTCTTTTAAATTAAAAGAAACATACGAGAGCCATTGTGTAGAAATTACACATGGTTCGGAAACTAAAAATTGAAGACGGTTGTAAAAAGTTGTCTTAATTTTATTTGCGTTCACTCTTTTCTTCTTCATCTCTAAATGATTTTGTTATATTTCTTTTTTCTTTAATTAAAATGAAAAAATGGCAGTTACCCCAGCAGTGGAGATCATGTATTCGAATACCCATATCACCTATGTTTTACAATAAGACTAACTTTCATTTTCGTAGTGTGCTTTCAGTTCGTTACCAAATGCACTTGGCTTGATATGACTCTATTTGTGGACTTAAGATGGAGATATTCGGCAAAGATCCACTAGTGTAGTGGTTTGGAGTATTTACTTCCTTAGGCAAGGTACTAGGATCAAGTTTTACCATCCGTGTAGTATGTGTGAGTTTAGTATACTATAGTCTCTCTTAATAGAAAATGTCTTTTTTTTTTAAAAGATGGAGATATTCGGGAAATTATAACAAGTTTGCTAAAGTCATTGATTTCTCCAAAGATGGGGATTGCAACGCTGGCTTGCTGCCTAGAAGAAAGGGTCTCATAGTGAAGAGAGACTCGAGTGATGAGAGGTTGGAGGAGGTGAGTATGTGACATGCATAAACGTTGGAGAAGGCTTTTGCCCGTTTAGCTTCCCACTGTGATGTCACTATAAGAGCATCTCCAATAGTAGTAGCAAATTAAACTTCTCAAATTAAAATGTGTTGGCTTATGTGGCAATTTGAAAATGTCGATTTGCTACTTGAATAATTTTTGCTCCAATAGACTGTTCAATTCAATTAATGGAATATTAGGAAAAAGAATGAAAAATATGAAAACATGTTTAAAATGTCTATGTATTTATTATCAAAGTAAAATTAAATGTTTTGAAAGACCAAACTCAACTTACCAGTCTTAAAGAGAGAGAGACTAGTTGCAACTTTGATAACTAAGCTTGACAAGGTTGTTAAAGAGATTTTATATGATGTGACTCACCTATTTAAGCATCCCAAAGTGGTTGAAGAGGCTATTGGAGATGCTTTACTAGTGAGTTGACCAGATTTTTTTCATCTCCAAATTAGCCTTGAAAGTCTACAAAAGTTATTTACTTAACAATTCTTTAAAATTCATTAACTTTTTGGATACCCTCATTAGAGTTTTTTTATTCTATGAAAGTCTTTAATTCTCCACAAAAGTATGTAATGAATAATCCCCTTAATTGGATTTTTGATTGTTACCTATTATGTATAATGTCCTTATTTAAGTTGGATACGGATCTTTTGCTCTAATGTTCTCTGCCATGATCTGCTTGACTTTTTGGTCTTGTACACACCACCTCATTAAAATTTAATTTGAGGGATTTAAACTTAACACATCATCCTTAAAATTAAAACCCAATTTACTCCTAATTAAAAATTAAAAAAATGCCATAAACTCTAACATTTGTAGAACACTTGTAAATAGGATGGCAATGGGTCGGGTAGGGACTGGGTATGACAATACCATCCCCATCCCCGCTCTCCATCCCCGCCCCCATCCCCGAACCCATCCCCGTTTAATAGGTTTCAGGGAATCCCCATCCCAGTTCCCATCGGGGGACTATCCCATATACCCGCCCCGAATCCCCGATTAAATTTGCATAAAAAAATATTTATCATACATTTTAACATTAAGTTTCATTTTAAATTATCATTTAACACATCCAAATTAACTATAAAGTTCAACTAAACTATTCAAAATCACATTAATATGAAATTCCATAGAAAATTAGGAAGAATTAGGAAAGGGAAGTTATAACTTAGGCTTAAACATAAATATTATAATTATTTATTTATTTATTTAAATATATATATATTTTTGGGTCGGGTTTGGGGATGGGGATGCCAACACCATCCCCTCCCCATACCCGTCGAGGATTTTTCAAGTTCGGGGATCCTCGTACCCGATACCCGTTTGGCCCCGAAATCTCCCTCATTAGGGTGGGGACCTGATAGAGACCTACCCCTGCGGGGATTTTTGCCATCCCTACTTGTAAACATGGAGAAAACCATATTTTAAATTGCTTTTTCTTTTCCCCCAGGTTGTCGCTCTCTCGCTAGCGAGGAGAGCCGTGCTATTTTTGTGGGGTTTTTTCCCTTCCACGTCCAGGCGTCACCGTCATCCAATGCATTACTTCTGATTGTGTTGATCTTGTTCCTGTCTTTCTCTCTGTTCTTGAGTGGTTATTTCCTTTGCATGTCGTCTAGTCCTTTTTGGCTTTGAAATAGTGGTGTCGTCTGGTCCTTTTTGACTTTGACACGGTTGCATTGTCTGGTCCTTTTGGTTTCGAGGCGGCGGTGGTTTGATCAGTTATTTCTAGGTTCGTGTTTGAGCCTAATTTGACACGCCCAGCCCAACACAGAAAAAGCCCAGAATAAAAGCTACATGACTCAAGCAGTTTGGTTTTGTTTTTGCAAATAGAAAGCAAAGCCCAAAATCCAACAAGCCCAGCCCATGATTTGTCAAAACCAAACAAACGAATTTGGACTTCGAGAAAGAAGAAAAGGGAGAAATCACCCCAGAGCTAAAAACTGGGCTTGGCATAATTAAAGAGAAAGCAGACCTGTTGTTCTCTGACTTAGAAGAGGTCAACAATTGCAACCGTCATAAAGGAAGTGATTAGGGAATTAATTGGACCAGTTCATTAGCAAAATTTTCTCTGCAGCTCTGAGGCTTAAAGATCAAAATCCTTTTTTATATTCGGAGAAAAAGTCTGTTCCAAAGGAAGGCACTATTTTCAAGAGATAAGCAGACTATATTTTGGAGATAAGCAGGAAAATAGGGAGTTGTTTAAATTGAAGAGATCAACTAATCATCACAGTTGTAGCTCTCACAAAAAGCAGTTGGAAGTAAAAAGGGTTAGGTTCTCTTTCAAGAAAAACAGGGAAGTGGTCTTAAGAACTGATTGTTGAAGAGCCTGTCTACCAGAAATAATTAAAACTTCTTTTTCTTTGTATTTTAAAATGAAAGATCTTTTGAAAGAATTTTTGCCGCCCATTATTAAAAGAAAGAAACCCTATTCCAAAGCATTTCTTATAAATATAAGAAGGAGTGAACAGGGCAAAGAACGCAATTCAACAACAAAAATCAAAACAACTAAAAATCAATCCAAGACAAGAACTCAAAATGATCACTTGATCCTTGAGAACCCCCAAACAAACTGAAGCAACCAAGAGCTTAGTCAAGCCAAAGAAGAAGCCAGCCATGATTCAGAACTTCCAAACTCAGACTTAGAAAATAAGTCATTCAAAATGAGATTCCTCTCGTTACAAATTTGGTTTAGTAACAGAAAAGACAAGCAGAGCTTGAGTTTTCATAAATATGAAAACCTCAACAAATTTATGGAGAGCCCTGACCAAGCAGAACAGGTACCATGGTGCAATTCCAGCTCAGTAATCCTCAAGTCCAGCCACTTCTGTCCTGTTCAAACTGAAGAGGTTGCAGTTCTGCCTGTTCAAAAAGCCTTCCAGGGCTTGAAATAGATTAAAGCTCTGCCAAAATCAAGCTTTGGTATCGATTTACAACTGAAGCTTGGCAGTTGAAGTTGTTGACAGTTCAGTCCAGCACAGACATATCCTGTCCAGCCCGGATCAAAAGCTTCTATCCAGACATAAATGGAATTCGAGCCTTCTTTTGCCTTCCTAGAGTTTACATTTTCTTTCTGAATCTTGTAAAAGGCAATTCTGTCTAAACAGTCCACTTTTATTACCATTTATTCTGGCCAGAACTACCAACTTTGTACTAAGATAAATTGTAAAGTCCTCACCAGTCTGGGGCAGGAAATGAACTTACTTGGGAGATATTCCTCACCCAAATTCACAATCGTTTGTTTAGAAATTAGTAACTTGGGGCGCAAGTCATCTATTTTCAAGAAATCTGCTAGAATTGTATTATTGCTAGCAGTGACTCGCTCGCACACCAAAGAAAGTTAACTTGTTGACTAGTCAATGGTTTTCAAGGCAATGTGGAACTTTATCCTTCTATCACAGGAACAAACACAAAACGGGTGAACAGTTCGTGATTTGGGTTCATTACATTCGCATGGTCACTGCATTCTCTAATCGTTTCACTTGCTTTTGGGTTTGGATTGGGTCTTCGTTAGTGCTTCCAAAGGCTGCCTTTGCCATGATCATTCTTAACGTGACCTATCCGTTTAGGTGGCTAGCCACGACTGCTCCACTTGTATCAGGTTTGGGGCTTCTGCCCATGACTGTGACTCAAAGGGTGACTTTTGGAAGGCTATGGTTGGGTGCGGATGCCATCTCTATTGAAGGAATTGCATCGTATGGTTTCTGGTTGTTAGGTGCCATCTCTGTACCTACATGTACGAGTTTGTTTGTTTTTTCTATGATGAGGGCTGGGGAACCGAGTGGAAATCATGTCCTTACAGTTCTTGAGCAATCTTTCTGGAGACTCATGCTCACTGGTTTTTCTAGTGAGTGCCGAATTTGTTTTCTAGGTTTTGCTAATAAGGTGATGGAGACCATTGTGGAGGGGTCTCCCAACTCTCCTTGATGTGCTCGCTTGAATGTTTGTAGGCTTGGCATCCAATAAAGCCAATAGGCCAATCTTGATCCCTTTGCCCTGTCGGGTAGGGGTCTAGATTAAGATTCATGGAGTTGGTATTTACTACTCATGGTCGCTATGTTCTGACAATCATGACATGTTGTTCTGTACATCGAACTGTGCATGCATAGGAGGTTTTCTTTGACAATATTACATTGTGGCAGTTGCTCTTTGTGGGGCTTAGAGTTGTGCTGTGTTTTGTCTGTTTATTTTCGGTTCTTTGTAGCTGTCCAAAGTGGCCTGTGTCATACTCTCTTGTTAGTCCATGGCATGTGTAGTACTCTTTCCTACCCTGTGGTTTGTCCCATGTAGTTTTCCTTGAAAGGTTTTAACGAGGCCACTGTATTCGTGCTGGTCTTTGTATGCCTTTTTGGTTATGAGGTCATCTCTAAGTGAGGGCAAATTTCTAAATTATAACCCTAAATCCCCAAAACCCATCTCCAAGAGTGGGCTACACAAAGGGCTACAAAAATAGGAGGACATAGGGCAAATTCCTCAATTGAGGGCCACATGTGGCCCACTGGCCAACTCGAGCTAAATATTTGGATGGGCCCAGCTAACATCACCTAGCCGTTAGGTGACACCAACCAATTTTTTTCTATAATTCGAAAAAAATGATTTTAAAAAAAATTTCTAAAAAATTTCTAATTTTTTGTATAAATACCTACCTCATTCTTACATAATTTCTCACAACATGTTTATCATTTTATATATTATCCTTCTTTAAATTCGTACTTTTAAATAATTTCTCACAATCTCTTCATTATTTTACAAACTATCCTCCATCTTTTTCTATTTAAATTAAATTTTAAGTTGGTTTTAAAACAAGACAAAGACTTGAACATGACAATGTATGGTCAATTATTATTAGTTACAAACACCAAAGTTGTTTTTAAAACAAGACAAAAACTTGAACATGACAATGTATTGTCAATTATTATTAGTTACAAACACCAAAGTTGTTTTTAAAATAAGATGAAGACTTGAACATGACAATGTATTGTCAATTATTATTAGTTGCAAACACAAAAGACTTAGCAAGAGCTCTCCTTGACCTATTTGGGTCAATCTCATTATCGTTAGAATCTCCACGAATGTAGTCATCCCGTTTCCAAAATAGGGCTAATCACGTGCCAACACATGGATGTAAAAAATCATATCCTAAAATTTTTCTCTTCTAAAATGTATTTTAAATAGGATAAAAATAGTAGTTTAATTAAATTAACTAATAAAGTTACATAATATACTAAAAATTATTAAAATATTAAAATATAGCCTGACACTAATGAGGGCTAAATGTAACCCTCCTTACTTAGAGATGGTCTGAATGAAATATTATTCTTAAAAAAAAAATTGATTTTGTATTTTATTTTAAAATTTTCATCAGAGTAACCTCTGAGAGCACTTCCACCACAAGGGGGAGGGCAGGCAAAAGGGGACTCCAAACCCAAAAAACCCCTCCAGCGCGTAAGGTCCAACCCAGGCAAGGGGTAGGACTCACCAACCTGAGCAAGAGTAGGCTAGGCTATGGCTCGAAGGCTGTTGATGTTAGCCGTGACGTTACGGGAGAAGCAATGTGGCGCTTCCCGAACGCTTCAATCATGAATTTTTTAGAAATCCAATGGGTGCACTTTTTTGGCTTTTTGCCTAAAAAAATTCGAATTTTTTGAAAAAAAAAAATAACCAAAAAAATTCTGATTTTTTTTTTTCTTCTATAATTACTTACCAATATAATTCACTTTCCACAACAAATCTTCATACAAATTCTTCTCCTTCAAATATTTTTCACTTTCCACACCATATATTTTTCTGCTTATGAATTTTTAAAAAATACCAAAAAATTCTGAAATTATTTTCTATAAAATGTCACACCCGAGGATTGGCTTCACCGTAGCACGATATTGTCCGATTTGGGCTCTCCTCTTTGCCCTCACGGTTTTGTTTCTGGTAACTCACGAGCAACTTCCCAATGGGTCACCCATCTTGGGATTGCTCTAGCCCCAACTCTTTAACTTCGGAGTTCCTATAACTCCGAAACCAGTGAGCTACCAAAAGGCATCGTGCTAGATGGAGGCAAACATGTACATATAAGGCACATCACCCTCTCTCCGTTGATTGATGTGGGATGTTACAATCCACCCCATCTCTGTTGATCGATGTGGGATGTTACAATCTACCCCTCTCCGTTGATCAACGTGGCCTCTTCCATTGAAGTTGGAGGCACATGGACAACCATTGAAGATATTTTGTTGTGTAAGTGTTGGGTCAAAATCGGTCATTGCCTGATCACGGGCAATGAGATGAACTTCTCTCATATGTGGAGAAAAATTCATCGAGAATTTTGTGAAAGATTGGGTTCGACTTGGACGAAAATGGCCTTGGCTAGTAGGTGAATTTTTTTGAATAAAGAGTTAGGGAAATGGAGAGATGCGTTGGCAAAAGTGAGGGAAATGGTTCGAAACGGTGAAAATCTTGGCAATTAGGTTACAAATTTCTAATTGTCTTTTTATTCAATTTAATGTCATTTTATTAACATTTTCTTGGATTTCCAATTTTTTTTTTTAATAGATTCTTTAAGCACAAATGTGGTTTTGTGCCATTGGCCAAGGTAATAAAAGAATCAAAAATCACTCCTGTTGGGACATTGTGAACAATTGTTCAAAATTCACTACATGTGATTCGTTCAGTTGTGTGAAGAAAACGATTGCACATGGCTCCTCAAGTAAACAATGCCCGCAATTAGTTCTTGTGGTGCGTTCCGTGGAGGAAAAAATGGCACTATTACGTCATATGAAAGAAGATACTCCCCCACATTGTGATATGGTGGAACCACCTCCGCCAATGATTGAGCCGTCCTTGTACTCAATTGTGTCGGACTATGAGGACCGGGAATATTTCAATTGTATGATGAGTGAGTAGGTATTTCAATTGTATAATGAGTGAGATGTGAATTTTATAATACATATAGACACGTGGCAACCGAAAATCTTATCCGAAAATTTTACCTGAAATTTGAGATGAGAATTTTATAATAAATAGTGACACGTGGCAACTGAAAATCTTATCAAAATTAATAGTTTAAATATAAAAAATAGAAAATAAATTAAAGTGTAGCCATTGCCCTTGCCCTTTGGGGTGGAAAAAAAAAAGACAATAGCTGTTACTATTCACGTGAATAGTAACAAATCTTGCCTTGCATCCTTTTGAGGTGGAAGTGCTACATCACTTGCGTCAGAAATTTATCATCCATTGCTTCTTATGATGCACCCTAACCCATGCAATCATAACTACACTCTAAAACCCAAAATCCCTTCTACATCACTTAAACCCTAACATTCGCACTCCGTCACTAACTAGTTCACAAAATGTCCGAAACGTTACCGGAACTCCCAATCCTCCGCGGGTACGAGCTGCGTCTCCTCCGCTGCACCCTCCAGTCTCCGGCGTCCGATCCCTCACCCCATCCCCAACCGTCCGATCATGCCCACCCCACCCACCACCTCCACCCTCTAATCAACGACCTCTTAACCTCCATCGAGTCGGGCCACTACCTCCAAGCCCTCACCTCCCCCGACGTAAACCGCGTCGTTTTCAAACTCGCCGAGTCTGACTCGCTCGACTCGCTCGGAGACTCGGCGGAGTGCGCTGACAGAGTGTACTCCGAGTTGCTGGACCGAGTTGAGTCGTTTATATCCAAGGAATGCGAAGAAGAAGAGAATGATAGTGGCAAGGACAAGGCCTACAGAGTCATCGTGGTTCTGTGCATTGCCGTGGCTGCCTTGTTCGGTTTTGCTCAATGTAACTTGACTGGGTAAGTTCAAAAGCTAAAAAGAAAACAACTTGAGTTAAATAAATTTTTTTTAATTGATTTTTTTTTTTTGGGGGTTAATTTTAAATTTTGGGGATTTGGAAATTTAGACCGTTGGAGGGGTTGCCAAAGTGTCCTCTGCCACTGGAAGTGCCTCAATGTGATGAGTGGGAGAATTGGGCGCGTAATCAGCTTATGGCTGCTGGGTCTGACTTGCTTGGAAAGTTATCCAATATTCAGGTACTGCCTTTTCTATTTTTGGTATTGTTACATTTTGCCAATTAATTTATGCTTGGACTGTTTTCTTAATATAGGCCCAGAATTTTTCATTTCTGTATCAATTTTGCCTATTTTCTGTGTGCGATGACTTCTTTGAAAGTTCACGCAAATTATGAGCTTGATTTAGTTGCGTCTTTCCTAACTTATAATTATAAGTAACTATATGTTCAAATTCTGGCTGTCCATGTGTGTGTATGTGTTTTGTATCTCATCTGAAATTAAATTTTATTGCTTTGGTATTGTTAGTCTTAGATTTTTACTGACAAAAATTTCTGAAAGATTGTTATTTTTAGTTGTTTTACAAAATCGCACTTTGATATGTGAATTGGTGTTGTTTTGTAGTATATAGTTTATGCGAAGATGCTGGCCATGAAGATGAAAGATTTGTTATTTGACGGAAGTGTGCCTTCTACGTATGGAATTAGGAGCATTTCATGGTGGCTCATTAGGATCATCCTTCTCCATCAAAGAATTCTTGATGACCGGTCTTCTTCTCTGTTCAATCTTTTGCAAGTCTTTACGAGTGAAACTTTGAATCATTTTGGCACTTTGGAGAAAGTAACAACTTATTGGGGTAACAATTTATGTAATGGTGAGGGTTCATCACTTGTCTCAATGATTTATCTGGAAGCTGGAATAATGGAATACACCTATGCAAGAGTTGATTCATGCAGGTGAGTTGTCAAGGATTTTTTTGTTTTGTTGGCATTTTGGTTAGTACGCTCCTACTAAACATCTTATTAGAAATAGCATTTTAAAAAAAACCATCTTATTAGTGAATAATAATCTCCTATAAAGAAACCATCTTATTAATGATCGTATTAATATGTCATTATATATAATGTATGCTGTGAAAGGTCTAACTTGTTTCCAAATAAAGTTTAACTGATGTTTCTTTTTAATTCCTCCACTGGACTACAAGCACTTAAGCTTTTTTTTTTTTGGTTTGCTAAAATAAGCAAGTGAAATTTTCAATATTTCACTTCCATGGAAGGTCACTAATTAGTAGAAGTTTTCATCTTCCTGTCATGCTATGTTTCATTGGTTTACTTTGATCTAAATTTGTTACCTGCGCTGATGTATATACATATGGTTAAATTTAGTACTTTGAATAAATAATCAAGGAGATTGTACTTTTATCTGCATTGGTCAGAGAACTCTTTTTTCTTTCTTTATTTAATTCAATTTTATACAAAGGCTTCAAAAGAATAAAGTTGGTGAAATAACCATTATTGTTGAACAGTGGACATGTAGTCCACCAACAAAGCAAAAGAGCAATTCTAACCTTCTAATCACACACAATTACACAACAACATGATGCACATAAAATTCAAGAGAGAAGCCTGAAAGTGCAGGATTCTGCTCCTCCCTCAATTTTCCTTCAAACATTCTACCTTTCCTTTCTAACCAAGCACCCAAAAGTTTGCCTACATGCTGCAATACCTCAATATTTTTGCCTTTTTCCCGTAGAAAGCTCTCTAGAGTTCAAAAACTGATTCTCAGTTGATGTCCAAAGTTGCTGGTCATTTCAGTGATGCAGTGATTATAATAGCTATCAATATGGTAGTAAAGCCTAACTAGGTGAGTGTCAAGCTATGATCCTCGTTTCATGAAATAATGAAACGATAGTTTGTGTAAAACCTAACATATATAAGTTTAAAGTTTATGCAGTTCCCTTTTTTTTTTTTTTTTTTTTTTTTGTTGTGGTATGGAGAGAGGTTGGTGAAAACTAAAAGTTGTTAAGGATAGTTTTAATTCCAGTAATATTATCAAACAAATTCAACATTCAGAGAATTTTTTTTTTTTTTTTTTGCACCATAAAGTTGTTTTGTGTCTCCATGTTTTTTGAACATAAATGGTGTGTGTGTGTGCGCGTTTGGCTGAACGTTTTCACTTGCTTTTTTTTTATTTTTTTAATTCCATTGTTTATTGGTTTTTTTAATATAAATATTCCATAATTGGAGTCTTTATTTGGATGCTGATTAGGTTTTTCTTTTACTCCCATTATTTCATTTTATTTGCTGAGGCTCCTTTATGGTATCAGGCTACATTTTGAATCAGCTGAAGCAGCAGCTGGTCTTCAGCTTTCTGTTACAGGTGTTCTTGGCTTCCGTACTGTACATCAGGTAAATGTTGAAACTTGAATGCATGTAAATTTTTTTTATTACTTCTGTTTAAATATCAAAACTACTTCTTAGCTTTACATATCATTTTTTCCCTAAAGGTAGAACCAAAGGCACAAATGGTACTTTTAGCAAACCCAACTTCTTCGAACAGCAGTGGTAGCTGCCTCGCAGAAAGCCCTGGCTCCCAGACAAACAATTCTAGCATTGGCAATCTGCATCCATCTGAAACCTATGAGGCCTCTGACATATTGATGACCCCAAAATTGTTAGGGAATGATAGCAATTCTGGAATTATTTCAGAAGGCATTCAAGTTGGTGGTACTGCTGCTGTTCCTTTGAGTGCAGTCCATCAGGCAGTGATCCTGGCTAAATGCCTTCTAATTGAGAAGGGTACACGACATGATGAAATGCAAAGTAAGTTTTCTTGATCTATACATATTTAGTAATGTTACCCATATTCACAATATTCAAGCAGGGCATTAACAGAACTTAATTAATGTCTACTATTTTTTCTTCAATTTTATTATTGGAGCACAATAACTTTCTTACTACATATGGTTGAGTCTATAGTCTTTGATGTCTCAGCAACCCAATCTCTGTTTCAGGATGGGAAATGGCTCCTTACATAGAGGCAATTAATTCTCAGCAGTCGTCATACTTTATTGTAAGTATAAAATCACAACATTGTATGGTTTTTGAATTTCAATATATTTTCCATTTTTATTGAATCATTCTTTCTGATAACAGTTTAAGAATTTCAGTGTTCAACATATCGTAAAAGTTCGATGACTTATCTCTTATATTGTTAGAAATGAAACTATTCTGGTTGGTAAGCCAATAGTCTTTTGGAAGTCTTCCAAGCGCCAACTGAACCAGCTTAAACATGTTGCACTAACAGATAAATCTTTGTTAACTGTTAACAACAGCAAACAAATAATAGTGTCAAAGACACCATTCATGTTAAGACTTCGACTATTGAGTATGAAAGGATTTTTTAATTTTATTTAAAGAAAGGAAGCCATTCTGCCATACAAAGTGATTTTTTATTTTTATTTTTTATATAAAAAAACATATAATATAGAGTAAAATATGAACATTTTGGGGGAGAGTAAAAAAACATATAATTTACGCTTCCCTCATCGGTGTTCCTACATTTTGTGGTGGGTTTTCAAAGGGAGAGTTCCTGACAAAGTGACATGCGTTCCTGTCAGAGTCCTTTGCCATATATAGGCACTATAGTAGCTTTCTAGATCATGTAGATATACAAGTACAAGGCCTTGAACTACGACAATCTGCAAAGGTCATAAACCCTCTTTTAGATATACATTTCCGATGACTCCTGCTGAAACATTTTTTCATCAAACTCCAATAAGTGAACTGCAATGGAGTCCACTGTATGCCTAGAACTTGTCCTTGATTTCTTGTTTATCATTATGTTAATTCTTGAACCTTGCATTTGCATTTCAATCTTTTATACCTCTTTCAACTATGCAAAAAGAGCTGAGAGAAGTTTTATAATTTGACTTGTCACTTTCTATATCCATTATCATGTTTTCCCATAATAATTGGTGAAACCTTCAAATCCTGTTTCTTCCTTGTACTTCATAAAAGTTTCATACAAGGATTGTATTTCACGAAAATATTGTTTGAAAACTTTTGACAATCTCTGATAAATTATAGATTCCCACGTTCCACAAGCTCTAATAATTTCATCAGATTTTGCATTGTCCTTTGTAGGCTCCTATACTCAACAAGTAATGGCTATACTGTACCCTGTGAATGTCTTTCATGACCCAACTCGCACTGAGATAAGGCTTCTCTAATGCCATTTGTCTGCATCAGGTCCAGAGTCCATACCACATGACCTTAATTTATATTTTTGCTTTTGTACTTTCAAGTCTTCATGTACCTGGCATAAGTTACCAAGAGGCCAAATATTTTTCTTACTAGTAATTCTGTGTTCTGGCTGGGAACCTACTCCTTTTGAACTTACTAAGGTCACTCCATCAAACAAACAATTTCAGTATCCCAAAACTATGTATTTCAGCCCATGGAATGGATCATATCTTAATTATTGCACCTTGAGAGTGTCCATAAGCTACTTTTATGATCAACGACGCATCTTTTGTAACTAATAGGATAGGGCTGAACCTCCCAAAGCACTCTGCTTCTCTCTAATTAGGTTATTGCACATATTGACACGAGAGATGAGAGATGAGGGAGGGAGGGAGGGAGGGAGGGAGGAGAGGAGAGATTTTTGTACTGTGGACTCTTCAGTGAGATTGATATATTGTTGACCTAGATTTCCTTAATTTTGAAATTATTTAATGTGATAAATTTCTTTTATTTGTATCAGATACGATGTTTCTGTGACATCCTACGGATTCGGTGGGAGTCAACACGTAGTCACACAAAGGAACGTGCATTGCTGATGATGGAAAAATTGGTATTACGTAGCATCTTTTCTTAAGATTTTGAACTTTTTCTTTGGCATAATTTCTGTTCTTCTCGATCAGAATCTTTTTCCTCCAGTTTTCTAAATGGATCCAGCTCACAGGATCCATGCATTTCCTTTTTAAGTCTCATATTTTCATGTTAATTGGTAGCTGAAAAATGTTAAAACACAACTAGACATGGCGGTGAATCAAGTTTTACATTAGTTAAAACACTCTTTCTAAGGACAAGTTAGGTAGATCTCATGCAAAATCGATGCAATTATAAATATATATGCACTTCATACACATATAGTATAACCACATGAACACACTATTATGTAGAGGCAGAAGCTGGCTTTGGCATGCAATTTTACTATTTACTGATGCTAAAAAAGATTATGAACTTGGTCTCATCATCTGAAGCGGTTACTTAATTTCTCTGATGCCAGATGTAGACTTACTACCATTGTTAGATGTATAATAGCTTTGTTTATTTTATATTATTTAGAAATGAGCACTGTTTTGATATCTGCTTCTCGTGGTCATTTTATTTTCGAGCTCTTGTCTTTCAGTTAACCCATTTACTTATTGAGAGTTTGTTTTACAGCAGCAATGTTTTTTTCTATTTCAGGTTCAGGGTATCTATGACCCTTCTCCAGGGGTGGCGGAAAGGATTCTTTTCTGCTATGGCATTCAAATTCCTACCATTCCTGCCCTGCGGAAGTATATCTTCATCTTACATTGATGAGGAATTTTATTGTGGTTTTCTATATTCTTCTATCTGTTGTTTCTTATTGACGTTTCTTCTTCTTGTCTATTTCGGATTCATTTTAGGGAATATGGTGAACTTTTAGTTGGCTGTGGTCTTATAGGAGAGGCGGTTAAAACTTTTGAGGATTTAGAGTTATGGGATAATCTTATATTCTGCTACCGGTATGATGACACATATTGGTTATGGAAAAATCGAATCCTCTTATTTCATTTTTATTTCTCACCATTTGTTGCCAAATGGAGTCTCATATGAGGTACTATATGAAAACAGCCTATTGCAGAAGAAAGCAGCAGCTGTTGAACTGATCAAGACACGACTTTCTGAAACACCCAATGACCCCAGGTTATGGTATGTGTTAGGTTTTCTTTTGTTAATTGTTTTAACTTACCAAGAAACCTTATTTTCACACATTAGTTAAATTTATCATGCGGTCTCTTCTAATCCATTCAACTTGTAAAAGTTATATTGAGTGCTGATATCCTCAAAATAAATGCAGGTTTTGATATTACCATTATTCAAAGTGAACTACTAGTAAATTTATCTATGAGTATTTTCCTTATTAGTTGGCGTGTTTGAATATGAGAGAGAGGTCTTCCGTTCAAGTCTGAAACCTAATTATCAATCCATGTACAAAATATGAGATATTTTATGTTTGCCCTCTTAATCTTTGTGCATTGTTTGTTAACACCCTGTTATCTGATTATGAAAATTGACAAGGCCTTCAATGTCACATATTTTCTGGACTCAATTTCCATGTCTCAAATTTTTTTTTGGCAGCATATTGAGATGCATCCAGCCATTTATATAGTCTTACAGAACTTGAAACCAACAGAACATGCCCAGTTTCAGATTAAAAATATAACCAAGAGTAGCACGACGACTATAGTTTGTTTATTTCTTTATTATTTTTAATTTAGTCCTAATTTAGGACACAATTATTGTGTTCATATTTGTTTGTCTTGAATCTCTATTTCAATATGATGGCTCTGAAGCTTCTTTTTATTTATCCCCACTATTGCTGTCTCCATGCATGCCCTACTGCATTTTAAAACCTATAATACATGACATAATAATTTTAAGAGTGAACTCCTAAAATAATTTCTAGGTGCTCATTGGGTGATGTTACTAATGATGATGCCTGCTTTGAAAAAGCCCTGGAAGTTTCAAATGATAGATCAGCTCGAGCCAAGGTTATGTCCTGAAACTCATTCCTTATGAAAAGACATTCTCAGGTCATCTTTCACAGTTTTGATATTATTTTCTTCTACTTGATAGCGGTCTCTTGCTCGCAGTGCATACAATAGAGGGGACTATGAAAAATCAAAAACCCTATGGTACTTTTTTTGTGTAAAGCCTTCCTCCTCGTCTCACTCATCTCAAATATATCATTTGTTTATTTGATAATCTTTGTATTTCATAATTGATTTAGATGCACAGTCACATTCTGCATTCCATATTCCAGGGAGTCTGCAATGGCCTTGAATTCTTTGTATCCCGATGGCTGGTTTGCACTTGGGGCTGCTGCGTTGAAGGTAACTTGTGTGATCCATGATATGTTGCATTATTATTCATTTTATAGGTTGCATGATGTATGGAAATGAGGAGAGTCGTGCTGTATACTGCCTTTTTATCTTTATTCCTTCTAACAAGTGTTAAGCTTATTGCTGAGATGATATACAGGCTAGGGATACTGAAAAGGCATTGGATGCTTTTACTAGGGCTGTTCAACTTGATCCTGAAAATGGGGAGGCATGGAATAATATTGCTTGTTTGTAAGCTTTCTTCCCCTTACTTTGTCTTGCATGTCCTCTCTGAATATTCCTCTTTTCTTTTGTTTGTTTCTTCATCTCTCAATATTGTGATAATATTTTGAGTTTTTTTTTTTTTTTTTTGCTTCTGGTTGCACTGGGTGCCGAAACCCATTTGAGCTTTTGAGTTATATTTTACGTACATTCTTATCTTGGAATTAGACTTCTTGATTTTAATGGGGGTTTCAGCAATGTCTATGAAAAAAGTCTAAAAACTAGAAAATATTGGTAAAGTATTGCCATTATCTCGTAGAATTTTAGCTATTTCTGTCAAAATTCTGTTGTTCCACATTATTTTGCATTAGTTGGATTACCAATGTGTCCAATAGTTTCCGCTAGCCTTACTTTTTCCTTGCAATAGTGTCCAATTGTTAGATTTTAAGGTTTAGGGATTCAAACTGACAAACGCCTTCCTCTTTGGTGAGAGGCCTAACCACCACAGTACAAACATCTTTTCTTATAATAACCATGTCTTATACTTGTTAGATAAAATTAACAACACACTTGCAAGACTATGATGTGATGTTATTCAGTGTAGCTCACACAGTAATATGCTATTTTTTTATGTGAAATTAACAAACGAACAGTAACCAAATCATATTCTAAACTTAGGTTGTTATTTTCTTTTTTGGTTTATATTAGAAAGTAAATACATGTATGTTCTTCAGTTCAACGAACTCATTAAATTATTACAAGTGAAAATTTGTTTCACATTTAGGCATATTTCAGTAACTACTAAACAGTTTGAATGAATAATTTATGATGAATATACATGGAGTCATATTATTAGTCAGTTTGAATTTTTTTTTCCTTTATATATACAATTTTCGAATGCAAATAATAGAGTGGTCATGATGTCTTAGTTATTAATTATTATTTTGGAAAATCAATTCAACTAATTTTTGTTTCTTGCTTTTCCAATTATGCAGGCATATGATAAAAAAGAAGAGTAAAGAATCCTTCATTGCATTTAGAGAAGCTCTGAAATTCAAGTTCTGTCTTCCTCCATTGACTACACTCTCTCTCTCTCTCTCTCTCTCTGTGTTTCTCTGTCTCACATGTGCCACCCCCCACCCCCCTTTTAAGAACCTTATATTTGTTGTCGACAGTTTGGATTATGTAATGACTGAACATGACTGATTACAGACGAAACAGCTGGCAACTGTGGGAGAACTACAGCCATGTTGCCATAGATGTTGGCAATGTTGGTCAGGTAAGTGCTTTCGTCTCAGTAGCATATTTATTTTCACATGTGACAGCTCACAATGTAAACTTGTCTTGGTAGGCTTAGATTTGGTTTGTAAAGTGATATGGAAACCTTGCCTTTGATTTGGAGCATGGCAAAGGACATTGATGAACTGGAAAGAAAAATTAATTGAAAAAAAAAAACTAGTAAATTTGAAACCCTTGGTCTTTTCTAGAGTTATTTTGCAGATCTTCATTTATAAGGTCTGAATGCCTACATGTTCACTGCTTCAGATCAACATTCGTGAACTGGAAAAGAAAATTAACAGAAAAAAGCCTAGTAAATTTGAAACACTTGGTCATTTGGCAGATCTTCATTGATCAGGTCCACATGTCTACACATTCGTTGCTTGAGATCACCTACCTTAGGGGCATTCCATTGTTATATCCTTTGTCACTTTCAATTTTCTTCACCTGGACTGATTGTGCCCATCATTAAGTACTAGTTTTCAGCTGTTCTTACTCTATTTATTTTTTCTTATAGGGTCTAGAAGCTGCACGGATGGTGTTGGATATTACTAATAATAAAAGAATCGATGCTGAATTATTGGAAAGAATTGTGGCTGAAGTCGAAATAAGGGCTTCACATACGACTCCAGATATGATGGATGAAGATAACTGTTCCACTGAGGTGGGAAAGTCTCGGGAAACTGAGCACTTAGTAGAGTTCCTTGGAAAAGTTCTACAGCAGGTATGATTTCGTTATTATCATTTCCTTTTGTTTGCTTATGCTTCCCTGACCTATATTTTTCCAGTAGATTTTCTACTAAAATGAACAGTAACCAGTTGCCCGGTACTGATTGATCATTTCCCATGCTTATTATTAGACTGCTGCATGTGTTTATTGATTATTGTTTTGGTTTAGCACTATTTTCAAAAGCTTATGGCCCATTTGATAACCATTTCAATTTTAGTTTTTAGTTTTCGTTTTTTGTGCTATTGTATAGAGGAAAAAGAGGGAGAATGGAAGTGAGAATGAGAGTGGAGATGGGATTGAGAGGGAAGATGAGAGGATATGATGGAAGGGAGGAGTAACAAAAGTGAAAACAAAGACTAAAAATTGAAATCTATTTCAAATTGTTTTCACATTCAAGTTTTTGTTTTCATCCTCCCCTCTCATCCCTCTCTCAATCTCATCCTCACTCTCATTTTCCTTTATACTCTAGCACAAAAAATGAAAATTAAAAACTATAATTGAGATGATTATCAAGCGGGCCCTATTTTACGATGTAGACCAACTAATGGTCAGGTCCATGTTTTGATTCCATGTGGTCTGAGGTTCGAAAATCCCAAAGGTACCTATCTTGCTATTTGTTAGTGTTTCCTGCCTCCCAAAGATTGTAGGGTTCGGTGGGGTGCCCCTGTTTCAAAGCTTTGTCCACAAAGCTGCTTGGTGGATTTCTTGGTTTAAAAAAAAAAATGTTGACCAACTATTGGGTGGTTGATTTACAGAGATTTGAACTGAAAGGTCTACTCTGATTTTGTTAGTTTTCTATTATTCTCAGAAGCTTAAGGAAGGATGTGGGCCAACAAATTTTTTTTATTTATATTTTAACATAGGTTAACTTAGTTATGGCTTATCATTTAGGGTTTAAAATGTTTATCTATTTATTTTTTGCAATTATGAGTATGGTTAGGGTAGCCTGCTACAGAGGTTGGACAATACTTAGGGGCACCCAAGGGTGTGTACCTCCTTGTCCACCCAATCCCCCTCCCGTTGTGATTAACAAATCCTCACCATCTTAATTGTTACCAAAAATGTCAGATCACTCCATACTCTCTCTCGAAATGTGTAACTTTACTAATAAGAAATTTCTGGGCATTGTTCTAATATTTATATGTTGGATGGAATGTGCCAATCAAATGGTGAAGCCTCTTGGTGTCTTTTTTGGTTGGGGGTAAAGTAATAAGTTGCATGCAATATTTTCCTTTTTTCTTTTTGTAGATAGTTCGAAGTGGAAATGGAGCAGATATTTGGGGTTTGTATGCAAGGTGGCACAAAATGAAAGGAGACCTTACAATGTGCTCTGAAGCTTTATTAAAGCAAGTTAGATCATACCAGGTATCTCATCAGTGACTTCCTAGTTTTAAGTTTTTATTTACCATTATGATTACTTTTTTAGTGCTTTATAATTTTTGTTTTCTTAATCTTTTGAAAATTGGTTTATAGATGTGCTAGTAATACTGAGAGTATTTCTACACGTGCGGGGCAGTTGTTAGGGACTTGCAGTATCTTTGCAAGTAGTGATCATCTCATTCTCCCTTTACTGATTAATTTTAAATCTACTAATGTTGAATATAAACCAACTATGAAAACTGTCCCATTGTACCATCCGTGTCATGAGTGAGGCATGTGCATTGGCATCATCCTTTATTAGATCTCACCATTTTGAACATTATAAAAGTCAACAGTTTGAGTAGCATGTGGGTTTTGAACATAAGTAACAAATATTTGTAGAAAAATGAAACTTAAAAAGATTTGATAAATTCATCACTCATTGGTTCAGGGGCTCATTGCAAACTGTGATGAATATAACATGATGAGTTTTCTATTTATTATTTTGCTTTAGATATTTCCTTTTTCCATTTCATGTATAGTTACTATTTGTCATTAAATGCCAATCTAAAACCAGTTATAGTCCCTATATAATCACAAGGATATATTGTCAGGGATCTGATTTGTGGAAAGATAGAGATCGGTTTAAGAAGTTTGCTCAATCATCCTTGGAACTCTGTAAGGTGTATATGGAAATTTCTGCGTCTACTGGTAGCCGTCGTGAACTGCTTACAGCAGAGATGCACCTAAAGAACACAATTAAACAGGCAAGATGCTTGGTATTTCAGAAAAGTTAACTTTGAGTATTGTAATTTCCGTTCCTATTTTCATTTATTTACTTAGCTGTATAATACAAATATTTTCTATCACTAGTGATTTCATTTATTCGGATTTTTATGCTATACATATTCTGACTAAATATACACATTTGGGTAATCTCAGGCTGCGAGTTTCTCAGACATGGAAGAACTTCAGGATCTTAAAGCTTGCCTTCATCAAGTGAAGTCAAAACTCGAATCCGATTCCCTATGTGTTTAGAACTTCATTTGGTGTTTGCCTAATTAGAATTTTCCGTACAGTTTTATACAAGGTTAGTCCTGCTCTTACGTATCTCGGTTCATATAATTCAGAGAGAGGGATTGGGGGTGGGAGGAATTAGAGGAGGAAGGCGTGCGTTGCAGCAATGGATGAAGGGGAGGGTTGTGGATGAATTTCCTAATTTACCCTCACTTTTGACAGAAAATTTAACAGGGTTTGACAGAAGGACCAATGATGTAACACGCCACCAAATTGGGTGACCTCTATAACTATTTTTGGAGTTGAGTGACCAAAATGTAACTTCGAGTATAGTTGAGAGACCATTGCTACAATTAAGCCTTTTCTAAAACCTACTTAAAACTGTGTAGTATAGCTGTTTTGGTCGATGTTTTGGGTACCTAATGATGACCTTTTTGACGTATTAAACTCTTGACTAGAAGATATCTATTGCTTCTCGTATTGTTATTGCCTAATGAGTCTTTGAACAAAATGTGAAGTTACACACTCGGTGCATAGGCAAACATATGACACTTTGAGGAGCATGAAGCCAACAATAACGTATGCAATCAGAATGTGGTGGCTTTTTGCTGGATGACCATAAGTTCACATCCAATACAGAATTCATGAAGAAAATCTTTTTCCCTTTCTGCGTAGAATTAGTCAACATATATGTTTGATTAGCCAAATGTAAAGAGCCAGTTCACTCATTACAGTGAAGAAGTAAAAAAAGATTGAAAATAGCAGCTAGTTGAATTTGCTTGTAATTTTAAGTCTAAATTCACCTTATTTTATAAAAGTCTAAGGGCCAATCTGGCATTGTTATGATGTGAAAATAATCATTGTCAAATTTGCTGTGAGAGAAATCAGCTATGAGATAAAGTAGTTTGGCGTTTGGTAAACTTTTTGTTAAAAGTTTTGTTGGTACTGATTCCTGCATAATTAGAAAATGATTCTCGCATAATCATTAAACTCGTCTCTTTGAAATTGATTCCCGCATAATTAGAAAATGAAAGCACCTCATTAGTGATTTTTTTTAGAATGCTGCTAAACGAATTCTAAAATTAACTGAGCACCCTATTATAAAGTATATATTGAATTACTGATTTACCCTAATATAAAATGACCAAAAAGGATATATGGAATTGTGAAACAATTATAATTTTAATAAGTACATCCTACTAACTATATTCAACACTAATTAAGAGATTACTCAGTGCCCATCTTTGTGATATGCGAGTCAGAATGGCTTGGAGCAGATGAAGCCTTCCTTCTTTCTTCTCAGAACTATTTCTTGGCAACTTGAATTAGACAACTTAAAAAGCAGAGACACATCTACTGGATAACTTTTAGAAGGGTTCTTTTGACTTGGCTATTGTTAATGTTGACTATTTCTGCATATTGATTGGATCAAGGTCAATTGATCGGATTCAGCAAAGTTTTATGTTTCTACAGGATCAAGGTCAATTGTGGCCAATTTTTCCCCACAGCATTTGCACAAGCCATCAGCTCCAATGGTTGTACGCAACACAGACCATTTTCCTTTTCCCAACCAGCCCTGCACATGCTAGCCCCCACCTCCATTCTCAATTGCCTCCCTAATCAATCTTGGATCCCATTTTATTTTTCCCACTCTTGCAACTTCTTTGCTATGAAACCAGTTCATAATTAAATTGGCAGTAAACGGTGAGACCCTCTTTACACTTGTTCTTAGTTTGTGCAACATATAATACACCTTGTCACCTTTACCGACTCCACACTCACTCGTAAGAGGGCCTCTAGTTTTAGGCTCTTCTGGATGGACACCATGCTCCAACATGTGTTTCTCAACAACAAATGCTTTATCAATATCTCCACTTCGGCAAAAATAATGCTACAAGTATTAGGGTGTATCAGGAATATTTTTGGTAGTTTTATAAGGTTTACTTAGTTAATTTTACATTTTAATTAAAATATTAGGGTGTACTTAGATCATAGGGTGTACTTAGTTAATTTTAGGGTTCATTTAGCATCACTCTTTTTTTATATTGTTCTCTCATAGAAATTTTTAATAATAAGTGATTTTCTCATAGGTTACCAAACATGATGAGCTTCCCAAATTTTTAAAAAAATTACTTATCAACTCAAATAAGCAATGTCAAATGGGCACCAAATTGCATTAAAGCTGTAGCTTATTGACGTTCTTATATGATAGTCTTCAATCTTGTTATTGCATTGCAAGCTCTCTTAAACACTCTTACAACATAATTCAATTGTTGGAAGAGATGGTGACAAGCCAAAGACAATTCTCAGAAGGTATTGCCAGGTAATTCAAGAAAACCTCAGTAAGGCATTGCTAACTAAAACGCTTTTCGTTATTAAGGAGGATGTTTGAAACACGAGACTATAATCTATGGACGAAATTGCAACTCCCTTTTCGTTTTGTAGCACCTGCAAGTGAGCTAGTTGTGACAACCCATGATGCTAAAGTTGCAAGAACGATGGGAGCCCCTCAAATTCATAAGATATTATCAGAAGATGATTGTTGGGAAATATTTGTGCAACATGCATTGAACGTTGGCAATCGCATACTGCCAAAGGTTTTTAGTATCAGGAATAGGCCAGAAGATTATATTAATTGTGAGCGTCTCACTATTAGCGCATTAAAAAGCCTAATAAATTGAATGAATGACTGAAACTTCATTAACGTAACCTAACTTTTCAAACAAGTCACTGTGAATTAAGTGATCATCTGGTTCAATATAGGTGTATTTTTTATGCGTGTATATCGTCAACGTGGAGTTAAACAGTGACATATCTTGATTGAAATCAATGAATAATACAAAAACAGCGAAATTGTTCTAAATTGAAGGCACTGCCTACAAACATGAGGAATTTAATTAATTTGCGCCATCTCAACAATTCAAATGTGCCTTCATTGGAAGGAATGCCCCCGCAACTAAGTCAATTGACTAATTTGCAAGCATTGCCTAATCTTGTGGTGGGCAAAGATAGGTGCCTTACTGCATCTTCAAGGGACATTGTGCCTCTCAAGATTGGAGAATGTAATTGATGCAGAGGATGAGAGAAGCAAATTTAAATGTCAAGGAAGGGCTTCATGCATTGCTCCTAGAATGGAGTGACAACTGAAAATGAATCAGACGTTCTGAAAATGTTAAAACCTCATAGAAATCTCAAAGAGCTGATGATCAAGGGTTTTGGTGGTTTGCAATTTCAAAATGGATAGGATATTCACTATTGTAGTTCTTGTAAGGTTAGAGAATTGTAGTAACTGTCGATTCTTGCCACCCCTTGGACAACTGCCTTCTCTCAGAATGCTTTGTTTAAGAAGAATGTCTGGAGTGGAAAGTGTGGGTCTCGAGTTTTATGGAGAGGGAAGCTTGTCTTTTCGGCTATTGGAGACCCTTGAGTTGGAGGATATGCAACATTGGAAGGAATGGTATTCATGTGAAGGAGATGAAGGAATTAGAGTTTTCCTCTACTTGAAAACCCTTTCGATCAATAGATGTCCCAGACTAGAGGGTAAGTTACCCGAAAACCTTGATTCATTAATAAATCTTACATCACCTGACATCACTTCAATCACTTCACATATATAAATGCCCAAGTCTACTTTATATTCCAGAAGCTAGTTTTCCACCTTATGTTGAAGAAATAAAGATTGAGCTGTGCATTTCTATGATGTATTTTGCAAGATCTCATTTACCAACAAGTATAAGAAAAATACATATAAGCAGGTGCCAAAATTTGAAATCATTAGTGGAGCAGGAGGAGGCAGTAGAGGGTTCTTCGTCTTCTCCTCCTTGTTTGATGCAAGAGGAGGTATCTTGTCTTGTATACTTAGAGATGTACGAGTGCCCATCTCTGGCATCCTTATCATCCAGGGGCCAGCTACGCAGATCACTTAAATTCCTTTGCATAAGGGATTGTGAATAGATGAAGTCAATAACGGAAAATTTTCATGGAAACACTCGTTTTGAGGCTATTATAATCGAGCGCTATGCAAATCTTAAATCTGAAATCCTTACCTGAGGGCCTATGCCACCTTGCCAATTTCGATATTTATTAGTTGATTATTGTACAAGTCTTGTTTCCTTCCCGAGAGGAGGGTTGCCAACAAGATCCTCCAACCTGACATTCATCTCTGTCGTGGGTTGTGATAAGTTGGAAGCTCTCCCCAAAGGCATGGACAAGGACAACCTCAACTCTCTTCAGACATTGAGGCATGTATGTTATAATCGTAACACTGCAACTTAATTTGACATGCATGACTAAAGTACTACCTCAGTTACTTTGACTATAATATTTGAGTGATGCTAAACGAAACCTAATATTAACTAAGTACACCATATTATCAAATTATTTATTGAATTACTAATTTATTCTAATATAAAATTACCAAAAAGGATATATTGAATTGTGAGACACCGTCGACGACTCCTCCATCGAACATAGCAATGCCTCCTTCATAATATCGTTTCCTCCACCGCCACACTAACACCGTCGTCATACCATCCACTTCTCCACCATTACAGTAACTCCGCCGTCATACCATTATACTCGCGCCGTGGTCGTCTAGTATTGGTAAATCTCATTTTGATTTTGTTATCAAATGGGTTATACTGTCTTGATTTGTTCTTCACAGGCTAAAATGTTTAGTAACCTTCCTCTAGAAATTGGTTTTAATCTGTTCTTCAAAGGGAGAAGTTTATGGGTTGTTTAATATTGATTATCTGAAGAGATCCATGACCATGTAGGTATGCTGTAGTCTTGCTACAAACATCGGAAATGCCTTCATAGCTTTTCTGGTTTAGATTCAAATAATATGTTAAGGGCCCATAAAAATCCCTTCATATAACTTGTGAAACCAAATAATAAGTTGAATGTTTGTGTCTGTAGTTCAATTCAATACATTTAGGGGTCGTTTGTTACACAGGCTTGGTTTGGACTAAATTTAGTACAATGTTTGTTTTATCTAATCCTAGTCTTAGATGGGATTGCTAATACCGGGCCCAACAAAAACACCTCCTTAGAAGGGGACTACTAAACCCATGTGGAAATAGAGGATTAACTAGTCCCATGCTCACTAATGTATAAAATGCATATATATATATATTATATTGTAATACTAATAACATATATTATTATACTATAATGTACATATATATACGTATAATATATGTGTATATACATATATATACACATATACATATATAATATATATAATATACATATACATATATACACATATATTATTATTATAATATACCCATATACACATATCTTTTAGCAGCACTCTAATATTTTCAACCTCGTTCATAATATTTTTGTTATAATATAATTATGTGAACAAAGAACTTCTTGTCTAATGTGGAGTGACATACCAGTTACCAACCTTCTCTCACTTTATGGGCTGGCTAGTCAGTCGTAGGGTGCTTCAAGGGGGAGCATTCTCAAAAACTTGTTGCGTCGATTCAGCTGCACCAAAATAGATTCAGCTGCATCCTCAACTTGTGATACTCGCAAGTGCACGAGCCGTTGGTAGTTTAGCATATGTAAGTGCGAGGTCGATCCCACGAGGATTGATGATAGATTGATTTAATTCAATTCCCTGCACAAAACAGAAATGAAAAAAAGAAAGAAAATAAATCAAACAAGAAAGAAAGAAAAGAAATTAACTCAAGCGAATAAGTTCCCAAGTTCAATTTAGATTAACGGATTGATTCTAGCTAAAGTATGATTAAGCCATGGTGTCTGGCCCTAACCTTGTGTTCCTAATTCCCTAACTTGATCATTTGTTGTCTAACCTAAATTAAGCATTAGGAACCCATTAAGCATAGAAGAACATTTTAAACAATCAAGCATGTATCTAATCCCTGTTGTAGAATGTCCATACATATTCTTCCTATTCATAGTTCAATTCGAATTAAAGCATGGTGTCTACTCTTAATTCAAACCAAGATAGCTAACATGCAAGCCTTAATGGTGATCAATCATTCAAACTAGCATATTAACTTATAAGCATAATGAATAAGAACAAAAACCATAATTGAAACTTGGAAACTACTCAAACTTGAATTACTAAAGAAAAGAATTTACATTACAATGGAAAGTTAAGAAGAACTCAGAAACATTTAGCAAAAGGATTTTATTACAACAATTGAGAACTAGAAAGGAAAACTAAGAGAATTTGAGGGAGGGAAGGGAGGGGAGCTCTAGAGAAATGTTTGAGAGCTCCCCCCCTTGGGGTGTGTTTACAAGTTTGGAGAACTCACTATTTATAGGCTTAGGGGAGTTGAAATTCTGAATTAAATATGGTCTATGCCAATAGCACTTGTAATTAAAAACTCATCCTTTTGGCTAGTGCACTTCACCAACAACTCCCACTAGATAGTGCACTTCATCATACATATGTCATGCATAACAATGCATTGCACTCTTCTTTTGGGTTCGTTTTGGGCTTGTTAATACATTCATAAAATTCTGGAAAAATATGGATCTTCAAGCCCTTTGTCTCATCTTTTCAAGCATATGCAGCCCAACTCAAGGAAAATTTGGGAAGACCTTCAAATGTCATTTGTGGCCCAGTAACGCAGATGCTGCCGAATTTTGACCTTGAGCTACTAGATCATGTATAACTTCCTCTAGAAGACTCAGAATCATGAACCGTAAAATGGTACGGAAACTAGACTTTCGTATCTTTTCAATGATGTATGGCTCATTATCTGGTTCTTCTTGAGCAAGTACAGGTTAATCCGTGAAATTGAATGATCTGCAGACACCGTTTTGGGCTAATTTGTCTCCAAAATGCATTTAATGAGTCTCAAGCTTATTACACTGAAACAAACACAAAACTTATTAAAAGCACAAGTTTAACTCAAAAACATAACCAAATCATAAGTTAGAAGGGTATAAAAAGATATGTAATTATACACCGATCATAGGGATATGCCATCCCTTTGGTTTCTAGATAGGAGATGTTTTCTGCAGATTTTAGGGCAACAACTACAAGTTGAGAAAGCTGGGAAACTGCTGGAAAGACCATTTTCCTTGTGGTGTATGTACTTGAAGAGCAATGTACAACTAAAGCAAAATATCTGATGATAAACTGTTGGAACAGCTTACTTCTCTTCTGTTGGCAAAATGTTTTGAATATTTTCTTGCCCTTTTAGAGGTCTCACCATGTTTTATTTTTCAATAAAAATTTCACTCAATAGTTCTTGTGAATATATTTTGGGGTTACTGGAATGACCAATGTTCAGAATAAATTCCATTTTATCGTTTCTAAACTATGAAAAAGATGAAGCCATAGGACTTTTTCACCGTAAAGGAACTTAAGTTAATCCCCAAATTACATGTTAATTCATTAGCACGCTAATCAATAATTAGGATCAACAAAGATACAGAGGTGATGTGTGCTACAAAAGGATTTCACTTACAAACAAACCCTTCAACCAGCCATAAACATGTAAAGTTCCTACGAATTTCTGCAAAAATTTCGCACTGTACATAAAAGCATGCTCTTTGCCAATCTCCACAATATATACTTCTCCATCCCACAAGCAGCACCAACAAACATCACCACACAGCTAATATGAATTGTATTGAGACTTTGGTTATTGGTTTCCCTTGAACGAAGGGGCTGGATTAACTCAAATATCTAGCAGATTGACCAATTACGAAAAAGAACACCCACATGGGATCCCTGCAAAGCATACTACTCTTCCATATTTGTTTCATCAGAATTGCTTTCAGGTGGCACATTTCTGTCACCGCCACCAGATTCCATATCTGTTCCCCCATTTGAGTGGTTCTCAAGTGATGACTCCTGATTTTGACCATTTGCAAGGACATCCATTTTTGTGTCTTCTTCCAAATTGCTTCCATGCTGGGTGTTATCCTCCGGTGCCCCATCGGAAGTTACAGGTATATCTGTATCCATGGGATGTTGCCTGGATATCGACTTTTGCTGAGTTGTTTGCTCCTCAGATGCATCTATGGATGGAGCTACTCGACCTGAGTAAGCCATGTACTGATGAAACTTTATCTGGCAAAGAGAAGAAGAAAGTTTTCAGAAACCAGATAATGAAATTCCAACCAATTAGTAAGATTATGGGGCAAGTCTTCTGCAAGAGAGTAAGTCCTCATCCGCCAACAGGCCAGATTTAGCTTTTTCTCTACTGATTACTAATTCAGAAATGTCAATGGCAGTCAAATGTTGAAATTTATCAGAAAAGAATAACCAAAAGCATATAATATAATCTGAAGGGGGATGTAATCTAAGGGCACAAGAGAGAGATGACCCCCATGTCATCTCACTAATATTCTCCTAGGTAACCTAACTAGGAGACCAAATCACTCAAATTGAGGTTTGAAACTCTTAAAGAAAACTGATTTTAATTGCATGGAAGGCATACCTCATAAAGCTGTTGGTAGATACCAATCATCTCATCAACACTGCTGACAAGATGCATAGGACCAGTGTCTTCAACGTGGCGTTCTGTGTTTGGTGAAATCTCATTCAAATTAAGAGCAAGGTGGTCAGGTCTCTGAAGTAGAAGTTGGAATGTGGGCTGAAGTTCATAGCATTGTTCAAACAAAGAACGGCGGCAGAACACATAGAGACCCAGTCGGGCACGAGACATGGCTACAATCAATCTTCTAACATCACGAAGGTGACCCACAAAGCGAGTACGCACAAGAGAGAGCAATATGAAATCATTTTGCTGACCTTGAAATTTATCAACTGTTGTAACCTGAGCGCATTACACAATGAAAAACATTTTTCACCAATGAGGACAGAAACAGTATTATACTAAATGCAATCACTAAGTGTAAAAAGCAAAAACTGTTAGCAGAGTTCATGGGTCAGGATGCAGGAAATTTATCTCTGGCACACCATAGAAGCCTAAATGCATTAACAATACCATGTAAAGAAACCTTCATAGTTCCTGGTGTTTTGTTCCGAGGGGATCAAAGAGAACTAAACTAACCTATAGAGCCAACAACTTGCTGACAGACCTTTGAATTTCACAAATGGACGGTTAGATTCTTATATGTTTGGTGTGGTGTGCCTGATATTTAATATAATATATTGCCATTCTAGCCCATTTGTTAAGTGAAAGGGTGATCTTATTACTTACCTTGCTGGGAGGACCTATGAAGTCATAGGGAGCACATCGTCTGTTGATAACATCACGGATTAAAAGCTTCTGGCCATTGTAAGTGGTCAATATGGATATCTTATTTGCAGGGTACCCAAGTAGACGCATATAGATATACACACTGACAACGTATTCTGCTTCCCCCTCATTTTGGTAGAACCAAGGTGATGGAGCAGACTCACCTCTGTCATGGTAATCTGGTACATCCACTAATTGATATTCATAGGAGAACCCAGAATTTGCTCTATGGAAAATGGCATCCTCCTTTACATAAGGAAGGTCTCCCAGATCTCTGTATCTCCAGTTGTACAGTTTGGCTATACTTGGCCTGGCTCTACCCTGGGCATTAAGTTCAATATAAGGAATGCCCAAACGGACAAACCTTGTAAAGAGAGACTGGTCCATGTGGCTGTACTTTTGGAATGCCATATTCTTGACAACAGGAGGCAACTGGTGATGATCACCAATCAAGATGCAGCGTTTCAGCCGTGCATAACCATCTTCCTGCCTCTGGAGCAACATTGGAATGAAAGTTTCAATCTCCAAAATTTGAGCACTTTCTTCCATGAGCAAGTTGTCATACTTGAAACCTAACTGAAGGAAATCCTTCCTCTTTAGAGCTGCATGAGTGCACGTCATGGCAACTATCTTTGCTTGCTTGGTCATCAGGTAATTTGCTCGATCAGCAGTGGACTTCAGTAATTCAAATGCCCTACACTCTTCAAGCTCTTGAAACATAGTCTTAAGATGACGAAAGCAACCCTTAGCTGCGCGCATATCTTTCTCGAAGGACTCACCAGTAAAGACTGGTTTCGGTGTGTTGGAGAAGAACTCCTTGAAGGGAAAACGATCTTTAACAAATGACGGTTTATCTTTATTGTCCACACAAGCAGCAAGGAATTGCTCCCAGCGTGAGTATACGTGAAGTAACCAAAAGTACCCAGCAGTTTCACAAGTATAACCTACATCCTCGGGCAACTGGAGAGATCTTGCCAGCCTCTCCACTTCACTTAGCAACTCTAAGCGCCGCACAAGCATGGCATTGACACGACCTTGTCGGCTGAAATCAAGATCAGTTGCTAGCTCTTGTTCTCCTTGACCAAGTCGAAGAAGATAGCGTGCAGGCACATCCCTCTAAAATAGAAAATAGGAAAATATTAAAACTTCATGCCAGATTGGACGCAAGCTATAAGCAGGATTTAACCAACTAAAATATTAGAATTTAAAATTTCAACCTGCATTATCTTCTCAAAAAGGTCATTGAGAGCCTGGTTCGAATGAGTGATTATCAATGTTCTCTGAGATGGACAATTATGATAAAGAACATTCAGAATTTGGACAGCTGTATCTGTCTTTCCCGTACCAGGTGGACCCACAACCATTGTGAGTCCTGGCTGAATACCTGAGATGATTGCTCCAACCTACACAACAAGATTAGAACTTTTAAAAACAGAGACTAAATAACACAAACACGGTTCCTAAATAGAAGTTTGTTACTTTACCAATCCATTATAACTTCACAAAGAACTAAGAGATGTTAGAAAAGTAAAACAATCTACAAATTCCTATTTCGTACTACTATTACCATCATATACTGTGTTACATGATTTTCAGAGAATAACTAAAGCTGATACAAAGCGGGCATAAAATGTAGAAACTATTAATCTAATATACCTCAATAATCTTGCTTACTAATGCATCCACAAAAAAAAAAAAAAAAACCTGTCTTAATAATGTAGTTCATTTATTCATCCAAGGTCTTACCTCAATTTTCTTTTTAAGATTAGACAAGTGGATATTGCAACAACAGAAGAAAGATCGTATGTAAGCATGAAAGTTAAGAATCGCACATAAGCAACAAAATGGCATCACACAAACAGTTAAAAAGAAGGAATAGCACCTGAGTGGGTGTGAATCTAACTGAGTTCTTCTTTGGCTGATCTTGGGGATAAGGACCTGGGTCAGGAGGAGTGTATGCCTCAACAACAATTTTTTCTTTCTCAATATCAGAATTCTTCACGGGGACATCACTGATAGAATCAGTAGATTTCTTATTCCCTGGAAGAGCATTAGTGCTGCTTTTGATCGTCTTGGGAAGCCTTATTCGAAAAGGGGGCCTTGGATTCAATTTTTCTGTACTGTCTGGACTAATAAAACAAACCTAAAAGTGAACATGCAAACCAGAAAGTCTTTAGTAAAATCACTCTTGACCGACAAAAGTTCAACAAAAAGGAAATAATCAGCAAACCTGATCATCTGGAAAACACTCCTTCAAATGCTCTGCATCAAGGAAAGTATCTTTGAAATCAACAGTACCCAAAAGACCTGGCATATTAGTCCATTGTGCAGCAGAAGGATTACCATATCCCAGAAAAATGTTGTGCAGCCAGTCAGGAACAATACAATATTCATTCATAAGATCTCTAATGGATTCTAAAATTGCTTTAAAATTATTCTCCTTGGGCTTTCTCCTCATCAATATGTTGAATGTCCCATAAACATCTTCTGAGCCTTTTGCAGCAATGTTGCTAACATCCATGTGGTATTGTGCTGTATCTAAAGCAACAGTCACAGTTCTCAGTTCTCCCTTTGGAGGCTTCCACTCATCCCGTTTAATTCTTCCAGTAAAATCATTCATTAGAGTTCCCTCCTCATCACGAATCTCAATGATTTCACATCCCCGTACATATTGAAGACCAAGCCTCTGAGGCACACTAGCTTTTCCATCCTCCTCTGCACTTAGAGGCTCAAAGGAAGGGCGGATAGAAAGTAAAAATAGAACATCATGCTCTTTAAGAGCATTCCATTCTGATCTTATCTGTGCTTTATAACTGGAAACGCTAAAAGTAACTTCTGCTGTTACAGCAGCTGGCTTGACTTCACCAATATTTGGCTGTTTTACCTCACTGATCCTAAACTGTTTGACCGGCACAGCCATCCTTGACCAACCACGAAAAGCAGTTTCTCCTTCATTATTAATGTAGGAAAGAAGATGTGGCACCGCTTCCTGAATATCCTCACGAATCTCATATGTTGATTCGAGACGAAAGAGATTGAAATTTCTGAGGAGATAATCATGTAATGTTAAGAATTGTAAATTAAGTTTCGGAAGCGCCAGACAACCTTCTCCAGAGTAATTAATGCTTGGCACAAGGCTTTCATCCCACATAATCAGCTCATTTGGGTAAAGTGGAAGAGCATTTATTTTTTCCTTTTGAGACTGCTGCTTCTCAAAAAAGGAAACCATGACTTCAATAAGGAAATCAACTCTCTGTGACCAAGGATCATCCTTTGAAACTACTTTCAGCTGCATAATGGAAAAATATCAGCAAAACAAAAATTTGCAATATTACATAATGATGAGATCTATCACTATAAATTTAGCAGATTCATAACTATAAATTTAGCACACATACCCACAGAGACAGAGAGACAGAGACAGAGACAGAGACAGACAGATACAGAGACAGAGAGAGAAGCATGGAGAAAACTAAATTGGAAAGCTGACATTCCTAAGACGCAAGTAATAGATAACTCAGAGACCAATGAAATAAAAATTGCAACAGATTCGTCCTGAAACAGAAAAAAATATGGATAGACAAGATTCACTTGAATACTCAACAAACTCGAGCAAAATGATTACTTCATCTCTAACTTTCTCAATATTAAAGCTCAAAAATCAAACGCAACTATCCTATAAAAAAAGAGAGAGAGAGAGAGAGAGAGACAAATACAACTAATGCTAGATTCATTATATCAAGTCAGCTCAACTAAGCCTTTATTCAGTAAAGTAGAAGTTGTCTACATGAGTGATCTTTCTCCCTCTTCTAACAGAATTACTTTTGACCCTTAAACCAATTCCTTTCTCCACTAAACAGTATAAAAAATAAAGCCTACAAAAAAGGAACAGAGTTGGCCTCTAGAAGTCCATATGGCTAGCCCTCTAGTTCAGCAGCCTGGACATAATGGTTCAAAGTCGAAAGTCTGACCAACCCCAACTAAACATTTATTAAAAACTAAGTTTTAAAATAAAGATAAAATAGTTCATGCTGCCCTACCTACTCATCTCACTAAACCCAATGCCGTCAACACTATACATGCCTCTCCCTCTCCTTGTTTCTATCTCTACCTCTCCTTCTCCCTGGAGTCACCATCCGGAAAATCACTTTCACCCTCACCTTTTCTCTTCTCTAACTTCTGATCTGTTGCCCATGGTTTCATCAACTTAGTTTAAGTTTTATGCACTTGAAAATCATGAAGAAAAAAGGAAAAAACAGAAAGAGTGAATAACCAAAAGAGCCAGGATAGGGCTTAGCTGTGGCCATTAGGACCAGGCTATGGCTTGGCTGGAATGCAGCACCCTCTTTTTGTTAATTAGTAATTAACTTGAGACAATAATACACTGTTAGATTAAGCGAAAGCATTATGTAAATTACCTTTTCACTAACAATTTCCACACAAAACACTACGAAAAATAAATTAAAGCCCCATGCTCATTAGCAGAGTAAATATCAGCTCTGGGTAACAAAATAGCGGTTTTCAAACTACGCCACCTTCACTAACATGCCTATCAATCTGTCATACATACCTTTGAACAAACCAAATCCTTCAATTCTTCAGGAGGAAGTACAGACAATTTCTTTGAGAGATCATTGCGCTTGTCAATTGAACCAATGTTAGCCAATGCAAGCTCTCGCAACTATAAGCACAACAGGGAGAGAAAAAAATCAGAACACTAGCATCAATCTATGGAGGAAAACACGGAATAAGAAAGCAGAAACTCCTTTTAAATCAGTCTCTGTATATGACTGCTTATATACAGACCTTAGGAACCTTTTTAAAGGCAAGTAGCTGGAAAGATTGGACACGATCGTAATGAGATTGAAGCACCTCATCGTCTGTCAGTTGTGTCCCATCATGATCATTAATCTCAAACCCTTCATAAAACTGGAGCAAGTCGACCAATTGTGCAAAGAGTTTCCCCTTCTCGTGTCTATACAGAGCACTCAAGTGGCATTTGGCAACAACAGCAACATCAGCAACAAGAGGCCTCAAGTACCTGCAATCAAAAGAAGATAAAATTGATGTAATAACGAGAGAATAAAACAAAATATAGCAAAATATAGCCTTCAAATTGAAAGCTCTAACTCTCATAACAAAAGCACATGCCAATACGGTAAAACCTCAGTATAAAAGTTTTACAAATAAAAAGATCCAAATTGTGACCCATTTTCTGTAAACGATATATCTTTGCGGAAATTCATCTATCCTCTGTGTTATTGACAAAATTTAAAATGAACGGAGAAAATAAGAGAGTAGGCATATGATGACATTCAAGAAAACATGAAATTCACAAACCACCCTAATAATACCAAATGTATTTCCACAAACAATTACAATGAATTAGCAAAAAACAAACTGGCAGAGTATATGACTATATCAAAGGAAAAACTGTAGTACACATAACATTCTTCTACTATTATACCTATGCTAGCATAAATTAACCCAATTATCAAGGAGAGTGGTAAAAAAGAAGACCTATCTGTTCAAAATTTTATGTATAAAATAGAAAGGTCAATAAGAAATGAACATAAATGCAAAATGTACCTCCTTGTTGGTAGTTGGCTCAAGAGGTCAATAAGAAATTCCATAAACCTCTCACAGTACAAAACACAAGCATCATCAACATGCTCCAGTCTATTAGCATCAAGTTGATCATCTTCATTGATACTACGATCTGGGGGTACAACCTTGGAATCAAGTATCTAGAACAGGCACAAAAATAAAAATAATAGTTCCATAAATTCCTTAGTATTGACAAGTACAGACCACAAGCATTGCTCAGAATTTAGAAGTGTGAAATTTTACCTCCAGGAACTCTTCAATTAGGTTTCTCAAGAACTGAACTTCGAGTGTAGTTGAGGGGTCAAAAGGCTCTCCTCGTTTAGCAGCCTCCTTGGCTTCCTTTCTTATCATCTTTTTCCATTTCTTGATCAAATCTGGATTAAAACAAAGCTCCATCTGCAAATGAAAGAAGCAAATCAAGCACCATAAAATCCAGATCATATATAAGTTATGATGACAACGAAAATAGATTCTTAAAACAGAAAACACATATGTTACCTGAAAACGACCATATGACAAACTGTGCCACGATTCCAAACTTGCTAACGTAAGGACAGTGTCACTGACAATTTCATCTTCCAAACTCTGTCACAAAATTCAGTATGTGTACGATATTAAGTACTTTAGCACAATAGCCAAATCATTTATGTACTTCACCACAATATTCAGATCCTCTAAAAGAAATAAGTACATCAAGACTAATTGGTATGTTTATAATTACTTTAACCCATTAATCTCAGTACACAGATTGATATAGAAAATTGACGCCGTGCCAAGAGAGGTGAACAACCTATGCAGGCTAAACCTCTACAAAGGCCAGAATCATATATTTTTTGCAGTAGATGATGTGCACATAGTTGATGGCTATTAGACCATTTGACCAGATGAATGTTTTCTGGACTTAAGAAACAAAGGCTGTCCAGATTAAACAAAGCAGAGAAAGGTCAAAGACACTAATGCTTTTGAAGGATAAAAACTAATAAAACACTTTATACACTAAAAATCCAAAAACAGAGTTTAACCGGCAGAAGAAAAGAATGAAAGAAAATTTGGCTGTAAATGCAAAATCCTGAGACACATCTAGCAAAAGCATCAAGCATCTCACCGCATATTTTGAAAGTAATTAGGTATTGAGAAAAAATATCACCTGCACGCCATTTCAATGGAAATGTTCAAAAAAAACAAATCAAAAGTTTGCTAAGACTTTACAGATGTTCAAAGAGTTTAAGGATACTGCCGTGCAATAAGAACCAACCATTTAAATATAACCACATGAAGTATTCACTCACTTTAAAGAAAGTCAAAAGTCAAACAAATTAAGAGTCTGGTTTAAGTAATAAAGTAGATATAGGTTCTGGGCAAAATAATAAGAGTTTAATTGTGAAGTGTATTATAAACAATCCTTTAGTAACATCAACAGAAACAACAACATATTGTTTATAGGGAGCAAGGACGAAAATATCGGCCGATATATCGCTATTTTCAGGTGTCAACATCGATACAGGGGCGTAAGCCTATTTCTCCACCCTATCAGGGGTATATCTCCAATACTTGCGATATCTTCGATATTTCCCCGATACCAGCCAAATAACCCAGAAAATTTTCTTTAGTTTTGAAGGTAACAGAAGGAAGAAGATGCAAATTCAAACCCAATAATCTAACCCAGCCACCAAATCAACCTAAATACACCTACTGCTTTTTTTGGGACACCAGTTATTCACCTCTGGGTAGGCAAGGTGAAATTCTTCTTCCTTTTTTGGGTTCATCTTCTGTCTCATATTCTCTCTTTATCATTAAGTCTCATGCCTTCTAATGGGTTGAGTTATGTCTTTGTTTTGTTGGGTTGTCAGTTGTCAATGGATCATTTATCAATTTATTTATAGCCTTTTGTTCTGTTGCTGGGTTGTACTTAACATTCATGAAAGTTTTACTCCAAACTTCTGTGTTTTAAGGCCAATATCTGTCTTTTTTGTTAATTTTTCGCAATACCTAAAACAATATTGATATATCCCCCGAAATATCCGTAAATTGGAGGCCCAATATTATCTGCACGGCCAATATTTTCATCCTTGATAGGGAGTAACCGTCCAACACGTATTTCTAGCTCAGGATATATCGGATAAAAGTATAAAACCAAACATTAGGATGCTACCATACCTGAAAGGCATTAATCATGAAAACTAGATAATTTGTCTTCTCTGCTATACTTAATTCTCTTCCCTGCAAACATAACAACATCAATATAAGTCTGAAATGTAAAACACTTGAAGAATTCATTAAAAATCAAACTTATCTCCTTGATATCCCCCGACCCCAACCAACTTTTTAAAACCATATTTGAAATGTCAAACATTAGCATCTATCAGTTTCTGAGTACTCAATGACCATGAGACCATTTAACCAGATGGTTCATCATATGCAAATTTAACACTGATTATGCACCAGGCTGTACACATACAGAATACTCCTGATTTTACCAAAGGACTACATGTAACAACCTAACAAGGCAAGATTGCTACTCATGAACATCATATGCAAATTTAACAGACTATGCAACAGGGTGTAAACATACAGAATACTCCTGATTTTACCAAAGGACATCAACCAACTGTAACAACCTAACAAGGCAAGATTGCTACAAATGAACATGATAAATGTATGGAGAGAAGCACTATATAATGAAAAAGTAGAATATTAATTGAGAATAAATCAAGAAATTTTGTAAATGTCTTCATTCAAGGATTAAAAAGTTATAACAATAATAAAATCAGGAAAATAACAAGAAAAATAGATAGGAGAACAGAATATTGGACACTATCATTAGAAGATATCAGTACAAACCAAACCCACAAGCACTATTGAGTAAAACAGTGGATTATTTGTGGGAAAGGATTCACTTTTGGGCTTCTCTTTAGGCATCAGTGTTTAGTGAGAGCTTTGTTTTCTGCTATGTTTTCAAAATTGGCATGCTGTTGTTTCTTAATGCATCTTGGATGTATTTTGTAGGTAGATGATAGTTATTTTGTTTTTCCTGTAGAGAATATATTGTCCTCGGTATTGTACCATTGCTTTTTATTAATAAAGCCAGGTTTCCTATTTTAAAAAATTGTTATGCAATTTTTTTCATAACTCATGGAGAAGGAATCACATAAACCATTCCAACTATATAAAAAATACCAATACTGTACTGGACAAAATCACGTAAGCTTCATAGCACCATATAAACTTCAGTAATACGGAGTTTCTTTAAAATAAAATAAGCATTAACAGAAAATCCCTTAAACCATTTTTCATAAATGAAGAAATATGGGATTTCCAATAAAATGGGGACATACCGATTTAAGCTGAAGAACCCTCTCAAGGAATCCCTTAAACTCATCTTTCCGGTCATAAAAGCATACCCAAGCTGCCACATTCTCTCGAAACTGAAAGTCCAAAAATCAAGAGACACAAGTTTAATCATAATTGGTAATTGCGTTTAATTCCAAAACCTACCTCCTCTCTTACACTGCTTGGAAACCTTAAACTCTAAGAAACACACTATTCGGGACTATCTACCAGAGAAAATGAAATAATTGTTCCACTATCTAACCCAAAAAAATACCTGCTTGGATTAGTTTTCTTGCCCAACAGTTTCTTAGCAACCAAGCATACCCTAATTCCACAAACATCAAAACAACAATTCCAAAACTCATACCTTCTCATTGACCATGAGAATCATCGACATAACGTGCTCGAACGTGGCAGTTTCCGGGTCAAAATTGGGCCACAGATAGTTCTCCAAGTACTGACTGACCTCCAAAATCATCACCCTCTGTAACGGTACGGTCTTTCTCTGACCCTCTTTAACTGACAACTCCGTTTGATAGATCTCCTTCACCAGCTCTGGTTCGAAGGGTTGCTTGGGCTGTGAGGTGTCGCCGGCTTTGGACCAGTTAGCAGAGGCAATCATCGTAAGGCGGTCCCGCTGAATCTCCGACAAGGTTATAGAGCTCGGGAGTGCCGATCCGGGTTTTGCCTCAACCGGCTTGTCGCCGGGCTGGTGGAGTTGCTCGACCGGGTACTCGGCGACATGGTGGCGCTTGAAATCGTATGCCCCTGTTCCGTAGACCTTCGTCATTGCGAATGTGCTCACTGATTGAGGACCCCAAATTAGGTTTTGGGATAGGAGGACTGAAGAGGAGGTGTGGTTTGAGGGGAAGTTAGGGTTTAGTGGAGTATAACAGGGAGACTTGCAAAATTTGGGGTTTTTGAATTTTGGCTCTGATAAAGATCACGTTAGTGCTAAAATAGGAAAACTAGAGAGAATATTTGTTTGTGGGAATTTTCTGTGTATTTGTAGGAGGTCATATTTATAATACAACGAAACCTGAATGAGCAAGTAAATAATAAATTCCTAAATCTATTTATAGTAGGAAATCCGAAATTAAAGTAAATCAATTACAATTATAATAGGAATGTTTGGTGTGTAAGAAGAGTAAGGGCTCGTTTGGGAGTGCTTTTGGAGCAGCGAAAAGCGCTTCTAAATGGGTGAAAGCGCTTCTATCTTTTAAAAATGATGTTTGGCAAAAATTGCAAAAGCGCTTTGGGTTAGATCCAAAAGCACTTGGAGTGGTTTTGGAAGAAGCACTTGAGAGGTGCTTCTTCTTAAAAGCGCTGCAGGACAAAAACACGGGAAGCACTTGGGTCCCTTTAATGAAACTTTTAAAATGCCTAAAATACCTATATTTAATTTTTTTTAAATGCCAAAATACCCTCTCTCTTTTTTCCTCTCTCTTTCTCGCTAGAGAATGGAGATCAGTTTTGAATTCTCGTATGCCCCTTGCTTATATAATATTGTGTGCTCGATTTTATTGAAAACAAACATTATTATATGGTAATTGGACTGGTTTTCGTCGAAGGTGGCCACATGGGCGTATACATACCCATGAAATACTTTGAGAATGATGGTTTGTTGATGTTTAATTCTCGTCTCAATGCCTTCTTTTACCGTCACCCAGGAAACCACAGTCCATTCATTTATCTTAAGCTTCGAGAGATGAATCAAAGTGCTTTTATTGCTTTTAGGGGAGTTCCAGAAGACTCACAATTTAGGATATCATAAGTTGGGGAGTTTGATATCACAGTCCATTCTTTTACCATCACCCAGGAAACCACAGTCCATTCTTTTATTGCTTTTATTGCTTTTATCTTAAGCATGGCTAGTGATATCATAAGTCCACAAGACTCACAATTTAGGAGAGTTCCAGATAAATCAAAGTGCTTTTATTGTGTCAGCCAAACACTCAACAAAATATCAAAAGTACTTTTATGTAGTGTAAAAGCACTTTTAAATGTGACATCCAAACGACAAACTGCTTCTTTGTAGAAGCGCTTATGTCATAAGCGCTACTGGCATAAACGCTACTGGCATAAGCACTTCGGGAAGAAGCACTCCCAAACGAGCCCTAAGTCAATATCCACAAGTCACGCCAACACTCCCCCTCACGTTGGTGCATAGATGTCGCTAATACCCAACTGATCCAGTGAATTGTGGAATGCTTTACTAGAAATCGCCTTTATCAAAATATCCGCCAATTGATCCTCGGATTTCACAAAAGGAAATTGAAACACTTTAGCCTCAAGCTTCTGTTTGATGAAGTGTCGATCCACCTCAACATGTTTAGTACGATCATGCTAAACTGGATTCTGTGCAATGGCTATAGCCTTTGTTGTCACAAAAGAGATTCATTGTGGATGTAGGTTTATACCCAAGTTCAGTAAGCAACTTTCTTAAAAAGAAGTTCACAAATCCCTTTAGTCATGCCTCTGAACTCGGCTTCTGCACTAGATAAAGCTACTACATTCTGTTTCTTGCTCCTCCATGTCACCAAATTACCTCCCACGAATGTGAAGTAACCCGATGTGGATTTTCTATCTGTTACATTACCTGCCCAATCTGCATCTGAATAACCATCAATATTTAGATGACCATGTTTTGAGAACATAAGTCCTTTTCCAGGTGCAGACTTCAAATATCTAAGTATCCGAAGAACTGCATTCATGTGGTCTTCACTTGGAGAGTGCATAAATTGACTGACAACGCTCACCGCATAAGCAATGTCTGGTCGAGTATGTGACAAATAGATCAATCTTCCCACTAACCTTTGGTATCTTTCTTTATTAGTTGGAACTTGATCCGGATATTCTCCAAGATGATGATTCCTGAACTATAGATCTAGCATTCCTGTGTCTGTCAACAAGTCCAAGACATATTTCCTTTGAGAGAGAAATATGCCTTGTTGTGATCGAGCCACCTCAATTCCCAAGAAATACTTGAGTCCACCTAGATCCTTCATCTCAAACTCAGTAGCCAAATAGTCTTGTAGTTGTGATATTTCCTGTTTATCATTCCCAGTAATAATCATATCATCAACATAGATTATTAATGCTGTTACCTTCCCTTTCCGATGTTTCAAGAACAGAGTATGATCTGAGTTGCACTGTTTGAAACCATTGTTCTTCATTGCCATGGTGAATCGTCCAAACCATGCATGGTGACTGTTTCAATCCGTACAATGCTTTTCGTAACTTGCAAACGGTTCCAGTCTGAGTAGTATTATACCCAGGAGGAATGTCCATGTACACCTCCTCCGTGAGTTCGCCATGTAGAAAAGCATTCTTTACATCAAACTGGTGTAGTGGCCAATCCAAATTAGCTGCAAGGGACAATAAGACTCTGACAGTGTTTAACTTTGCAACTGGAGCAAAGGTTTCTTCATAGTCTATACCATAGGTCTGTGTGTACCCTTTTGCCACAAGTCTTGCCTTGTATCTCTCGATAGATCCATCTGCATTTGTGTTTTATAGTAAACACCCATCTACATCCGATAGTCTTTTTTCCTCGTGGTATAGTCTCCAATGTCCAAGTCTGATTTTTCTCAAGAGCTTTCATCTCCTCTTTTATAGCTTGGACCCACTTAGGATCTTTCAATGCTTCAGAGACCTTGGTTGGAATATGGATAGCAGACAACTGATGCACAAAAGCCTTAAATGGTTCAGACAGCTTCTTAGTGGATACATGATTTGCAATTGGATACTTGGATGTCTTGCCATATCAGGTGAATAACGGTTTGGTGCCTTCCCACGATTTTGCCTGAAAGGTAATTGATATCCAATAGTTTTATTCTCTAAATGCACAAGTCTAGTAGGAGTAGTTACCTCAAGGATATTCTCAGGAGATTGGTCTGTTGGTACTGTTGAGTTAGAGAGGGGGTTTCATCTTGTTGTTCTGTATTGTCTGTTGGTGTGAGACTCGGATCAGAAATATCTTCGCATGGATCAGGTGGGTCAGGCAATTGATCGTTATGAATGGGCGATTGATCGCATGTCGGCAGAGAGTAATCTCGTGCTCCAGACTCGGGACGATCGATCATTTCTGTACAAATGAGAATTTCTTCGTTTTCTAAGTTGCTCCAATTCTGCTCTTCACTTCGTATCTCCCCCTGAAGCGTAGAATTGGATGATGGGTCATGGAAGAACAACTCAGATTCCAGAAAGGTCACATCCAAAGTGACATAGGTACGTCGGGTAGGAGGGTGATAACAGCGGTAGCCTTTCTGATGAGTGGCATAACCCACAAAAACACAACGAAGCGCACAGGGATCAAGTTTGCTACGTTGATTTTTGTGGAGATGAACGAAAGCCACACATCCAAATTCGGGGTGTGAGTACCAAAACAGAGGGCAGAGGTTTGTGTGCAAGCACCTGTAAGGGAGTTTTAAAGGTCAATACACCAGAAGGCATGCGGTTGATCAGGTGAACTGCGGTGACAATAGCATCATCCCAGTGATGGCGAGGAACATGAGCGCCAATCAGAAGTGCTCGGGCAGTTTCAAGAAGATGTCGATTCTTTCGTTCAGCAACACCATTTTGTTGCGGTGTCTGAGGACAAGTCGTCTCATGGATAATTCCATGTTGTTGGAAGTAAGTCTGAAAGTCATGATTGACAAATTCTCCACCATTGTCTGAGCGAAGAATCTGGATTTGAGCATTAAACTGAGTCTTCATCTGTTTGTGGAAAGACTGAAAATGGGAAAACACTTCATTTTTATTCTTCAGCAAATAAAGCCATGTCATCCGTGTACAATCATCTATGAATGTGACAAACCATCGAACACCAGAAGGAGCAGTAATAGGTGAAGGTCCCCAGACATCAGAGTGAATTAAAGTAAATGGAGTAGGACACTTGTTCGTACTCAATGGGTAGGGCACACGGTGACTCTTGGCCAAAATACAAGTATCACATGTGAAGTCGGAGTCCTTGAAACCTGAGAATAAATCTGGTATAAGATGCTTCATATAACTAAAAGACGGATGTCCCAATCGACGGTGCCACAACCAGATTTGTTGTTGTTTGCTATCAAAGGGATGCGTCACATTGTTAGCCACGCCGAGACTGAAGTCATCTACATAATATAGCCCCCCTCTCTTAGTACCACGACCAAGAATCTCCTTAGTGTGAATATCTGAAGCAAACAAAAACTCGGTAAATGAGTACACAACAATTCAATTGTTCAGTAAGCTGACTAACTGACAACAATTTATTGGATAAAGATGGAACAAGTAAAGTATTAGACAGTGAGAGAGAGGATGAGAGTTCAACAATGCCAGCCCCTGTCACAGGATAAGTAACTCCATTGGCATTTGCAATACAAGTTCGTCGAGGTTGTGTAGTATTAAGAAAATCATCAGGATCAAACGTCATATGATCAGTTGCACCGGAATCAATTATCCAGCCCTTGGAATCAATCTTAGCGGAAGTATGAATCCATAACCATACCATTACTGGTCGTATTGCGTTGTCCTCGAGTAGCCCACCAATCGGGATAGCCATGCAATTTAAAACAAGTCTCACGAGTGTGTCGCGGATCACCACAATATTCGCAATATGGTCCATGTGTCGGGGTTGTTAGTCGAGAAGTCATAATCTGTGCACCGGAAGATGTATAGGATACAGGTTTAGTAGGAATTCGGATCGGGATCTGAGCCTGAGTCGATGCCGGAGTCGGAGTCGAAGTTGGGATCGGGGTCTGAATCAAAGACAAATTCGAGGTCTGGGTCGGGGTCAGAGTCATCATCGGAGTCGGAGTCGGAGTCGGGGTCGTTGTTGTCGTCATAGTCGGGGTCGGGGTCGGGGTCGTCAAAAGAGGATCCTGATTCAGGATCATATTCGGGGCCAAAGTCTGCATCTGTAGGAGCGGAGCCATCTAGGCACTCAACTCGGCTATGGTTGGTTGAGAAAGAGAGAAGGAGTCGGTGGTGCGACCTCCATGAAGGATGAAAAAATCATCAACCCCCATAGCGGTGGCGGGGGTGTGAAACTAGAGTCAACAATTCCAAGATCGCCGCTCTAATACCATGCTAAAATATTAAAACTATGAGAGAATATTTGTTTGTGAGAATTTTCTGTGTATTCTTCTCCTTGTAGGAGGTCATATTTATAATACAACGAAACCTGAATGGGCAAGTAAATAATAAATTCCTAAATCTATTTACAGTAGGAAATCAGGAATTAAAGTAAATCAATTACAATTATAATAGGAATTCTTGGTGTGTAAGGAGAGTAAGTCAATATCCACAAGTCACGCCAATAGTTAGTAGTAGTACTGCTTGCTTCCGTTCCTCTCCAAAACCCTCCATTTATAATTTCTCAACAGTTATGTGAAGTATATATATTCAAATCAGATTCAACGGTTCGACCAAAACACACAAAAAAAAAAAATAGCACCGTTTGATAATTATTTTAATTTTAGTTTTTAGTTTTTAGTTTTTAGTTTTTATTTTTTATTTTTTATTTTTTTAAGGTAAAGCATAGAAGAAAATGAGAGTGAGAATATGAGCGAGGATGAGATTGGGAGAGATAATGAGAGGAGAGGATGGGAGAGAAAAGTAACAAAAGTGAAAATAATTTTAAATAGATTTCAGTTTTTAGTTTTTGTTTTCACTTTTGTTACTTATTCCTCTCTCCTCCCCTCTCATCTTCACTCTTATTCTCACTCTTTTTCCTCTATACTTTAGCACAAAAAATGAAAACTAAAAACTAAAATTGAAATGGTTATCAAACGACCCTCAAATTCAAAGGGTTTTAAAGAAGTTTATAAAGTCTTCTACATTTCGTATTTTTATTTTCTTCAAAAACGATGAATGCTTTTACAAGGATCAATACACCCATCACATAACACTACATCACCATAATGAGACTAGCCACAACTAAATATCGAACTCATCACCAATTTTATATATATATATATATCGTCCCCATCATTCATAAATTTTAGTTGACTTAATAGATTTTGATTGAATTCTATACGAATTTTGTCAACGGGGATAGCTCAATTGGTTGACCTTTTCCATCTCTATCCATGTGAACATAGGTTCGAAGGTGCCCAATGAATATTTGTGTAAACTCCACTCTCTCAATCATTTGAGTTAAAAAAACAAATCTATATAAATTTTAATGAAATTTGTTAGACTTCTTTTATTATAGAATTCGATGGATGCTTGTAGACTTCATATTAGACTAGAAAGATCGCATTGGTATGGGTTAGCCAAATTTCGGGCATGTCAATGTCTTCATGATATATTGTGGGTCGAGTAAGCGTACTTAGGGCCAGTTTGGCATTGTTGTGCTGTAAAAATAATCGCTGTCAGATTTGCTGTGAGAAAAATCAACTGTGAGAGAAAGCAGTTTGACGTTTGGTAAACTTTTTGTTAAAAGTATTGTTGGTACTAATTCCCGCATAATCAGAAAATGATTGTTGTATAATCATTAAGCCCAATGCCTCTTTGAAACTGATTTCTACATAATCAGGAAATAATTTTTTAAAAATCACTTATCACCCAAAATAAGCAATGTCAAACGGGCACTTAACTTGGGGCTAGGAATAGATAGCCTAAACTTGTTGGAGTAATTCATGGTCTTTTGGACCTCATCAAGGTTTAGATGTCTAATGGAGATGTTAAATCCAAAGTGATTTTTTTTTTACAAAAAATATTATGCTTTAATATAATTGAAACTACAGGGAGGGGGATTCGAACTCAGGTGTAGAGTGGGGAGCACATGCTCTCTAGCCAACTTGAGTAAGCCCATATCCGCATCCAACGTGGCCTTTTCTTTTTCTTGGATATTTTGGTGTCCAACGTGGCATTTTAAATAGGGTTTTCCGCGGTTTTGCCCTTGATTTATTTGCATATTGTCAATTTAGCTCTTTAACATTTTTTTGGTAAATTAAGGACTCCAATTGTTTAAAAATCGCCAATTGAGGACCTATAGTCAATTTTTTCAAATTCCATCCAAATTAAGGTTAAATTCCCTCCCCATCCTTACCCTTCTGTCTCCTCCCCACCTCTCTTTCCCCTCCTTCCCTTTCATCTCCCCAACCCTATGATCTCTCTGTCCCCACCCTTAGCTATTTCTCTCTCTATCTTTCCCCCTTTCCTTGCTCTCTCTTCTCCCACAAACCCCATCGACCATAAAGTCCCTCGAATTCAACCACCCTCACTGAATCAACCTCACGGACCCCCAATTCCTCGACCAAATCCCCCTTCCCATCCATCCCTCTCTCCCTCTCTCTCTTTCCCACCCAATATTTTTCTCTCTACCCAAAAAACTCCCAAGCCCAATGCCACCATACAACCCTCATCCCCACCCGAGACCCATCTTAAGCCCAACACCAACATTGCTACCCACTCTATTTTCCACCTATTTATCTCCACCACCTTCACTACAAGAAAAAAGTCATTTAACAACGCGCATTGTGCGTTGTTGAACTGTATTGACAACACGCGGCGCACATTGTTGAAGCCGATGTCGTTAAAAGGTCCAGAGCTTTCGACAACACGCTTTGCATGTTGTCGTCGATTTGAATGCTCGTTGTTAATTCCATTATTCACAATGCGCGCATGTTGTAGTAGCAGGGGACAACAACATGTTAAGTGCGTTGTCGTAAGCCTTAATGACAACATGCATATATGTGTTGTTGTTTACATTTGAACAACAAGCTTTGCATGTTGTGATATTAATATTTTTTTATAAAAAAAAAAAAAATTCAGAATCACCTCATAATAGGACAGTTCGTGCATAAACCGAAAATTCATGAAGTTTTCTTCCTTCCCAATCATAAGATAACCCATTAATAAGGAGTTTTCATTCAAAAAATAACTCCATACATATCAATAGATTCATTGTCAAGTTACATTTATCCAAATGGAAATAGCATGGAAATTGTAATATGCATAGTCTAATAACACTTCAAAATCCTTGTCTGATCTAAAAACCTGATTAGTTGCATTTCAAAGACTTCGTCCTAGTTGCATTTCAAAGTCTTCATCCAATTGTGGAATATTACAATGTCAAACACTTTCTACGAAACTTGAAGTTCCTGAAAAGATTAAAGAACCAAACGAACACAAAATAATAATAGTCAGAGATTGAAACTTGTATGGCCACTTGTAATTATTTAGTCAGAGATTGAAACCAATTTCTTAAATCTCAGCTATCATTTTCTCTGTTTCTCTTTCTCTTTGTTAGCACAAACACAAAATAATAATAGAAAGACGAGGAAAGCAAAGAATAACTTAAAATTGATGATTAGAGCCTAATAGCCAAACCAAAAATTAAACCACATCAACAACTAATCAAAAACTAATCTAGAATCCTTGTCTGTAAGTGCATCTAGATATAAATCAAACTGAAAATATGCACAAATTACGGACCAAGATTGAAACCTAAACTCAATGTATATTAAAAAAAAAAACTCAATATCAATTAGAAACTGATGAATGAGCAACTAATCCAAAAATAATATGAAATATGCTAACCTTATCGGCATATGCTCTCCAAATAGAAATTGAAAAAACAAAAATATGCAAAAATCACAGCCTAAAATTGAAACTTCAAACTCTAAATATGAATCAGAAAACTCAAATCACAATCGGTAAATTTCAAGAACCTCGCTTCAAATAACCGGACTCGAATCACGACGGAAAATCTCAAAATCTCGGGCCATCCTTCCAACTACAGGTCCTACTCAACGTCAGGAACACTTCACTCAACTACCACGAAGTTCAACTCACGCGGGAACTGGCCGGAATTTCACTTTGAAATCCAGCCAAACCCTAGCTTTTTGATTCGGTTCCTAAACTTCAAATCGACCCAAACCTATGCAACAATCAGCTAGGACAAGGAAAAAGGAGAAGAAACCTCACCAGTTTCGCAGGAAATGGCGGCAGAAAACGGTGGCGCACGATCGGAGAATCCAGAAACGAACCAGTCGATGCCGTCGACGGTTCTTGTGTTTTCCGGCGAAGATATTGGGTGGGTTAGGATCGGGACGTCGAGACGAAGCCAACGGTACCGGTCTCGGAGGCTGTGGCGATCGGACGTGGCGGCTGTGAGGTGATTTCCGTCGCGATGAACAGTGGCACGGCTGGGGCCTTACATATGCTTCCTTTGCTTGGGCTTCTCAAAATAGATGAAATAGAGATAAAATAAGGGAGAGAAAGGGGTGTTTAGGAGAGATAGGCTGAAAACCAAACGAACGACAGAGGGGGAGAGAGGTGGAAGAGGAGGAGAGAGCGAGAGGGCTTAAGGCTGAATGGGTTTCTCAATTTGAACTTGGTTTTCAGAAGAAAAAAAAAACCAAGTTTGCTCAGTCCAAAAAAAAAAGGAGGGAGTTTGTGAAAAATTTCCCGCATAAACTTCAACTTGGTATATGTTTTCTCTTACCAAAAAAAAAACATTTCACAACATACTAGGCACGTTGTAGACTTCAGTGAAACTTGCAACGCGCTTGTGTGTGTTGTAGAATAGCCGTTTAACAACGCGCAGCTCTTGCATGTTGTCAAAAAAAATTTAGGCAACACGCATTTAAAAGCACGTTGCATTTTACAACACCCATTAAACGCACGTTGTTATATTCATGTTGTTATATGGTATTTTTCTTGTAGTGCTTCTCCGCCTCTGCTTCTCTCCTTCCCCCCACCCCATCTCTTACCTCCTCCTCAACCCCACCAAACTCCACCCCCACAACCCCATATTCACCATCTTCCAGCTCTTTAGACCCAAACCAATTCAGAGCTCTCCAATCTCTCAACATCCCAACCTCCAAAGACCCAGCTCTTCCGCCACCTCCAATCCACTCCACAACAAAACACAAAACACAAAACAAAACAAAACAAAACAAAATTCAATTCCATAACAATTAATGTCCTTAAACTCGACGATGACAAACCCCAACCCTGCTTTATTCGAAGACAAATGGGGAAGATAGAGAAAGGGAAGAGAGAGAGATATATATTTTTATTGTCTCTCTTTTTTTCTAAATTACGACGTTGAGAAAGGCAGGGACCATTTGTGATCATGCATACTAACCTTGAGGACCACGAATGACAAAAACAAACATTAAGGATGCAATCTGATAGTTTCGTAAACCTTAGGAACGTTTTGTGATAATAAGCCTTTCAATAATGAAGGAATGCACAAATGATTTTCAAATTTGAGAATGTTAATACAATATGTGATTTGTAAATTCAATAATAGATGGACATAAATAAAGTTACAAAGTATTTTTTTTTTATCACATCTTAAGCTTTTTTTCTTCCTAAAACTATTTTTTTGTTAAAACTATTTGGATTTATATAAAGATACCCAAGTTTTATTGTTTTGAATATGAATATGTTGTAGCAAAATAAGGAAATTTGTATGAGATTGCAAGTTGGCATGAGGGCTTTTCCAAGTGGCTTTAGGAGTTTAATTAGTTTAAGTTATTTTATTTTCCTTTCCTTTTTTTAATAAGGACTTGTTGTCTAAGTCCAAATAGAAAATATTAGTTTAATCATTTACGAACTTTTATAACATTTGAATTGTACCATACATTTGGACAAGTTATAACATTTGAAATGTACCATACATTTGGACAAGTTTATTTCCCCTTAAAAACATTTGAATTAATTAAGGGTAAAATAAATACAAGTTATAACAAATAGAAAGTATTAGGTCATATAAATCGACATAAATAGCTAAAAAAAATAGAAAATATTAGTTTAATCATTTACGAACTTTTATTTTAAGTAACTACTTATGGTTAGTATTACCAATTGTAACGACCCGGTCCTAAATAAATTGGTGAATATTAATCTATTCAGATAAAAGGACCACTTTGTCCCTGGAATATTTTATGAGGTTTAGAGTTGACTTTTTGACCCGGAAGGAACTTGGAAATTTTGACAGTACCGTTGCGTAGAGCACGGTGAGATGAGTCCGTAGACACGTAGTGGGCTCGAAACGGAGTTGTAACGAGAGAGATATGATCAAAATACCTTCAGTGGCATAATCATAAATATTTCGAAAGGGATTTTTAATAAAATCTGAAAACTCTCTCTCTCTCTCTCTCTCTCTCTCTCTCTCTCTCTCTCTCTCTCTCTTCTCCACGCGACAGCTGTCGCCTTCCTCCCTCGCAACTCCGGCCACCGGGCACTGATGCGGACGGGACCGGTGCCAAAATGACCAGCTCAGCCCCGGCGTCACGACCCGGCCCTTCCCCGACATTGGCCGCAGCTCCAGTCGCCGGAAAATGCAGGTTTTTGGCCGGTTTTTCACTCGAAACTTCACCGGCTCAATCTCCCTCCTCCGGCCACCGTTTCTGGTGATTGAGGTATGGATTTCCATCTATTTTCCGAGCTCTAGCTGCTTGTTGGGTAGGAATTGATCAATTTGTAGCGTAGGCAACTCGATTTACGAATTGAAATTCTGCCAGTTTTGCGATCGCGATTCCGGCCACTTCCGGTCAGTTTTTGGGGTACGTCCAAGAACAAAGGTGACTCCAAATTAGGTGTATTACCTAGGGTAGGAGTCTTGGCTCTCGATTTGGAAGTTTTCCGGCGATGTGATATCACTTTGAGCACCCACGCGCTGCCAACGCGTGTGGCGGTGCGTGGGCACTGTAGCTGAGGGGCATTTTTGTCCCAACCTGATCCTCTCGATGTCACGAGCGCGTAGGTGTGCTCGGATTTCAATTGGGATATCGTTAGGGTTCCGAACGGATATCGCATATTGCGTATTTTTCGGGTTCGCTAGGTTTGGACCGTTGGATGGTCCTGAGGTTATAATATGTTGATCTAGGTATTACTAGGATTGTTTAGGATTTGACGGATCGTAAAACGGAGTCCCGAATACTCCGGAAAACCCAACCATAGGGTTAGGGTTTCAGTAACCGTCATATCGTGCAATTGTGAGCGATCCGACCGTCCGATCTAGACCAAACTTGCAGGACATGTGTCCTAGACCCTGTAGCACCTAAAGGAACTTTCATATCTGAAATTGGAGGTCATGGGCCCCGCAGGCCGGTTTGACCCAGGGTGAGTAGTTGACCCCGGGTTGACCGTGAGACTTCCTAGGTAGTGTCACCTTCCTAGGAAGATTAAAATGACCTTAGTGACAGGTTTTGATTGATGTTGAGCTGGTGAGGGTCTTCAAGATTATTTTTAGGGTTTTGTGTTGGAAATCTTACCTTTGAATTTAATGGCTTCTTTAATTTCTGTTTATATTTAATAGTTGAACTCTTTATTTTTGTAAAGTATTTATGATATATGTGGGTGTGACTTATTTGAGTGGCTGGAGATCATACTTAATAATTGAGAAAGTGCTATCTTTGTTGATTTTGTGTGGGGTACTTAGAATGTTAAATTGAGTGTTATTAGTACTACCTTAGGTACCTCCCCGGTTATGGGTTTTATGTCGGAGATTGATTTATTTTTGCCCAGGCCCGTCGGAGTTTGTCCAGGCCCTTCGGAGATTGAGATTTATTTTGCTCAGGCCCGTCGGAGTTTGCCCATGCCCGTCGGAGATTGATTTATTTTGTCCAGGCCCGTCGGAGTTTGTCCAGACCCGTCGGAGATTGATGTTGAGTCTGTGGGTCAATGAGTTTATTTTTTTAGGGTTTCGTGATGGAAAGTTGATGCGTATTGTTTTAATGGTTATTGTTGTGAGGCTGTGGAAATAGATAGGTTTAGAGCGTCAGTTTTAAAGTGCTCTGAGCACTACTTTAGGTACCTCATCGGTGTTGAGTTTTTATGCTTGTGAGTTGGTTATATATATATATATTATATATATAGAGGTTTAGAACAATTGAATTACGGAAGGAAATATCTTTTGGAATTGTGGTTATAAGGGTTACGAACTCCACCATCATACGTACCTTCCCTGGTTACTATTCACACACGTGCCGTGTTTCGGGTGTATGGGCTTTCTTGGTTACGGATCCTGGAATTGTGGGATGCCGGGAATATTATGATATGGTTTGGATATGTTGATATACGGGGCATCTTGTGAGGAGATGTTGCCGTGGACCCTTAACTGGGTAGTCTGCGCGCGTAGGACTTTACAGGCGTACGGGTCTTGATTCTTCGTCAGTACGTGCTGGGCTGAGAGTTAGTCCCCCAGTTGGACAGCTCGTCCCTAACCACATGGTCTTTTGGAGGACGGAATACATGTGGTTAGTCAACAATCCCCGGTTGGATTGTTCCCCCTGGTACATGATGATGGTGAGAGGTGAGTGCTATTGTATATATATATATATATATATATGTGTGTGTGTATATGTGGTTTTTGACTCGGGATTGAGATTTGTGGGATTGTCCTTTGAGAGGACCTGGTATATGTATAAAAGTTTACGCCCCGGTTTGGGAGGTGTTGTTCGGCAACATACGCCTTGGATAGGGTATGGTTGCAGAGTTGATTTGATATAAAGGAAGAGTTTGAGAATGTGTCATTGTGTTTTGTTGGAATTTGATTGGTATTAAATCTGAAATGTATTTGTTGGTTCTGCTTTAAATGATGGTATATTATCGGAGTTATGGCCTTTGAAGAAAGAACTACGTGTGGCTTGATCCCTCAGAAAGGGTATGGAGGCAGTCTGAAGTTATTAGGTGCAGCCGCGAAATTAGATTTAGTTAGGTACTTTGTTGAGTTTGATTCGGACCTTGTGGTTGGTCCCGAGACTTGGTTGAATTGAGGCTCGCTTGGTGGGCTAAGTTAGTGTGATTGTGGTTCGGTTAGGTTTGAGATCCTGATTGGATTGTTGAACGGTTTAGGCTGAGGCCCCAAATTAAATGTGATAGTGATAGGAGGTTAAAACCTCGTGTGTTGGATGTTGGTTGATTTGATAATTGTTCACTTTTTCGTTTGACCACAGGAGGGTGGTGTTAGTGTGTTTGTACTTGCTTCAAATTATCGGAAGGCCGGAGGCCATTTATGTGGATTGCATGAAATTACATTGTGCATGCTGCCGGTTGGGATATTAAATGAGTTTTGTGCAGGTTGAGCATTTGGGGAATGTTCAATTTATAGGGGAGACTCTGCCGGATTTTCGGTAGAAAGTCTCATGCCCTTACTCTTTTAAGAGAAAGAGGACATAGTTTTAAGGAGTGAACCCGGCATGGGTGTGATGCCGGGGTCTCCGCAGGGTCCGCCTCGGGTTTCGAAAAAATTCGGGGTGGGTCCTGTCACCAATATTCATGGCGATTTGAGTAATTGACAAATAAGGACAGTGTAATTGACAAACAGGGAGTAATTAACAACTGGGGAGCATCCAATTAGGGGTGGGCATCAATCCGGCCGATCCGACTAAACCGGCCGAACCAATCCGTATTTTCCGGTTTGGTTTGGTTTTGACTTTAAAAAAGTCAACAGTTTTAAAATCCGAACCAAACCAGACTGATTTGGTTCAGCTGCAGTTTTAAGTTTTAAAAAACTGTGTTAATCCGAACCGAACCGTTTAAATATTAATTAATTATATATATTTATATATATATATTAATTTACATGTGTCAATGGTTGAGTGGCTACTTAGAAGTGTTAGTGTACACCTGTTTTCAGACTCAAACGTCATCCCAGAAGCTCCTTTTCCTTGAACACGCAACCTCACTCAACCCATTTTCAACCCTAGAAAAGCCACCATTGATTTGAACCACCACAACCTCCACTGCTTCAATCAAACCCATTCTCACATAGCAAAAATCTCTTTGGCGTCGCACCTCCATCGTCATCGTTGCACAGCCATCATCATCATCGCACGGCCAGAGTCATTGTCGCACAGCCATCGTCATCCCCGCACAGCCAACGTCATCGTCGCACACCAGCGTCATCATCGCACACCAGCGTCATCGTCGCACAATTGATTGATGTTCGAGAAGCCCAAGAAGTGTATGTTCTAATATTTTATTTCTGATTATCTACATATTTTTCTTTTGATGGTTCTGATTTCAATTTCTTGGAATGAACTTTTAGTTATGGGTTTATCTATATATATGATCATATTATCTTGAGAAGTTCAAATTTGAAAGTTAGCAATTAACCAGAAAATTTTGGTATATGATGTGTTGTATCATAAAAAGAGCTTTGAACTGGAGGGATATTGGGAATACTTAAAATAAATCAAGAATGAAATAAGTCATATATGGATTAATGTGCAAAGCCAGTGGCGAGACTATGTTGTTCTGTTTTTTGTTGGGTCTCTCTCTTAGGTCTCTCTTTTAGTTGCTCTGTTTTTCCTCATTTATTTTGTCAGTTTTCTTCTCTAGAATCAATTTTTCACAATTTTATATGGACAATGGTATTGGATATGGCGACTGGCCAAAAGATATGATTGTGTCATAGCTATTTGTTGTTTGTTGCATATATACTATTTTGAAACTATTTGAAAAACCCAAGGTATCTTGCCTTGCATTCTTTTCAACCTTGAATCTCATATTCTCTACTTCTGGAAAAGCCTAAGTTATTTTAGATCCCTTGTCCCAACTCGTCTATTTCGATAAGGGATATGTTTGTTAAGTGCTTGTTGGAATTTAGAAGAACCATAAATAGTAATTTGGAAGGTATCTTAGGAATATGTTCCTTAACAGATTCCAAATAACTTAACAAACATATCCATAACAGAAGCTATCAAAGGCACTGAATCTGCACATATTGTCCATAACTTATATCATTGATAATATTGATAACTCAGTTTCTTTTCTATTTGTTGTCTATATGAGTTGTGGGTGTCTTAATTCTTTTTATGTCCTATGTTGATAATTTATTAGATCAAGTTACATTTAAATTACAGCTCTTTATTTTTTGCCAAATATCAAATTTCTCGCTGCTTGCCAAATATCTGATTCTCCAGCTTCAACCTCCATTGATTCAAACGTACTCGTGTCAGTGCCAACGATGGATGAAGTTAACTCAGTACCAACAATGGATGAAGCTAACTCAGTGCCAACGATGGTGAGTTCTTCTAATTTATTTAATGTTCATGATGAGGTGCAGTTTGTCTGATTATTGTGCAATTTGTCTGATTAAGGTGCAATTTTTTTAACGTCCAATTTTTCTGATTATATAGATGGAGGTAAACCAGGGGGTGGAAGAAGGTTTTGCTTCTAATCATCTTCCACCTATGACTGAATCTGCACCAGCGATTGTGAACTCTCAAGCTCAGACTGGTGCATCTGATCAACTTCCACCGTTACCTTCCCAAAAAAAAGAGAAAACCGACTAGGAAACCAAGTGAGGTGTGGAATCACTTTGAACAATATCAAACTGGTAATCCTTCTGAACCTATTAGAGTTAGATGCAAGTATTGCAAAACTGCTGACTATAAATATGATCCAGCAACTTGTGGGACATCAAGTTTGAGAACTCATATTACTAATTTATGCAAAAAATACCCATATAGGGTGCCTGGTTCAAACCAAAAGGTCCTAACTTTTGCCAAGGACCAATCTGGAAGTATTACCACTCTTGGGGCAGCGGGATTTAATAAGGAAGAATCTAGGAAAGCATGTCTTAGGATGGTTATTATTGATGAGTTGCCATTTAGTTTCGTAGATGGAGAAGGGTTTCGTCACTTTTGTAGTGTTGCATGCCCTAGGTTTATACCGCCATCTCGTAGAACACTTGCTAGAGATTTGCTTGCACTTTACTATGATGAAAAGCAACTTTTGAAAGCAAAGTTAGCTGCATATAGAGTCTGCCTTACTACTGACACATGGACATCTGTCCAAAATATAAACTATATGGTTCTCACTGCACATTTCCTAGATGGTGATTGGATGTTGCATAAGCGTGTGTTGAATTTCTGTGTAATTCAAAATCACAAGGGTAGGACAATTGGCAGACTTATTGAGAAGTGTTTGATTGATTGGGGTATAGAGAGGGTACTCACAATTACCCTAGATAATGCATCTGCAAATGATAAAGTTGTATCTTATTTGCAAAATAAGATGAAAGATTGGCCGAATGGAGGTTTGTTGTTAGATGGTGTCCACTTACATATGAGATGCTGTGCTCATATTGTAAACCTCATTGTAACCGATGGTTTGAAAGAGTTACATAATTCTGTTAAGAGTATTCGTGATGCTGTCATGTATGTAAGATCTTCCCCCCAAAGATTAGAAACTTTTAAATCTTGCGTTGAAAAAGATAAGATTGATTGTAAAGGCTTGGTTGTCTTAGATGTGCCAACTAGGTGGAATTCCACCTACATGATGCTAGAAGCTGCTTTGAAATTTAAAAAGGCTTTTTCTAGGTTGGAAGATGAGGATGGGCATTTTAAAAGCTACTTTGGTAGAGGGAATACACCACCGGTTGAGGAGGATTGGGCAAACGTTGTTGTCTTTGTCAAGTTTTTAAAAAGTGTTTATGACTTCACTTTGAGGTGTAGTGCCACTTTGCATGCCACAGCCCATACTACTTTTCATGACTTATTTGCAATTGATTGTGAATTGGCCGAATTGAGTGTAGTAGACAATCCTCTTCTATCTAACATGGCTCAAAATATGAAATTGAAATATGACAAGTATTGGGGATCACTTGATAGTGTGAACCAATTCTTGTTGATAGCTGTTGTTCTTGATCCTAGGTATAAATTGGACAATTTATCAATGCATATTGCTGATTTGTATATGGAAAATGATGCTTATGTTGCCGAGAAGACAGCTGGTGTGAGAGATCTTTTGTTTAAACTTTATGGGCTGTACGAGGCAGGTTTTGTTAGTAATCCAACTCAAAATTTTAGTAGTTCTACTACATCCTCAAGTATTGGCAGCAGCATAGTGACTGATAGTTCTAACTCCTCAAGCTTTGGAGGTGATAGGAAAAAGGCTATGAAGGAAAAGTGGAAAAAGAGACAAGAAGATAAAGAGGCAGTGGTTTTATCTCATGAGATAGATAGGTATTTGTCAAATGCAGCAGAACAAGATATTGAACAATTTGATATTTTAAATTGGTGGAGGGTGAATTAGACCTGGCAATATTGCACACGACCCGTTAACAGGACACGAATTCGCAAGAAATTATCAGTATTTGGGTTGAGCTTAATGGGTCGGGTTGAAAACGGGTGAACCCGTTAGCCACCCGTTAAGCTAACGGGTCGTAACGGGTCGAAAACGGGTTAACCCGTTAGTCACCCGTTAAGGGGGTTAATTTTGTAATTTTACAAGATTATTTTTTTTCCTTTTCTTCTTCCCCTTTTCTTCCTTCTTTTCCGCATCTTTTTCTTCTTTATTCTTTCCTTTCTGTCTTTTTCTCCTTTCTCCTTTTCCTTTTCCTTTTCTTCCATCTTTTCCGTGTCTTTTTCTTCTTTCTTCTTTCCTTTGTGTCTTTTTCTCCTTTCTCATTTTCCTTCTCTTCTTCCTCTCGTTCTTCTCCACCGAGTAGCACTGTAAGCACATCTACCACTCCGACTGTATATTCCCATGGCTTTCGATTCGAAACTCGTGCCCAGTTTGCCGCCACCAGCTCCCTACTGACGTGTGCGGCCCGCGTGGCAGTGGCAGAGCCTCGCCGGAGAATAATGGTGTGGTTGGAGAGCTGCTGAGCGTGAGCTTCTAGTTATTTACACTGAGATGGATGGCGGGTTCAATACGGCTGGTGCTCATAGGAGGATTTCATGGGTTTCTAGAAGAAGAGCGAGGGAGTGGTGGGTTTGCTCAGGCTTGTTTTTTTGTTTTTTGTTTTTGGTTTATTCTTAACGGGTTAACGGGTCGTGTCGGATATTCGCGAATTGTAACGGGTCGTGTTTGGGTCTAGTATTTGTCACCCGTTAGCTTAACGGGTCGTGTCGTGTTAACCCGTTAACTTAACGGGTTGACACGAACACGACCCGAAACCCGTTAATATCACCCGTTTGCCAGGTCTAGGGTGAATGCTTCTAAATATCCAGTTTTAGCGGTTATTGCAAGAGATGTGCTTGCAATTCCAGTCTCTACAGTTGCTTCAGAATCTACTTTTAGCACGGGAGGAGAACAATTAACTCATTTCGTAGTTCCTTGAGTCCTACTATGGTTGAGGCTTTAATTTGTACACAAAATTGGTTGAAGTCCACTTCAATATCTTTAAAAGTTCAGCCCACTATTGAGGAGATGGAGTTTTATGAAACCATTGAGTCAGGTATATATATTTTTCTCAATTAATTGCTTATAACTTGTGAGTATTATTATGCTAAAGCTAAATATATGATTTATGTATATTTTTTATATAGAAATGCGAAGATCAAATGCTAATGCGCCTGTGCACATTTTCACTGATTGATTCTCTATTGAAGCACAACCTTGCAAATATGGTTATTTTCTTATTCAATTCTTATTTTGATCATCTTGTATCCTAAAATTTGTGTTGATTGAAACTGCTTTTATGTGCAGTATGGGGACACATGCTGGAAACTGGGCAGCCTTCAATGAAATGGAAATTATGAACTTGTTTTTTGGATAGCCTTTCATTTCTTAGTTTTATCATCTTGTATTCATTTCTTAAGAACTTTAGAATGTTTGTTTTGATGGAAATTGTGAACTTATATGCATGCTGGAAACTAGACAGCTTTTGATTAAATGGAAATTATGAACTTGTATTTTGGGTAGCCTTTCTTTTCTTAGTTTTATCATCTTGTATTCATTTCTTATGAACTTTAGAATGCTTGTTTTGATGGAAATTGGACAGCTTTTGATAAATGGAAATCATGAACTTGTATTTTGGGCTGCCTTTCTTTTCTTAGGTTTATCATCTTGTATTCATTTCTTATGAACTTGAGAATGTTTGTTTTGATGGAAATTGTGAACTTAGATGCATGCTAGACATTGGACAACTTTTGAATAAATGGAATGTTGTTGTATTAGCCTTTAATGGAATGGAATGGAAAGATATAATGGCAAAATATTAGCATTATAATGTAAGAGCAGGTTGAAAAATGCATGGCTGTGTTAGGCACAAACCTGCCGAACCAATCCGAACCAAACCGATTACAAGTGGTTTGGATTGGTTCGGTTTCCATTTTGATTTTAGGCTAATCCGAACCAAACCGAACCGTTATTTTCTTATTGGTTCAGCTGTGGTTTGAGAGTAAAACCGAACCAATCCGGACCGTGCCCACCCCTACATCCAATTGCATACCAATATGCAATTGCATTTTTAAGTACAATCTTATAACTTACAAGTTTAGGGATTCTGTTTACGACATTATAGTATTATTATAACCAAAACATTGTAGCATTGGTCCTCACTCTTGTAAACTTTTGTGTTTACTAGAATAAGGGCCACTTTTTATAGAACAAATGTCTAAACTTATCAATTCTTTGTAATGTGGATTCATATCCTTGTAAAATAAGGATTTATAACTTTATGGATTTGGTGAACCGTAATGTTGTAATCTTGATGCAAAAACTTTTAAATCACTATCCAAATCTTGTAACTTATAAGTTTTAGGATCCCCTTACATTGTTATGGTACCCTCGTATCCAAAATATTGTAGCACCGGTCCTTAATCTCTTAAACCATCGTGTTTACTAGAATAATGACCCAATTTTACATCCTCAAGGTCCACACATATCAATTCCTTGTAATGTGGATCTATATAGTTGTAAAATAAGGATTTACAATATTATGGATTATGCGAACCCTAATGTGATAACCATGGTGCAAAAACTTGTAATTCGCTACCCAAATCATGTAACTTACATGTTTATGGATCCTCTTTACAACTTTATTGTACCCTCGTATTCAAAACATTGTAAAATCAGCCCTTAATTTTTAACCCCTCATTTTACTAGAATAAGGACCCTAATTTACATCTTCATGGTCAACACTTACCAATTCATTGTAATGTGGAACCATTCCTTGTAAAATGAGGATTTACAACATTATGGATTGGATGATCCCTAACTTTGTAATTCCGGTCCATAAATTTGTAACACGAGACCCAAATCTTGTAATGTACATGTTTATGGAACCTCTTTGCAACATTATGGTACCCTCATATCTAGAAAATTGTAAAATCAGTCTTTAATCTTGTAAACCCTCATTTTACTAGAATATGGACCCCAATTTACATCCTCATGGTCTGGACTTACCAATTCTTTGTAATATGGATCCATATCCTTGTAAAATAAGGATTTACAACATTAAGGATTATGAGAACCCTAATGTTGTAATTGCGATGCAAAAACCTATAAAGCACTACCCAAATCATGTAACTTACATGTTTATGGATCATCTTTACAACGTTATGATACCCTCATATCCCAATCATTGTAAAATTGGCCCTTAATCTTGTAAACTCTCATTTTACTATATTAGAGACCCCGATTTACTACCTCAAGGTCAACACCTACCAATTCCTTGTAATGTGGATCCATAGCCTTATAAAATGAGGATTTACAACATTATGGATTGGTTGAACTCTAACATTGTAATTCCGATCCATAAATTTGTCAATGACGACTCAATTATTGTAAGTACATGTTTATGGATCTTCATTCCAACTTTATGGTAACCTCATATCGAAAATATTGTAAAATCGGTCCTTAATCTTGTAAACACTCATCTTTACTAAAATAAGGACCTAATTTACATCTTCAAGGTCCACACTTACTAATTCCTTGTAATGTGGATTCATATCCTTATAAAGTGAGGATTTACAACACTATGTATTATGTGAACCCTAATGTTGTAATTATGGTTTAAAAACATGTAAATCCCTACCCAAATCTTGTAACTTATAAGTTTTGGGATCCTCTTACAATGTTATGGTACTCTCATATCTAAACTATTGTAATACCGATCCTTAATCTTGTAAGATCCTAATTTACAAAGAAAATGACAAATAGTACCAAGGTAAGAATGGACCTTGGTGGAGTTAAGTTGTGTCATTATCCTTGTAAACACAACTAAAAATCTTTTAATCTAAGAGAAAACTTGTAAACTTTCTACTTTTATACTTGTTTTTCTTGACTTTTAATCCTAACAATGTACTATAAAACCCATGGCCATGTTAGGAAAAGAATACAAATTTATAATACTTCTAGGATGTCTACAAAAGTACAACCATGTAACATAGAGTTCAACAGTTAATATAGTTCTTATTTTAGAAATTGATTTTACACATGCAATTGGATATGTAGTAAGGTATACAATTGAATTGTTCTTTTCAACCAATTACATAAACAAAACTCGAGGTGAAAAAATTTGGTGGATAAAGACTTTGAAGCTCTCAAATAAATGTTGATGTATATTCACCAATTCTATGAAACAAAAGAAACAAAAATTAAAACTACAAACCTCAATTGATTTTTAAAAACTAAGCATAAGATACGGAGGAATTAACCACAACTAGCCATCATAATTCATATAAATAAAAACCAACAACTCATAATGAAATTGAGTAAACCTACAATGATGTGACATATCGAGAAAAAAAAAAGTCTCTAAAACGGTTCTCATAAAAAAAAAGTCTAAAACGGTAACTTTAGATTTATAAAAGTAAACAAATGTCATTGCGAAATTCATAAGCATGTCATCGTGAGTCAAATAGAATAAACCCAATTGAAAAATATCACGTCGAATCATATGCCAATTGCCAAACAGGAAGGCCTTAATCGCATGACCATTATACAATTGCATTTGCATTAAATATTAATAAAAAGTGGAAATTGGACAACTTGTGTAACTGGTAACCAATTATAAAAATAAAAAAAATGACGCATCAGTGCACCTAGGGGTGTTTAGTACGGCGGACTGTCATGGACTGGACTAAATCCTAAGACTGTCTTGGATTAGCTCGGATTGGCCTAAGCTGGATTAAGTACTGACCTACGTTTGGTAATACATCGGACTAAGAAGCTGGATTGTAAAAATAGTGAAGACCTATGTTTGGTGTTGTGTCAGACTAAAAAATAATTCTTGTAATATTTAAATTTAATTAGGAATTTTGACTTAAAATAAATAAATGTTGCAAAGAAACCCAATTCAAAAGACTTAAAATAATAATAAATAAATAAAAAAATAAAAAGAGATTTTCTATTTAAACCCCACACTTCTCTTAGTTCACCCCATGTTCTAAGTTCACCCCAATTTTTAATTTAAATTTTCACAATTTCTAAGTAAACCCCGAACATTAAATCTTCCCAAACTACCCTTAAATACACCCCAAGCTGAAAAAATAAGAAATAAAAGAGATTTTCTATTTAAACCCCGTAAGTTACCTTTAGAGGAGAAAATAAGTTTTTTTCTACTGCTGAAGCAGCAACCGAAAGCCATTGCCATTTGACAAAGAGGGTTCCCATTATAATACTGCAGATTCATATGTAACAATGTTAATCCTTTGAAATCAAAATTCAGTTCAGTTGATAACATCACTATAGACTGCTAAGAACCCAACCTGATATTGTTTTGTATATCTACTATCTAGTAGTATCTACGCTGAAGAATGACATCAATCTTTAAACACAAAGGTTACTGAAGTACACTTTTATGAGGTGCATCAGATACCACGATTCGGGCAAGCATTTGCGAAGTGCGATGCTATCCTCCCATCTGCACAAGGAGCAACAAGGATAGACTAGTAATGAGATAGGTCACCGTAAAAAAAATACAGTCCAACATTTTAGGTACTGTATGTTTCATTTAGGTCATCTCCATCCAAATGAAAATCTCAATCTAGAGCTGCCTGTTAGAGACAAGCTTCTACTAAAGTATCACTCAAGGTAGGCCACAATGGATCTCTTGGTTTCGTGCCTTTTGAATGTGTATGTCAATTAATATAATATGAAGAAAAATTCAAGTTACCCCATACTTTCTAGAGAAAGAGAACAGTTTTACCAAAACATCATGTATAAATTTTAAATCAAAAATCAAAACAATCAAGCAATCAACAGCCAAGCGTACCCCAAAAAAAAAAAAGCAATCAACAAAGGGAAGAGAATAAGATCATTACAGTGAAACAATCAACAAGTCTTTCCATCAGCTTTCGCGCAGATTTCAAAGTGGTAGGCTCGTTAATGTTCAACGTCTTTAAAATAGAAAAGCAATCTGGCATAGGATGTAGAAGAGTTTGTATTTTTTTAAAACTTAATTTGAAGAGTTGTGGGGTGTGTGGGGTGTGTGTATAGATGTATTAGGGTTAAGTATTAAGTTGGATGACCTTTTTTGTCTTTTTACACAATAATAAAACTTACAACTTAATTATTTAAATATTGGGGTGAACTAAGAGAAGTGTGGGGTTTAAATAGAAAAAATCAATAAAAATTCTTATATTTTTTAAAGAAGCTGATTTTTAACATTCTTAAAGATAATATTTTAAAATCAAAACAAATATCCCAAACCCCACCCACCCCTTCCGTCCTCTCCCCGCTCAACTCCCCTCCCTTCTCTTTATTTCGACAACCAAGCCCCCTCCCCTCCTCCTCCCTCCTTATTTTTCTCTCTTTCCCCTCTCTTTCTTCAACCAAATCCATTTCAGGTTTTTTTTAATAAACCAATAGATGTTGCTGCGGTTGGGGTCAGAGAAATGAGAGGGAGCCATTGATGTTGCTGGGGTTGGGGGCAGTGCAGTGGACGACGATGGGTCGGAGGAGATGGGTTTCCAGAGTTGGGTCGGAAGAAATTCTAAAAATAAGTTTTTTTTCTTTTATTGTTGGGTCCAATCAGATCCTAGAGCTTCAGTTTGTTCAATCAAGAAAATATACTTCTTGGAGCTTCAGTTTTTCAACCTCAATTTTTGTTGAGGTAGAGAAGTTGCAGGAAGAGAAAGTGATGAATGGCGTCAGGGAAGCGAAGCTAGGCCTTGGACTCGCTTGTTCAGTTTAGCGACGGTACTATTTTGTGAACCACATTTTAGGCTCACTATATTAGAGGAGCTAGTGAGCCATTTTTTTCACTGTTGGACTGCATAGTCTCATTTAAGTTAGTCATCTCTTTTACTAAACACGGGTTTTAAGTGCTATTTTGTCCAGTCCAGGTTAGTGAGGTCTACCAAACATGTCCCTAGTGCACTATAAGACGTTGCCATCTCTACCCGTCAAGTTTAGACTAGTGCTTGTACACCAAAAAAAAAGAAGATTCCCACTCAAACGGTCACACATGAGAGAGAAAGAAATCCACACAGCACGAGACAGAGAAAGAAAGAAGTCCACACGAACAGTCGAACACATACAGAAACAAAGAGTTGAGGTATCTTCTCCACCATGACTGAAGTGGATTCGGTTCCAAGCCAGAGGTAACAAACTCCTACCTCTCTTTCTCTTATACAGTCCAGCCGTCTACTGTTGTGGATCTCAAGTGTTTATATTTGTTTATTTTTTATGTTCAATCTGGAACTGTTGCTTTTATTGTTAAACTGATTTGGTTTTCCTCTGAGAATCTGTAATCCGGATTTCGGGTACTGAATCTGATGGTGCAAATCACTTGGTTGGGTTTTCCTTTGTGATTTTACCCGTTTAATTTAGTCTTTGGTGTGCCTAAGATTGAGTATGTTTCTGGAAGTTGAACTGAGATTGAATGGGGTTTTACTTGCCCTGCTCTTGCTTGGGTTGGCTGGTATTTATAGTAGTAAGCATCTGGTGAGCATGTTTCTCATTTCAGTTAATGGATTATTTTTTCTGGGTTTGTAAGTTGTATTCATGTGTCGACTTATCTGGTTGCTAAATTTTCTATCACAGTTTTGTCAAAATTTTATGTTAGTTGTGTGAGAAGAAAAATGAAATATATGGATAACGCTTACCCTACAAATTGAGTCAGCAATATATTTCTCCAAAAGAGAACAAACAAATACTGCAAATGGTCTTGGGCTTTGAAACGACGACAAAAAAAGGAAAGGAAGTTACATATGGCAATCAATTTGAACTGTTTGCTTAAACTTCAGAGGCCTTATACCATTTGCATTATCTGTTTGCTTCCTGAAAAGTACAATTTTGCAAGATCGACTCAATTGAAACTTCCCATTATATAATAGATGTGACTTTTTTCATGGATGTCTTGAAAATGACTAACCTATTCAGATAATCTGTTTCCTCAGGACAGCCAAATTGGTGTTAGAGATCAAATAGTAGATTGTCATCTCTCAAAATAATTGTGTTTTTATGTGCAAGGGCGAGCACGTGTAGCACAGAATTCTGGAATTTTTTAAAGCCACCATTCCCAATCTCATACCAGAGAAGTACGTGCATTCCATTTTCTTATAGATGTTCAATTGCTTTTTCTTCTGCTCAGGTTAGCAGGGAAAGTGGCATTGGTGACTGGTGGAGCCACCGGTATTGGAGAAAGCATTGTGCGCCTATTCCACAAACATGGTGCAAAAGTTTGTTTAGTTGATGTGCAGGACAACCTATCCTTGCAAGTCTGCGAATCCCTCGGTGGTGACCCAAATGTTAGTTATTTCCATTGTGATGTCACAATAGAGGATGATGTCAGCCATGCAGTTGATTTCACAGTCAATAAATATGGCACACTTGATATCATTGTCAACAATGCTGGGGTGTCAGGCTCACCTTGTCCTGACATCCGCAATGCAGACATATCCGAGTTTGAGAAGGTATTTGATATTAATGTGAAGGGAGTCTTCCTTGGAATGAAACACGCAGCTAGGATAATGATCCCACTAAAAAAGGGCAGTATAATTTCTCTTTCCAGTGTTTCAAGTGCTTTAGGAGGCTTAGGACCACATGCATACACAGGCTCCAAGCATGCTGTATTGGGGCTCACCAAGAACGTTGCTGCCGAGCTTGGAATTCATGGGATTCGTGTTAACTGTGTTTCCCCTTACGCAGTTGCAACAAATTTGGCTTTGGCTCACTTGCCCGAGGAGGAGAGAACTGAAGATGCCTGGGCAGGTTTCCGTTCGTTTGTAGGGGGAAATGCTAACTTGCAAGGAGTAGAATTGACAGTTGATGATGTAGCTAATGCTGTGCTCTTCTTAGCAAGTGATGAGTCCAAGTATATAAGTGGGGATAATCTCATGATTGATGGGGGCTTCACTTGCGTGAATCACTCACTAGGAGTATTTAGATGATGGGGTAAAGTTAATCGGATCGGTGCCTTGTTTCCAGTGGCAGCTTGGAGCATGTTGTGTTAGGCTCACATAAATTTAGGTATTGGCTAAATAGTGTGCTTGGATAAGAATGGACATGGATCGAGATTGCCGGACGTCGGAAAGTTTAGAAGTCAATTAATTCTTGCTCTTGGTATTTATAAATGTAAACTAGATTGCTTTTTAACTATATTGTGAACAAGATTTGAATCATCACAGAGCATGAGTCTGCTTATGAAGAAAGTGTTCATGCACAGATTCAACAATCATCCAAATAAATAATCATTCATTGTCCCACGGGCACCATATTTCTCCAAATTCGTTACGACAAAAGCTCAAATCAGGAAGAATGAGAAATGATTACCAGTCTTTTCATGAGAATACAAAGAGATTGAAAGGACAGGACTCCTATGACAATAAACAAACGGTAACAACCATGACTCTGGTGACAACCATCGGTAACAGCGATCCACCAAAACCAAATTTTGAGAGGTTAAAAGAATGAGATAATGTAAGAGTTTTTAATAACAAAACGTTCCTCAAGTTCACGAAACTATCAACTCTAGTTTCTCATACTGAATAGAAGATAAAGGACTACGCAAAATGGGACAAAAGCACACACTCAAAATTAATGTTACAGAACTAGAGTCAAAACACTTCTGAATAATCCATAGTCCTAGAATTTAGCTCAAGTGTCGAGGAGTGCAGAAAGGACTTAGCTATTGTCAATGAGAGGAACTTGAGGGGTCTTCTAACCCAATAATTAAGAGTATTTACCTTCGCACCCGAGGTCGTTGGTTCCATTCCCCTCTTAGACTACGCTTTTATAAGAAAAGAAAATAAAAATTTGGGAAAATTTTAACACTAGAATACCATTAAATTACCATGCCGAGCCCAAACTTTGAGTTGACTGTGGACCGTAAAGATATCAGGATATGACCTCCACCTCCATAGTAGTAAACGGTTCTTCGGTTCAAATAGAACCAATATAGATATAACTGAAAAACCAGAACCCCTTTTGAGTTCCTCCATGGCCACAAACCATTTTCCAACCTCAGAAACACCCTCTTGCAAAGCACACTGACTTACTGACTTACACTCTGCGAACCCTAATGGCTTCTCTTCAACCTTCATGGCTCTCTTCCCTCAACTCCATCTCTTCCACAACAAAACCCACTCTTTTCCCCTCCACAAACCTTAACAAGCCCCACCCTTTAAAACCATTCAAACTCTCCTTCTCTCTCAACCCACCCAATTCTGAATCTTCACAACCCAACTCACCAAATTCACCCGAAACAACGCCGGAAGCCGAGCCTGGGCCAACGGACCCTGTCAAGCTCGCACTGGAGAATGCCAAGGCGTATAAGAAGTCAGTGCAAATGAACAAGAAATTGAAAATTGAGAAAAACCCAGTGAAGGATGGTGATGGGATTGCTGGAAATGGTGAGTCGGGCCCGGATGGAGCTGGTGGTGGGAAGAAGGAAGTGCCTGCTGCGGTTAAGATTGCAATGGAGAAAGCTAAAGAGTATAAGAAGAGTAAAGGCATTGTGGGTGGTGACATTAATGCTGGGGAGAGTGACCAAATTTCAGGTAATTTTGAAAAGAAAAAACAGTTTCCATGTTCTATTGAAGTGAAACAGGTACTTGTGTTAGACTTACATACATTTAGGTGTTTGTTTATTTGCTTTTTCATCAATGGTAGAAGGTTTAATAATCTATAAGTTCTGTTTTGATTTTTGTTTTTCTAAGTTTGCTTTTCATTATTTTTCTGAGCAATGCACTGGAGTTTTCTAAGGTGATAGCAAACACAAAATACCGTTGGAGGTTCTGCTCAAGAATGAATTATGTAATTTAAAATGTGGGGTAAAATTTGTATGTGAATTGTCTTATAGGTTTGGAGGAAAGTACTGGGGGAAACTTGGGGAATGAGATAGTAGACAAGAAGGGAAAATTGTCAGTTTCAAGTATTGATTTTGTGGGACTTGGCTTTGCGGATAAGAAGGAGGGTAGAGGACTGCCAGCTGGGTTGGTTCCAATAGCAGACTATTTTCCAGAAGGGAACTCACCTGATGTTGAGATTATAGTCGGGGACGCTAGAAATTTTGATGCAGTGACACGGAAGCCAGAGCAGACTCAAGGAGACAACTCAGATCTTTACAAGCCAAAAGTTTCTTCATGGGGTGTATTTCCTAGACCGAACGACATTTCAAAAACGGTATGACAGTTAATGTCACAGTTAGTGTTACATTAGTGTGTTTGATGCATACATATAACATTATGCATGAATAGGGGCATTCATTTTTAAACGGATATTTGAAGAAGTGCCCAGGAACCATATGCAATCAATCCTAAGAATGAAATAGATGGGTTGCATTTCGCAGCTATAGGTTATTTTTAAATGCCTTCAGATATTGTAAATCTTCATTGAAGAGTTTGGCTCCCTCACAGACTGCTCTATCAAATTAAATTGAAAAGATGGAAACAAGAGCTTAATTTCATCTTATGTGAATTCCTCAGTTGACTCTGGAAGTAGCTGATGCGTTGTTCTTAGTACATATCATGTAGTGAAGATGTTCACTTATATTTTGTTTGATCATGTTTCAAGTTTCCACTGATAGTATGTATTCTAGTTACTCTTTGGTGTTTAAAACTATTGAAGAAATAGGTGCAAAAATCTTTTATGAACTAATTTGACCATAGATTGATGTTATTTATCTGACTTGATGGCAACAAGACAATTGGTTTATATTCTTAAACTTTGCACTGGTAAATGTTAGCGCTGTAAATGGATTCACAACTTTGTACTGTGAGATGACCATTTATAGAGTGAAGTTTTTGAATTGGGAATATTACTGTGATAGTGATACAGCTGCTGTATTTCTGTATTTAGGGGAAGGGATTGAAAATGTGATTTATCTAACTGAGTTTCTTTATTTGTTCAGTTTGGTGGTGGAAGAGTTATACACCCTGGGGAAGTGCTGGAAACAGCTGAAGAAAAAGCTGCTAAAGAAGCACGCACAAGACAATTAGTTGCTGCTTACAAGAGTAAAATGGGCATGAACATTGATCCAAAGCTAAGATCTGAATGTGAGAAGGTTTGCTTCTATTCAAATTTTTCGTTGTCTGTTTGTATGCCAAAATATTTTCTTCCCCTGAAAACCCTTTTCCCTTGCTTCCTATTGTCATTTCTTAATGTACTCTATTCATTTGTTTGTTTCATAGAAGTCGAATTTCAGATAATATCATTGCAGAATATGTTTCCTTCTCTATTTGCAATTAACAGGAATAGTCTACTTGGTTTATTTATATCTGAACTTATTGTTTTTTTTATTTTTATATAATGCTCAGACAGCATTCCCATATAGGAATTTGAAATGTTTCTAAAATTCTTTTGTTATTTGCAGGTTTTGAGATGTTTTACCGAGTAGGGATCATGGTGAATAATAATATTGTGATAGGTCAATCAAATTCTTCTGGGTACTGGAAATGGATTTAAAATTAGGTTAAAAGTATAAAGTCAAATTCTAGTGGCGTCAGGTTGGTGTTTTGGGTGGTGCCTGCCACTGGTCTAGATCTTAACTAAACTAGATGTTGTTGGAGTTATCCATGAATGCAGTAAATTTGTTAAAAAAATAACAAAAACCAAATTATATGATCCCTTATAAATCCTAAACTAAAATTTGCTAGCTCTCTATATAGGGAAAATAGAAATTGGGTTTCCGTTCTAAATACTTCCAGATTTCGACTATGGTTGACTGATGTAAGACCGGAAGAAAAATATATAGCAATGTTACTGATTGTGTAACTTGCGTGCGATTGATTTTTTCTGTAGAGAAGTAAAGAACATAGCATCACACTAGTAGGATTCTTGGAATCCCTTAGAGACCTTGGGCATCACACTTGGCTGCATTGCATCATAGAATCCTAAAGAGAAGCATATGCTACTGAGACAATTCTGTGAATTATTTCATATGCCAAAATAAATGAATACAGCCTGTATGTAGAGTCTTGTAATGACCTTACGCTTCTGTGATTTTCAGACACAGTATTAGACAAAATTGGAAACTGAAACTCTTGAACGTGTAAATCTTATAACAAAATCTTGAGTATTATGGTTTTGTATTGACATTTTGCCCTTCACCATCATCTCATCTTAAAGAATCCAATAAAATTATACAACATTATCATTTCTAAAATTAATAATTTTATGTGCAGGCACTAAAGGATGGTGACACATTGATGGATGTTGGTGAGCTTAAGGAAGCATTAATCTACTATGAGCAGGTTATGGACAAGTTACCATTTAAGGTAATGTTGCTGTAAATTATCTGAACTGCTTGCACATATAAAACAATAAATAACTTTTGCTATGAACATATTTGGACAATGGGTATTTTTTACTATGACGAAATGATACCTCTCTGATTTGCCGAAAGTTCAATAATTTACATGCCAATTAGTGTTCCTTGTAGGAGTATTGCTGTAAATTGTAAGACTCGATAAGATTGTAAGTTGACTGATATCGTTTATCTTGTCAGTTTATACCATTGCAAACAAGTATTTTATTGGGAGAAGTATTGAGGACTTGTCATGCGTTGGTCCTTGCTAACCCTGGTTAAGCAAAATGATTGACCACGTCTTCATAATCTTTCGCAGGCACAATCTTTGGTTCAAAATATCTGAATCCTAAATTTTCATTTCCTGATATCTAATATTAGTGACAGTGACATAGCAATTACTGTCGATCATACCCTGTTAATACGTGACTGGATTTAGAAATTCAGTGCAACTGATATACATTGATTGAATCTATTAGTTGAATCCAGATCCGTTAATTGATGGGGTGCTCTCTTGTAAATTGTAAATGGCTGTGATAGCATTTCAATTTACAGAGAACTAGTGGAAGCTCAAAATAGGTTTGTGGGAGGGAAGCACTTATGACCTGTGAAAGTACTCTGACTTAATCAGGTGATTGGTTGTCTTATAAGGTCCATTTAACAACAGATTCTGGAGAGGGGGAAAATCATCTGAGAAGCGAAAACGCATCTTATTGGAGAAGCTCTTTTTGAGAGTTTCTCCAGAAAGACTCTTCAAGAGAACCTCTCTGAATTTTTATTTTTTTATTTTAGTTTTTGGACAAGTTCTGCCAAATGGGCCCTAAGCTAATACAGGTAATCAAGCATTATGACTTTTCTGCAGTTGTGTGCTTTATTTAAATCTGTTACTTTTGTTCACTCTCTCTATTATATCACTAGGCTACTAAGTACTGACATTGCTTCTGACCCTTTCATGATATCCATGGTACAGCTATCTGTCTAAAAAAATCACTGGGCTACTAAATAAGACTCTCTCGGGAACTACTCCACTCAATTAATAGAGGACTGCTTGATTTTTATGTCAATGTTTCTATTAAGCCAAGCCCTCTATTAATTGAGCGGCTTGCTATTTTCCCAGCATATTTGGAAACTTGAAATAGTGAAATGGCAAATGTTCAAAATTCATGTTCATGTACGATGGCCATTTTTCCTGCACAATCTTCCTCTTTTTGGGCTGAGAAATGACTCTGTCAAAAATTGAAATACTATGATCTAATGATCCGGTTTATAGAAACCATGATCCTTAACTTATCAAAAACAAAAAACCATGATCCTAAATCTACTATTGAACATCTTTTAGTTTTAGCTAGTGATGTGATGCAGTTGATATTTGAGAGATGAATTTTTCATGAATCAGTTTTCAGCACTTCTTTCTTTTTCCTTTTTCCTTTTTGTTTTGTTTTGTTTTTTGTTGTTGTTGTTTCTGGGTAAAAGGGTAACATCTGATTTTTCTTTACATCCGTACATTTTCAAATTTATTTCATGCAAAAATTGTTTTTACAGAGTGAGCTTCATGGGTTGGCTGCTTTACAATGGTCTATTTGTCAAGACTCCCTCAGTAGGTATATATCTGAATTTTGAGAATTTATTTGCTCTGTCTAATCATCTCATGAGACTTTGTTACTTATGCTTCACATGGAATTTGAAATAAGCCGGTTGCCTTTCATGTGATGATAAATACATCAATCCAAGCAAAACTCTAGTTTTGTTTCGGCAACATCCCATTTCAACGTGACGACACAACTGTGCACATTTACCTGCCAAAATTTCATGTGAATTGAAAAAAACAAAAACAATTTTTGTCATCCTGTATAAAGTTTTAAGGCATTTGTGGATCAAAATGATTAGCCTGCATCTTAAGCCATGTTCAGGAAAGAAGAAAAGGCATATTTTTTGTCATCCCATATAAAAGATGCAGCTATTTTGGGTGGGCACATGACTTCTTCTCTATCATTCTATCTGAAGCCATGTTCTTTGTCATATTATTGATAAACAAGTCCTTCCCACATAACGGAGACCATGTTTTGTGTTGTGATTGTATGTTTTTGGGTTTGAATGTGGCACATCCTCAATAGAGATGGGCTGTTTCTGACTATTGTTATCTTTTCTGGACTACAATACCTTCAGATTTTAAATATTAGTGATGGTTGATAGGTCGCAGGACGCTCAAGTCATGTACGAGAAGCTTCAATCCCACCCAACTGCTAAAGTAAGCAAGAAAGCGAGGCAATTTGTGTTCAGCTTTCAGGTAACTACTAGTTGTATCTATACATAAACTAGCATCTGTATGCAAGAGACAAGGCACCAAGGCACTCTATATTCAAATGTAGCGTGCAATCCTAAAACCAAAACAAACCGTGACTGTGAATTGACACCGGAAATGATACTTATATCATAGGCATGCATTTCGTTTGTTTGTAACGATTGTATTTCATGTCCTAAGATCCAAATACCATTTGGAAATAGTAGGCTATATCTTATGGGGCTTCCTGCAAATAGTTTTTCACATTTCAAAGTGGATATATATTTTTTTTCAAGTGCATATATTCAGGCCGTTTCTTTCATATCCATCTTAAATTATATGGATCTTATGCATCTGGCAGGCCATGGAAATGATGAAGATTACAAGGAGCTCACCTTGGAAGAACACTGGCTTTCAAAATTATTTTGAAGCTTTCATTGAAAATAAATCCAACTATGTGCTAAAAGAGGCTGAAGGTGAAGTAGGGACACTGAGTCAAACTCTTCCATATATTATTTTTCTTGTTTCTCCCATTTTCATAGTGCTACTTATTGCTTTACAAAAGAGAATATAAAGTGAGTATAGCGAGACAAAATCAAACAATTTTGTCATTCTTATTGTATATATCCAATATATTATTTGAACATTTGACATGACATTTATATGAAGAAATAATGTTGGCTTCTTTGATTGTATTTTAGTTTCCATGTACATATATTTTTATATATAATGAGAGTAAGAAGAAAAAAAAGTTTGTGGACAATGCGTATTGAGAAAGGTCTAATACAAAGTGCATTGTGAATACAATTGGGTCATTTACTATGTAACATGGAATAGTAAGTAGAGCTGGGTGACATGACTCGAGTTTTTCATAAAATAACCTATTTACATGGGACTCATGACAAACTAATAATTTTTTCTAATTTTTTTTAACTGAAAGAACTAAAAATAGTGTTTATGTGTAAGAGATTTGTAACTTAAGTGAATCGAGATATATGTTTTTTTTATTACCAATATTGTAAACTACTCTAATATACTTTGGTTATTAAAAAACTACGAAGGAGAAACAAACTCGAATGTAAGGAAGCTGAAGATATAGGTTGAGATATTAGATTATGACATGGTTATGTTTTTAGCAATGTGGAGGTGGCGGGCCAAAGCCAAACCAAACAAAACTTGCATTTAAAAAAAAAAAGGCATTAAAAAAAAATATAAGCTTCAATTTTTATTTTTATTTTTATAGGGACTATATAAGCTTCATGTAGAGGAGAAATTATAGAATAGTATGATATCTTTACGTCAGCTGGTGATACTTCCACTCAAAATATGTCATGTGTCATACTTTTAAACAACTCACATTTTGTTTTACAATTGGAATTGGAACCTAATTTTTACCATTTAAAATAAAATTAAGAAAAAAAAAAACAAGAGACGAGCAATTGCCTACCCCAACCCAGTCGCCTACTCCCGTGTCGCTTGCCCTAGTCGCCTCTCTCTCTCTCTCTCTCTCTCTCTCTCTCTCTCTCTCTCTCTCTCTCTCTCTCTCTCTCTCTCTCTCCAACTGCTACATCATAGCCATATTTGCTTCTTAAAGGTGGCTACGCCAAGATCCATCTATATTTTCTCATTGATGAAGGTCGCACTGGTTTGTTGACTTCTAAACTACATATTTCCATTAGATGTGAAGAAGGTTGTAATGGGAGGCGGGTGTATCACACACAAGTTACAAGACCAACATGAAATTGATATTGAAAAGGTTGATTGGGTTGGGTATTATGCTGGTTCTCGAATGTGGATCTAATAAGCCTCATCAGATATTAAGATTATATAATTTTTTTTTATTCATTAACAATGATGATGAAGTTTCCTGGTTGCAACAATTTATTGGGCTGTGGGGATTTGGCTTACTTGTGACTAATGATTGTTGGGTTGGGTTGCTGGAACATTTTTTTTCTTCTTCTAATTGTATTTCAGTGGATATAGATAAAGTCGAGCTGTAAAAAGAATAATTATTTTCTTTCTCAAATGACACAAGATATATTTTGAGTAGAAGTATCCCCAGCTGATGTGGTGATATTGTATTATTCTATAATTTCTCCATTAAAGCTAATAATGTATTAAACAAATAGGAAAAAAAAACCCAAAAAGGAAAAGGAGTAGAAGGGTGGGGGTAACTGCCACATCGAGTACATGGGTTTATTTTAAATGATAATCTTACCATTTTACCCTCATGATAATTGTGGTCTCTAGCACTTTATAGTTTATCAAAAATATTTTCTGAATGTTTTAATGTTTCACCATTTGATGTATTGTAATAAGGAAAAACAAAAAGCAGAGAATAGGGGAGAGAGAAAGAGAAGCGACAGACGAAGGAATGGACAAAAAATTGATTTAAAAAAAAAAAAATAATAGTATAGCCGCGCGGCTATACTTATTTTGACACATGACACCTAGGCACTGTATGGCAGCTCTGCATTTTAAAATAAAGAATACCGCCGCACAGCTATACTCTATTTTTTAATTTTGTAAAAAACATAGTACAGCCACGCGGCATTACTGGGTGGTTCTTTTGTTTTAAGCTCCTTTAATAAATAGTATACTGGGATCCTTTCTTTCTTTTAAATTTTTTCCCCGATTTTCATGTATCGATAAGAGTAGTTTGTAACATTACCCATTACTATTAAGCCATTACCAGAGTCTCTATTATCCCCATTTAATTTTTTACTTTTCCATAGTTATTACCCATTTAATACTCTATGATACACGCAAGTACGTATTTTTCAATAATACATCTATGTTCTGTACACGTCTTAGAGACTCAGTTAAATTCACGTTTAAAAACAAAAAAAGCAAACGTACAATACTCGTATTGTACATATACGTATGTATTTCTCATTTTTAATACACCTATTTTTTACAAAATTTTCAGTAAGACACAAAAAATTCATGTATTATACAAATAATTCTCACATATTATTGAATAAAAAAAATACATGTTAAAATATTATATAGTGGGCAATCAATATCTACTTTGTATATGTTGAAACTAGCAAATTAATATCTCTGAAGTCTAAACTAATGCAACAAGGAGGGTGCTTTTTGCTAAATTTTTTATTGATTAAATAGTATAGCCGCACGGCTGTACTACTTTAAAAAAAACGAATAAATAAAAAAGAAGATCCTCTATCAATTAGGAGCCACGTGTCAAAAATAAGTATAGCCGGCAGCTATACTTTTTTTAATAATAAAAAAATAGTAGTATAGCGTCCTGGCTATACTATTTAAATACATTATATAAATTAGAAGGTATAGCCGCAAAGCGATACTATTTAATAAAATAAAAAATAAAAAAGGACCCTCCTAGTTGCATTAGTTTGTATCTTATGTGTATTAATTTGCTAGTTTCAACATGTCCAAAGTAGATATTAATCTTCCACTATATGATATTTTAATAGGGTACTAGTGATTTGCCCCCTGAACTTGTACTTAACTTTCGATTGACCCCCTATCCTTTTTTTTATTTTTTTATTTTAGAAAATTAAGATAGGAACTTTTTTTTCCCCCAATTTCCCCCCTACTGTCTAAATTCTCAACATTTCATCTAACTTTCAGTTAAATCATTTAAAAAAATTATTTTTTTTGGAAAAAATTGAAGAAAAAGAGTAAACCTAATGCCAACCCCTTCCATCTCCTCCCCTCCTCCTCCCATTCCCCCATGACCACCATCCTTTACTCCCAGATCAATTCCCCACCCCCACAGACCTTTCCCCCCACCTCCCCCTTCTGTATTTTCATCTCCCAAACCCAGCCCACCCCCCCTCTCCTCTTGGTTTTTCTTCTCCTCCCATTCCCCCATGACTACCACCCTCCACTACCAAACCAATCCCCCACCCCACAGACCCCTGCCCTTACCTCCTCTCTTATGTTTTTTTCACCCCCTCCCCTTTGGTTTTTGAGAGAGAGAGAGAGAGAGAGAGAGATAGATAGTATTTTTTCAAATTTATGGTTTTTACTTTATTTTTCAATTTTTTTTATTTATTTTTAATGTATAAAATGACCATTTTGCCATCATATTTAACGGCAAATTGGATGAAATGTTACAGATTTAGATGGCAAGGGGGATATTGGCAAAAAATGTTCATATCCTTAATTTTCTAAAAAAAGGGATAGGGGGTCAATCAAAAGTTAGGTACAAGTTCAAGAGATAAATCACTAGTATACCCTATTTTAATATAATTTTTATAACATATGTTATTCTTATTCAATAATATGTAAGAATTATTTGTTTAATACGTGAATTTTGTGTGTCTTACTGAAAATTTTGTAAAAAATATGTGTGTAAAACATTAGAAATACGTACGTACATGTACAATACCACTATTTTATGTTTGCTTATTAAAAAACATGAGACGTGTATAGAACACGAATGTATTATTGAAAAATACATACGTACATATATATGTATACATATGTATCAGACTGTAGTTGCTCGCCTATACTATTTATTAAAGACAATTTATAAATAATAAAAAACCAGTAAAGCCGCCAAGTTATACTATGTTTAAAAAAAATCAAGAAAAAATCAAGTATCGCGGCACGGCTATACTAGTTGATTAAAAAAAAGGGGCAGCCGCACAGCGCCTAGGCGCCCACGTGTAAAATTGTATAGCCGAGCGGCTATACTTTTTTTATAAAAAAATAAAATAAAAACTGAGTATCCGCCCGGCTATACTAGTTTTTAATATAAAAAATAAGGAAGACCTCCCACCAATTAGGCCCCATGTGTCAACACATGTCTATTTAAAAAAAATTAAAAACATGGATTATAGCCGTACGGCTGTACTATTTTAAAAAAAAATCGTGGAATAGCCTCCCATCTGTACTATTTAAATACATTATATTAAAAAGGTATAGCCGCACGGCTATACTATTTAATAAAAATAAATCAATAATAAAAAAGGACCCTCCTAGTTGCATTAGTTTGTACCTTATGTGTATTAATGTGCTATTTTCAACACATCCAAAGGTATACCTCATGTGGGGTGTGAATCGGTGATCCACACCCCACATGTTGAAACTCTGTACCGATATGGTTTGATTGATTCAAAATATATTTTGATATTGAAATGTTAGGAGACAAAGGATTCAAACTCCTAGCCTCCAATTTTGAAATTGAAACACCACTGCATTACGTACGACACATTTGGATGAGGGAAATAAACTTGGGATTTTGACAAAAGTCAAAATTTTTAAATTGACATGAATCAATTCCCTATTTTGATAAAAGATAAAGAAATCCAGAAATTCCACGTGCGAAAAAACATGGAATTTGGAGTTTCCAAATCCAAGATGATAAACGTTAAATTTCAAGTTTGAATATGTTAGCCAAACAAAAAACTTTACAAATTCTAGCAAATTAATTTCCGTCATTTTAAATTCCATAATTACTAGCCACCACCCCTTCCCTGACCACCAACCCTCATGGCGCACACTAGAGGTGGACATTTGAACTAAACTGATGAGACGAATAGAGTTGAAACAAACTGGAAAAAAAAACCATGTTGATAAGTAAATTCAACATAAGCTCAAAACCCGGATATGACCATTTAGGATTGGTTCTTGTTCAAGTTCTTAGTATGGAAAAACCGGTCCAAACCAAAATGGACGATTAAGTTAACCCATTGGGAGTCGCATGTTCAGCCCAAAAACATGTGGAAACCCCTCTTAATCCATTCTGTAACAAAATTGCTAGGTTAGCCATGTTTCAATTTAAGCTTGCAGAAAACTTGAAGTATTTCTTTCTTTTGAGGGAGAGGACTTTGATCAGAAGCTTTTTCGAAAAGAAAAAAATAAAATAAAATAATAAATTATTCTTAAAAGGAAAACAAGGATACAATCTCCACCCCTAAAGATAAATATATAAAGGTTGTGTGAAATCCTTCCAAAAAGAAAAAAGTGTGAAAATTTGTAGGGAAGCAGATGTGCTGTTCCCAATTTGGTGTTCCTCTCTAATTATTCGACACGTGTCTTATAACTTAAGATATGGTTAACTCAACACTGTCCCCTCTTTAATAGCAAAAAGCTCTCCGCAACTAAGATATTCATGTCCATGTAGACACGGCCAGATGCATCACAACCTTTGCGCTAGTGGGAATTGACTTTGGCCATTGAAGGCAATGGCGTTGAGGGTTTTGAGAAGACTCATGACTGTCGAATTCAGGAAATAAAAGAAGTTATTGGGGACTCGTAAGCACCCTTTGGCATTTTGGTTTATTTATTTATTTAATTTAATTTAAATACCAAATAAAAAAGTTAACAGAATTAACCCTTTGCGTGTCAAATATTTAGAGTGGTGAAACCAAATTAAGGACAACAGTATCCTCTCCCCCAATACATGATATTATATATTTTGGTTCATTTCTTTTTAAAGAATTATAGGCAATAAATTTATTATAGTGCCAAATACTATAATGTGCAAGTTGGTTATTTTGTTGCCATTTATCATTTTTATTGCCTTTTATATCTTGAAAAAACCAACCAATTTTGTTAAACTTGGAGAAATGATAAGTTATTTCTATAACTGTAGCAAACTGCATCACTCACGTTATTGTAGCGAATTTTAATTTTTAAAATGTATAAATACACCGATATTAAATACATAAATTCGACGAGACGGTTAATAAAGTTTATCAAACTCAATAGTTAAAATCACGGCATTCTAATTAACACATGCATGCATGAAGTTTTTGTGAAATGTTTCGACTTGGCAGTTCATTACGCTCATGGCTACTAGTTGCATGTGTTTTTATAATAGAAAATTTGGCATAAGTCCAATTATGAGGAGAGACTTTGGGTGCAATCCACGCAGAAATTGTTGTTGATCCAAGTCCTTTGACTTTTGCGCCACATAAGATTACATGTCTATTTCAATTTATTGATATTTACTTCTTTTTTTTTAATATATTTTTTGTTCCAGTTATGCACATAAAACATAAATAAGGTAAATTATGAATTACCTGTATGTCAGGTACATAATTTAATGTGGGTGCTTGTCTGATCGATTGATATAATATGTGAGTCTTTACTTTTTATTGATTAAATTGTATTTTATCTATATATTAGGAATATTATCAAGGAAAAAAAATTCAAAATTCAAAATTTGGAATTCAATTTCAAGGAAATAATGCATTAAATATAGATTTTCAATGTGTTTTCCTTATTTACCTTAAAGGGTAAAATCGACACAACAAAAAAGTAATAAATGTCAAAGGACCTACATCTAAAACCAAAAATACGAGGACTAGACCCAATGATAGCTAATCGTTTTGGACCTAGATCTAAGAACCCCTTTTTATAATCAGATAGCTAGCCCCTCGATCCACACTCGACTGAATGCCAATATACTTTTTCATTATTACGAATAGACTCGAGACCACATTATTATACCATACCTTCTAATAGAGGTAAGGTTTACAAATACAAGTCACCTCTATATTAGAGATGTGGTATAACATATGTGGTTTATTTTCTATAATTATTTTTATGTTATCCTCATTTAGAAAGAGATAGTTGAAAAATATTAACGTTAGGGATATTGTTTGATGACCTGCTAGCCAATCAGTGTGCCTGAGATACGTGGAGGTGACAAATAAGAGGCCGCCATGTATAACTTAGTTGTTGGCAATGTGGTCGGGTGGGCTTGTCTGACCTAAACGCCCACTATAAATTTGTTATGAGGTAGGTGTCGTTGTCAAATGAGCGCAGTACCTCGCATAGAGAAAAACGGCTCTTCCAAGCTAGTTAGGGTTTCTTCTGTTTGGCTTTCTTCTTGAGAAAAAAAAAATGGAGAAAAATCAAAGCATCCTTCTCTTCTTACATCAGAAGAGAGTCAAATACAAAGACTACTTTTCCATGGATATCATGGATCAGGTCAATTTACATCGAATCAATGATTTACCAGAAACTGTAAGTCTCTCTCTATATGTATATATTCTATACACTTTCAAATGTGACTGAAGGATTAATTATTCTTGGTACAGGAGGAGGGCGTTCTGCAATACAGTGGCGGATGCCATAATCATCGGCCTCGAAATTAACGGTACAATTAGTTTCTACTTATTCAGATGCGTTGGTTTCGTATTTGAGCATATGTTATAAGAATTCTGAATATGTGAATTTAGAATTGTTTGCTGTATAATGAAAATTTTGTATAAATTGATACAGACAATGAGAGGGTGTGCCAGATGAAGAAAGGGATGCCTTTTGGAAAGACCTCATCAGTGAGAACTATTGACGCTTTGGAAGTACAATGATGCCGCAAAATCCCCATATTTCTCCTTTGGATGTAAATGTAAAGAGGATGATCGTGAGGGAATAGCAATTGGCAATACAGGCGCCCAAATAGTCTTCCATAAAGATGTTGGTCCTGGAATTTGCAGTTTGGATTTGTTCAATTGAAGCAGATATGAGTTGTCAATACTTGTTGCTTGCTCATTTAGTGCACGCAATGTGTAATTATAGTAATTCTGCCAGCTAAAAGTTCACAATGTGTAATTGATTTTTTATTTTTATTTTTAAATTCTCTTAATTAGAAGTAGGTTGAAATTGTCGAATCAATGATTTACCAGATGTTTGTAAATTTTCTGTTAATGTGAAATTGTCGGAATTTATTTATTTTTTAAGCAGTTGCTCGACCTAAAACTTGGTACGTACTTTAAAGATAGTATGGTATGGTAGTTTCAAAATTGGTATTTCCCTCATTCACACATTCAATGTACTGAGCATTATGGTATTTCGTATTTGCTTCTCGTTAATGGAATGGAATTGCTCACAGGCTATTGCGTTCTATGGAACGACATATGTACTTCTCTGCTTGAGTTTCTGTCGAATCCTTTTCTTTAGAAGAAGCTCAAACTCACATATGTGCATGTGATGGAGGTGCGGTGAGGAGGGAGGAGTGGAAGCTAACAGATAAATGACTCTCGCTATAAGAGACGATTAAGACATGTTGTATACTCCCCGAGAGCATGTAATATTACCTACAGCATAGAGAAGTGGACCAATATTTTCTTTATATATTTTGTACAAGGGAATTATCGTCTCTTTAGAGCAATATCCATGCCAAGGACATTGTCATGCCAAATGTAGATGTGCTGTGGCTATTGTTAGAAGGGGGCTATTAATTGTATCTAAAATTAACAACGGACATGTCTATGGAGGGCACGTATTTGGAATAATGTTGCTCAATGCTTGTTTTGCTTTAAAATCTACTTATAAGATTATTTGTGTGGATTAAGAAGCACAAATTTGGCTGGCTTTCTTCCTTACCTGATTGTGATGTAAACTCTTTTGAAAATATGTGAGCATGCTGTAATAATCTACAATTGTTTAAGGACCAATGGCTTGTATGTAAATTTGCAGCGTGGACGTGTAGTAGGAGTGATTATAGAATACTACGGTAGTATAGTCACGTGGTACATGTTGTACAAGTGTTATAATATAAGTGGATATTTATTGATATTATTCCCTAAGAGAGGGAAAATAAACCTTATCGTCCACTCATATTATAAGGCGTGTATAAGATATACCACATGACCATACTATATCATAGTATTCTATAATTTCTCGTGTATATTTGTTGATTCAACTAACAATCTAACGATTTTCTGAACAAGTATTAATAGCTCCATTCCTTTATATGTAGAAGTTTGATTCTGTATACAAAGAACATATATAAACCCTAAACCTTATATAATATATATATATAGGATTTTTCTCTTATCCGGACATCCGGATTGTTTAGTGTGCGGATTCCAATGTTTGCAGTTATGTTTCATTGTAAAAAATGATTTCAAGATGTATAGTTGTACAGCACTGACTGGATATTTTTATATAGCAGTGTAGTGGCTTGTGATTTGACAGCATATATAAGAGGAGAAAACTGAAGAAACATTGAGGTCCGCATGCTAAACAATCCGGACGTCCGGATAAGAGAAAGACTCTATATATATATATATATATGATGCCCATATATCAGTACATTTTATTATGCAAAGAGGTTATAACGATGGATTGTGAACCTATGCAGTGCTGCAGGTACATTTGAAGAAATCTTGTATACACAATCCATCCAAGGGTGGTCACTTACGACACTGAAAGAGTCTTACATTTTTGTGTTAAATCACCAATTTGATGTAATTAAATTAGTATAATTCATGATCTAAAAGAAAGATGATGAGTCAATTTTATATTATATATTTAACCTCATTCTTAGTATATTTTGGTTAATATTTTGGAAGAATTTTGATACTTTGAATTATATTTCCAATATAGGACTTTCGACTTCCTCTGGAGCAAAACATAATCAAATGGATGAATTTTGGAGTAATTCCAGTTGGAGGACGTACGTGAATCACTTATCTTAATCGTATCAAAATATCAGACTTTTCCACCAAGCGATGATTTCCTGGCGAATAAATGAAGGAGCGATGTGCAGTGCTGGAATAGTGACGTTTTGGGCTTGTATTGCGTTTTTGGAGCCCAAGATGACCTCGGATGGGTTCGTGGCCTTCTGGAGAAGTGTTCGGAATATTTTTATCTTTAAAACGAGCTATCTTGGGCCAGATTTGGAGGAGATTTGAGATCAAAACGTGGCTGGACAGATTGTGGGCAGATTCTCCTAATCCAATTTGGATTTTATTTCCTAGTCTTATTTTATTTTAACTTAGTTTCCTCGTGGGGATTGGGTAGCTAGGTTTTAGGAGGTATTTAAGCTCCTTTTCACAGCAATTTAGAGGGACTCCCTTTTTACTTCTTTTTGGCTTTTGGAGCAATTGCTAGGGTTTTGGATTTTCGCGACTTTCAGGTGTTTTCATTCTTATTCTTCTTAATGATGTTTTCTTGGATTTCAATTATGCGTATGCGTAACTAAATCTCTTTTGCTAGGGTGAAGCCTTGAGCCTTAGCATGAATATGTGATTTTTATTTAATTGCTTATGATTGAGTGCATGCATGCTTTGAATTGTTAATCACTGGTTTAAACTATCTGATTGTCTTAATGCCTGATCACCATTAGGATCTTTAGAAAAGTAATTTGATGCAATTTTGGTCGGAAGGTTCCCTGAAATTGATGCTAGCTTCTTGTGATTAATAATTGTAAGTTCACTTAAGGCGAACATCACGCTCTTAAGGGTTGCATGGTTTTTCAAAGGGTTTTCACAAAACTTAATGAGTCTTTCATGTTCAGATTTGATCCGAACGTCCGGACGGGTTGCATGTTAGATATACGTTCTATGTTGGAGGTTCCAAGTAGAATATAAATTAGGAAAACCTAACCTTCAAAGTGGCATGTGCAAATCATAAGTAATTGGTAAAAATTCATAGGATTGCAAGGTGACGGTGGAACCCTAGTGCTTTTATAAATTGATATTCAAAACTTATTCCTTCAATCGTATTTGTTTTTGTTTATTATTTGTTTTTAGAATCAACCAACTTCATATTCATCTTTCTCTACTTTAATTTTAGGTAGTTAATTAGAAATTGTTTTCACATAAATTGCTAAATAGTCCTTGTGGAAAACGACCTTGCATGAGCATCTATACTACAATAGCCTTGTATTCTTGCAAGTATTTTACGTGGTTTTAATCCTGTTTGCGCAGGTACTAAAAATCCTATCAAGAAATTGGCGCCGTTGCCGGGGACTATTTTGGATAATTTTTGTTTAAACTTTTTCTGATTTATTTTATTTTATTTACTTTAATTTATTTTTAATTTTCGTCCCAAATTTTTAAAAAAAAAAAAAAAAAAAAAAAAAAAAAAACTGAACATTTTCGTTTCTGTTTGCACAGATTCTGCATATTGCATGGTCCAGACCAGATTAGGAACTGCACAGCTTGCACAGTTTGATCCATAACCAAAGCGCACCCTACATAGACAGCGAAGAGAAGTTAATTGGGCTTGGGACTGTTCATTGCAGGGCACTTTTTTGCAGATTTTGTTTGCAGCCGAGGGTACCATGGCGTTAGCAATACCTGCAGCAGGCAGACCACTCAGGGAGTCATTAGCAGCCCGTGCCACAGATGTTCCAAATTGCATTGTGTACCCCGACCAAGAAGAGGGTGATTCGTTCGAGATCAAGCACCATATGCTTGAAATTCTACCCACTTTTCGGGGGTTGCCTAATGAAGATGCAAACATACATATTGCAAAATTTATTGTGGGCTGCAAGAATATTTTGATTCGGGGTTTTTCTGCTGAAGCTATTAAGTTACGTCTTTTTCCTTTCACTTTGAAGGACAAGGCAGAAATTTGGTTATTCACTCTACCAGCTAATAGCATTACTACTTGGCAGCAGTTACATACAAAATTCCTGAACAAATATTATCCAGCATCCAAGACATTGAATTACAAGAGGGAGATTCTGACATTCACACAGAAGCCTAATGAAGAGTTTCATGAAGCATGGGAGAGATATACAGAGATGTACATAAAGTGTCCACATGTTAAGATTGATTCAGATACACAGATGAATATTTTTTTTGATGGGCTTAATCCTACATCTAAAAGCCATGTGAACGCATCAGCTGGAGGATCGTTGTCCAATAAATCTGCAAGAGAAGCATTTGAATTATTTGATATGATGGCTACAGAATCTCAGCAATGGGCAGCAGAACATTCACAGAAAAGAGGCATTTTTGAGTTATCAGCAGGTTCTCCCAACATGTCTGCACAAATGGAAAAAATGGAAAAGAAAATGGATGCAAAGTTCGATATTCTTCTACAACATATAGCAAGTTCTACACAGCAGCCACCTGCAACAACAGTTTGCTCTATCTGTAGCATGGTTACACACGACATAATGGGCTGCCCGCATAGAGATTCCTACCCGGAGCTTGTTGAACAACATGTCAATATGATGAACAGCTATCAAAGGCCTAGGAATGATGCATATGCCAATCATTACAATCCAGGATGGAGGGATCATCCTAATTTCAAATGGGGTGACAATCAGAATAATGCAAAACCATTCCAGCAGGCACAAAAACCTTTTGTTCCCTCCAAACCATCCCTGGAAGATCAACTTGCTAAATTGGCAGCAACAACTCAGTCATTCATCGAGGGCAACAATAAAAGATTGCAAAATGTTGAAGCATCAATTAAAAGTTTGGAGCAACAATTTGGACAGCTAGCTGCACAGATTTCAGACAGAGAAAAAGGCAAATTCCCTAGTCAAACGATTCCTAATCCAATTGGACGTGAAGATTGCAATGTTATTCGGACTTTACGATGTGGAGAAAGTTATGACAATCGTGAAAATAGCATTGAAAAGGAGCGGCCAGCAGAGGAGGATAATGCAAAAAATTTTGCAATAGCAAAACCTGCCAAAACTACAGAAAAACATGACCTGGCAGATCTGGAAACTGTCCCAGAACAAGTTTTACAGCGTGTTTATGACCCTCCATTACCCTATCCTGAACGTTTGAAGCCTAAAGCGAAGGACCAGCAACTCAAAGACTTTATGCAGACATTATCCAAGGTTCAAATCAACATTCCATTGTTAGATGCAATCAAGAAAATTCCAACATATGCCAAACTTTTGAAGGAAGTTTGTAGCAGCAAAAAGAAGTTTTCAGATCTGGACACAGTCGTTTTGACAGAACAATGCAGTGCAGTTTTGCTACACAAATTGCCACCTAAGAAAAAAGATCCAGGGAGTTTTAATATTTCTTGCACTATTGGAAATTCTAATTTTAAAAATGCTTTAATTGATTTGGGTGCAAGTATTAATTTGATGCCTTTTTCTGTTTTCCAGCGATTGGGGCAAGGAGATTTAAAGCCTACATCAATGATACTTCAACTAGCTGACCGTTCAATTACTTATCCAAGAGGTGTTATTGAAGATCTAATTATAAAGGTTGATAATCTTTATCTACCAGCAGATTTTGTGGTTCTAGACATGGATGAAGACCTTCAAACACCTATCATTTTGGGGAGGCCATTCATGGCAACAGCTAGGACTTTAATTGATGTGGAAGCTGGAACATTGACTTTACGGGTTCAAGACCAATCTGTGGTGTTTAATTTGTTTGAGGCAGAGAAACGTCCTGCTGAGCAGCAAGAATGCATGCGCATTAACGTGGTAGAAAGTATGGTTCAAGACAATTTTTTTGCTAGTTCAAATACAGGTCAATCTGATAAACCGTTTGCTGGGAAAAAGCAAAAATTGCAGTTCAATAAGCTAGAGGAAATTCGTCAAGGTGCTTATAATAGTTCTTGCATCTACAAGGAAAGAACGAAGGCATTTCATGACAGTCAGATTTTACGGAACGAATTTCAGCTAGGACAAAAGGTTCTGTCATTTAATTCAAGGCTCAAGTTATTTCCAAGGAAATTAAAATCTCGTTGGACTGGACCCAGCCTGGTGACTCAAGTTTTTCCTCATGGAGCAGTTCAAATCACTAATGAAGCTCAAGGCAACACAAACTTTTTTTTTTTTTTTTTTTTGAAATTAAAAAAAAAAGTAAAGAGTTTAGAAAAATTGGGTTGCCTCCCAATGAGCGCTTTATTTTAAGTCTGTAGCTAGACATTGCAGAAGTCTGGTGGTCAAATCTAGAGCTGGCAAACGGGTCGTTTTTGCGGGTTACGGGTCGTGTTCGTGTCAACCCGTTATCTTAACGGGTTGACACGAACACGACCCGTTAGCTTAACGGGTCAGAAACACTAGACCCAAACACGACCCGCACAAATTCGCGAATAACACGACACGACCCGTTATGGCTAATGGGTCGTTTTTCACCCGTTTCACCCGCTTAACCCGTTTCACCCATTTAAAAAATAACAATATTTTTTAACAAATTATTAAATGAAAACACCTCAAATTAGTGATATAATAAAAATAAAGCTGAAATCCTTTAAATAAGTCTTACACATTACACATTGACAAACAAAACAACTCTTAGACTGTGAGTTTCAAATTAATTTCAATTCAAACAATGTGAGGTCCTCCATCCATGATCTCAAAATTGCAACTTTCACCAAATATGCAATCCCACTGAAAGGAAACAAAAAACACAGCAGCCAAATATGAGAAAAAAATAAAATTATGGAGGGATACAATATGAATAAAATATCAATTATTTATTGTTACCTTTCATCAATCTTCAAGGGAAATAGTATTGGAACATTGTCCTGATCTAGTCTCTTCACAAGTAAGATTGAAGATATCTTCAGTAAGACTTTCCACTTCGGCACTTCCTTCATCTATTGCTAAGCATTGAAAAAATAAAAATCACAAAGAATTCACATAATGGAAAAACATAAAAGAAAAAAAAATAGCTACTAGTATTAAGTTATATAAATATTACCTCCATTTCCAAAAAGCCAATCTCGAGTGCACAACAAAGCTTGAACAGTTTGAGGTAATAATGAACTACGATATTGATCTAATACTCTTCCACCAATACTAAAAGCCGATTCCGATGCAACGGTAGAAATGGGAATTGTTAACACATCCCGAGCTAAATGTGAAAGTATTGGATAATGAAAATGCTCCATTTGCCACCAAGAAAGAACATCTATATCTTGCTTTCTATCTAGTCTTTCCTCATCCAAATACTTATGCAATTCATTTTTCTTACATGAACTTGAACCATTTTTGTAACTATTATCAAAATCCTACACCATACAAAATCAAAACACAATTATTAGTTACATGCAAATATACAATATGAAACAATACATAAATAAAATAATAAGAAATAATTTGAATTTACCTCAAGAATGGTGTCTCCACCTTCATTGTGACTAGTTGTCTCATTCATTGGAAAACTTGAATTAAGAAGAGGAGATAAAGTTTCCGTGTACACATGAAAAAGGGAAGTCAATGTGTCTATAACACACTTGAATTCTCGAGAATCCTTACCATGAAGCTTAGTATAAGCCCACTCTACAAAATGCAACTTATAACGAGGATCCAAGATAATTGCAATTGCAAGAATTAAACTGTACTCTGACCAATACTTCTCAAACTTCATGCTCATATTAGTTCCTATCTTGTTCATGAAAATATCATCATCTTCAATGGCTGCCTTGATTTGGTGTTGGATTATGAAGATCTTAGGGAAGAATAAATTTGATGTGGGGTACTTTGTTCCAGAAAATAAGCATGTCACTTCATAAAAATACCCCAAAAACTTGGAAATCTTCTCTACTTTAATCCACTCTTGGGGAGAAGGGCAATTACTAAAATTGGAATCAATCAACCCTAAATTAATAAATGCACGATGATAGAAAAGTGCACTATCAAGCATGGTATAAGTTGAATTCCATCTAGTAGGGACATCTTGTCTCAATCCTCTCTTACTACCCACAATTCCTACTTGTGCAACACAATCGTAGAATTTTTGTTTCCTCGCCTCGGATCCCTTTATATACTTGACACATTCCCGAATCTTTGTCACTGAAGAATCAATTTCTTTAAGTCCATCTTGGACTATCAAGTTTAAAATGTGGGCACAACAACGCACATGAAAAAATTTACCACCCATCAATAGAAGAGATCTAAAGTTCAATTGATTCGTCAAAATGTCAACAAAAGTAGTATTTGCAGAAGCATTATCAAGAGTAATAGAAAACAACTTCTTTTCAATCCCCCACTCAGTTAACAAGGTATTGATTTTTTCAGATAATGCAACACCAGAATGTGGAGGAGGCATATGACAAAAGTTGATAATTCTTTTCTGTAATCTCCAATCTTTATCAACAAAGTGGGCAGTAAGAGCAAGATAACCATCAGTACATAGAGAGGTCCATAAATCTGATGTTAAACAAATTCTTCCCTGAACTAAGCTTAACAAACTCTGAAGTTTTTGTCTTTCACTTTTAAACATCCTCAACACACATGCCTTAACAGTATTTCTACAAGGCAACTTAATATCCGGCGAGACATAAGCAAACAAAGCCCTAACTCCCTCATATTCAACAAAGCTAAAAGGCAAGTTATGTTTTATGATTGCCTCTATTAACAAGTTACGAAATCTGATATGATCAAATTTAGGGGAACGCAATCCAGATGATGACATAAGTAATTGTTTCACATCACCATGTGGTTTCTTAAGGCAATTTTTAGCATGATTCAACAAATTTCCAGTCCCACACCTACTATCACACACATAAATTGTCTCACAATTTTTACATTTAGCACGCCTTTTTTTATCTTCTCCAAGAGGCAATAAATCAAATGTTTCCCAAGCAGAAGATCTCAATTTTCTCTTACCAATATTGATGCCTCTAAGCTTTTTGCTTCTAGGGCTTGACTCTTTATCTTCTACATTTGCAGTACTTGTATCCCCATCCATTGACACATCAATAGACTCCTCATCTGTGAGTCTCATACCTTCGGTACTCTCTGTAACATCCATGAGCTTCAAAAGAAAAAAAAATGGACATAAATTCAATATCAATTATAGTAATATAAAACTCACGGATGGAGTGTTTCAAGAATCAAAATAATAGCCTAGTGTGCAGCTAATCAATCATTATCATAACTATTGAATATCCAAAAAAACAAAAAAGAGAAGATAAAATACTTGTATAGAAATCCATCATATCCACTAAGATATTTTATGATATCTCAATCTTGAGACATAAATTTAAATAATGGCAACATACCGTCCCAACACCATTGAATTGAATGAGTTTATTATAATACACATATTTGTATATCAATATTGCCAAGACAAAAGTAGAATAAATTCTTTGGTTTTCTAGTTGCAATTGTTAATTAGTTTTTTTAATTAGCAAGTCTTCATCTAAACCAATAAATAAATCAAACAAAGAACATAGTGCAGCAAGTTGATAAAATAGGCAGACGCCACTAAACAATTAAGGACTGAATGAATCGGTTGTTTTTTTAATCTATTCCCCACTAAACAATTAAGAACTGAATGAATCAATGAATCTTTTTTTTTTTTTTTGCCAAAAGATGGAAGTTGATAGAATACAACTTATAAGAGCCCAACGGCCCTGTAGACATAACCCATACACAAAGCCACTACAGGGCTTATACAGATTACAGACTACTCTGAAAATGTCTGCTATGGAACCACCCAAAGACCTCACCTAGCATCCAAGGACATAGGACTAGTAACAGGCCAGCATCTTAGCTGAAAGTACTAGACCAGCAACGCATGGGTAGATCACCGAAACTCCCAAAGGGAGCACAAACAGATCCTGGCCAACAAAAGCATTAATTGTTGCCAGACATAAAACTCACCCGAAGTGAGACCCAAGGCAACCTCCGAAGAGTTGCAACCCTTATTTTGAAACACATAACAGAAGACCCAAAGAATCAATGAATCTTAACATAAATGAAAATGAAAACTCTTAAATACTTGAGATATTCATACCTTTTCGTTGGAGAAGAGGAAAGGTAGGTAGTTGATTGATATTGAATATTGATGGTTTGGTTTGGATGTAGAGAGAAAGTCAGTTTGTTTTTCTTGAGAGAGAAAGAGAGAGAGCGGCGTGAGAGAAAGAGACAGAGAGCGGCGTGAGAACGAAATAGAAGCTTCAATTCAAGCTAGGTTAAATTTATAACGAAAATTACAAAAATGCCCTTGCTCTTAACGGGTTAACGGGTGATTCGCGAATAATACTGACACGACCCGTTAGCTTAACGGGTGGCTAACGGGTTCACCCGTTTTCAACCCGACCCAATAAGCTCAACCCAAATACTGATAATTTTGTGCGAATTCGTGTCGTGTTAACGGGTCGTGTGCAATATTGCCAGGTCTAGTCAAATCACTGGTTCCTTCAGAGTCAAAGACTCTGTTGCAGTGTCAAAGGGTGTCTCCATGTAGGGTTTCAGCCTGTGACCGTTGACCTTGAATGTGTTGCCTTCTGAGTTTGTGTGTTCCCTGCTTTGCCTTTGCACCTCTCCTGGATCTACGTTTTTCCTACACTGTGCACATGTCGAAATTATACACACACATCTATACATCAACCGCAGCTCCCAAATCAGGACCCAAAACAACTTCTGAAATTACTCTTACCTTCGAATGGATATTGGATCTTGAAATCATCCTTGCAAGATTCATGGTCCAATGGTTCTTGGGTGACTCAATGTTCTCTTTGGACGAAATCCCATTAGGCAACGTCTTCTTAAGCAGCTTTTTGAAGTCACCAATCTCAACTTCAAGCTTGGACACATGGGATTCCAATTCTTTGACAATTCAAGTGGAGCATCCAATAGCTGGTGTTCTTTCAAATTTGGGGCTTTTGACAGAGTGCATGTGAACCAGAGTGGAAAAGGCGATGATGACCCAAGAGAGCCCTTGCTATGAAATCTCCAAAGCATTCGATTTGGGTTGGGAATCCAACGGATGGCATCAATTCAAATATCAATATATAAAAAATAAAAAAATGAATGAGTTGCTGGTTTCGGTTGTGACAGAAGCAAAGAGAGAAAAGGCTCATGAGTTCTTGAGAGAAATGACGAAGGGAGAGGGCGGAGATGGATGGGTTTCACCTGAGAGAAGGAAAATATGTTTTTTCTGCTTTGCAATCAGAGATGGGAATGGCCAAAAGGTGAGCCTGTTGGCTCTGAGCTCGGGCTAGTAGAAGGGGATCTAATATTTTTCAATTGACAGATGCGGCAGCTACATCAGGGTATATAGTAGCTGTCGCGAGGCTTTGACACAAGTGCCTACTTCTCCGTGTTGGTATGTGCGCCAGTTCCCTGCTACAAGGTCAAGCCTTCGACTCCCAGAAATGTCCAGCGCCCCCTCCTGGTGTGTTAGTTCTTTTTTGTATTTATTTTATTTTATTTTTCTTTTACTTTCTGTTTCTTTTTTATGTTTTCTTCTTTTCTTTTATTTTTTTTTCTCTCTCCTAATTTACTTCTGTGGCTGTTTCCTTTTTCTTTGATTTTTGTCCTCCGTTTTCTAGGATTTAGTTTTTTGGTCTGCTTTTGTTTCTTTTGTTTATTTTCCACACCTTGAGGACAATGTGTGATTTAAGTTTGGGGGTGGGAAACTAAAATTTTAGTTTTTTTTTTAATTTTTTGGGTCTTGTTTAAAATTTTCGTTTTAAAGTTAATATCCATAGATTATTTTAAACTTTAGAACAAATAGACATGGTGAAGATTAGTCCCACAATAGAGTCTTTTCTGTTTATTGTTGCTTAGACACTAATTCATGAATTATACTTTGAAAATTGCACATCACACCAACATAGTTTGTGGGGAGTAAGATTGAAATACTTACTGTTTGTCCCAGTGTGTTTTAATTTTTGTTATATAATAATAAAGTTAGTATGTGTTATAAAGTAATAATTGCCTCACCCGAAGCTTTGCTAGTAACCGAGCCAGTCCTGCCTAATCAGCAGTGATTCTTGAGTAAAACGGTAGAGTTTTGGCATGAGGCAGGGTGGTTAGTTGGTTCCGTAGCCGTTTCAGCTTGAGTTAATAAGTCCTTAGGGGTGTTCTACACCTAATACCCTAAAGCCTTAGTGGTTTGGGAGTCATTGACCTAAAGCTCGTTACATGGGTTGGATCGAAAGCTTAAGGGAACCGACATTGCACAACCGCTACTGTTACTTTAAAAAAAAAAATATAAAAAAAAAAAAAAAAAAAAAAGTCGAAAAAGAAAAAGAAAAAAAATGTGTGAAGTAAGTGTGTGAAGTTCGAATAAGAGGGATAAGAGGTAAGGGTTTTAGTCTAGTCTCCTTAACTGTAATGGTTCACTTTACACCGAATGAAGTTTGTGAATTCTTTTCTAATTGATTCTAAATAGCTTAGACTCTGTGGTGGGATTAGTTGGATCTTTTGAAAAGATGTTCTAGTTTTTAAAATTTGCTATGGATTGCAACTTGAAGGTGGAAATTTTGTCTTGGTTAAGTTTTATTTAGGTGTCTAGTTTGTTAAGTTTTTATTTTTGTTTGAGTCTTGTTTTGCTTGAGGACAAGCAAAAAGCTAAGTTTGGGGGTATTTTGATGAGTCAATTTTATATTATATATTTAACCTCATTCTTAGTATATTTTGGTTAATATTTTGGAAGAATTTTGATACTTTGAATTATATTTCCAATATAGGACTTTCGACTTCCTCTGGAGCAAAACATAATCAAATGGATGAATTTTGGAGTAATTCCAGTTGGAGGACGTACGTGAATCACTTATCTTAATCTTATCAAAATATCAGACTTTTCCACCAAGCGATGATTTCCTGGCGAATAAATGAAGGAGCGATGTGCAGTGCTGGAATAGTGACGTTTTGGGCTTGTATTGCGTTTTTGGAGCCCAAGATGACCTCGGATGGGTTCGTGGCCTTCTGGAGAAGTGTTCGGAATATTTTTATCTTTAAAACGAGCTATCTTGGGCCAGATTTGGAGGAGATTTGAGATCAAAACGTGCCTGGACAGATTGTGGGCAGATTCTCCTAATCCAATTTGGATTTTATTTCCTAGTCTTATTTTATTTTAACTTAGTTTCCTCGTGGGAATTGGGTAGCTAGGTTTTAGGAGGTATTTAAGCTCCTTTTCACAGCAATTTAGAGGGACTCCCTTTTTACTTCTTTTTGGCTTTTGGAGCAATTGCTAGGGTTTTGGATTTTCGCGACTTTCAGGTGTTTTCATTCTTATTCTTCTTAATGATGTTTTCTTGGATTTCAATTATGCGTATGCGTAACTAAATCTCTTTTGCTAGGGTGAAGCCTTGAGCCTTAGCATGAATATGTGATTTTTATTTAATTGCTTATGATTGAGTGCATGCATGCTTTGAATTGTTAATCACTGGTTTAAACTATCTGATTGTCTTAATGCCTGATCACCATTAGGATCTTTAGAAAAGTAATTTGATGCAATTTTGGTCGGAAGGTTCCCTGAAATTGATGCTAGCTTCTTGTGATTAATAATTGTAAGTTCACTTAAGGCGAACATCACGCTCTTAAGGGTTGCATGGTTTTTCAAAGGGTTTTCACAAAACTTAATGAGTCTTTCATGTTCAGATTTGATCCGAACGTCCGGACGGGTTGCATGTTAGATATACGTTCTATGTTGGAGGTTCCAAGTAGAATATAAATTAGGAAAACCTAACCTTCAAAGTGGCATGTGCAAATCATAAGTAATTGGTAAAAATTCATACGATTGCAAGGTGACGGTGGAACCCTAGTGCTTTTATAAATTGATATTCAAAACTTATTCCTTCAATCGTATTTGTTTTTGTTTATTATTTGTTTTTAGAATCAACCAACTTCATATTCATCTTTCTCTACTTTAATTTTAGGTAGTTAATTAGAAATTGTTTTCACATAAATTGCTAAATAGTCCTTGTGGAAAATGACCTTGCATGAGCATCTATACTACAATAGCCTTGTATTCTTGCAAGTATTTTACGTGGTTTTAATCCTGTTTGCGCAGGTACTAAAAATCCTATCAAAAGACTACTGGTCTTTGTATTTGACTTTCTTTTCATAAGAAAAGAAGTATACTTGAATTTTCTCCATTTTATTCTCAAGAACAAGATCAAACAAAGAAGCGCCAACTAGCTTTGACCTATAAACCAGATTAGTGAGAATGCGAAATAACAGAGGAAATGAGACACAAATTTGATAACGGAGTTCAGCCAATTGTGCCTACGTCTCCGGACCTGCTGCAGATCATTTTACTAAAGGGAGAAAATATACAAAGTGTTTACAACACTCACAACTCACAACCCACCCCGAATTATACTAAGAATTTTTCTCACAAAAATTCTTTCACAAGCTTTTCTCTTAAGCTTTTCTCTCAAGCTCTCTCTAATTCTCTAATTCTAGGGATACAATACAAATGAGAGCTGTGGGGATTTATATAGGCTTCAAACATGGGTTGCCTAAGTTAGGCACCCCTTATTTATGCATCTCCATTGATAATTGCCTAAGTTAGGCACCCCTTATTTTTGACTCAAAAATGGTTGGTGCCCATTTCCTTGACAATCTCCCACTTGAAGACTAATTTCAATCTGTCTTCACACCTTGAAATATGCAGCAGATCTTTCCGATCTTGTTACTCTTGTAGGCCAACTGAAGTTGAACACAACTTTAGTTTGTCGATAGCCACCGTCTTTGTCAACATATCCGCTGGATTCTTGCTTCCTTGGATCTTCTCCAGTATTAACACCTCATCTTTGGCGTGAGAAATAACTTACGCACAAATTAAACCCTATAAATCATGCAATCGTAGTACGAGTAAGCAGGGATCGTTCTATTTCGGGGATTAGGAGGGATGCTAATCAACACAAATTAAATTTATTAAACTAGAACTAAGTTAAGGGAACAATGATTGGGGGGAGTTTGATGATTTAGACCAAAGTAAAATTGACAGCAGTAAATAACTAAGTTGTGAATGAAATATGGATTAAGGGATAGCTATAGGATTCTTCTCCACACATGGAACATATGCATACAAATCGATCTCCAGTTACTCTTTTAATAAAGTACGAATGACAAAGCCCCAAATTAATTGTGAACTGCACTAATTAACTCTCAGATTTTCCTAAGTTCATTGAATTGGACTCAGCGACTCAATCAAATTATTCTTATCAAGTTCCCTATATGAACAGCATGATAGAGATACATATCACAGATCATTAAGTTCTATGAAAATCATAAGCTTTGACAAAGCAATTGTAACTATGAAAAGCATGATACTCCTGCCAGGAATTTACTTAACACAATCATGACTAGTGACTTTTACTACTTGTGAATATAAGTTCATAACGATTAGGTGAAATGACCTTATATTCTAGCATCAAATCCCTGCATGCAAACTAAGTATGCATCCTTAATAAACATGCAAGAATAAGTCCTGAATAAAACAGAAAAGTAAATCACATTCATACTTTACGAAATCATAACTGGAAGTGATCAATTCATATAAAACATATGTCCATGGCTTCGAATTCACCTCTAACTAAGAAGAAATTCAGTTACTCATATTTAATAATTGAAAAACAATATAGAATGGAAATACATAAGATAGGATAAAGAGAAGAAAAGAACTAGATGATGGCAGCAAGGAATTCCCAAGACAGCTCCAAGCTTTGCTCCTTTTGCAACTAGCTCTCTCTCTCTCTCTCTCTCTCTCTCTCTCTCTCTCTCTATTTGAATGTGTATGAGTAATGGATGAAGTGAAGTGATGGATTGTTGAATGATGTTGTGTTTAGAATTGGAGTGCTTCCTTGAACCACACAAAGTCCTTAAAAAATGACTCTCAATTTCTGATAAACCATATTAGTATTAAATCCAAGTCTTATCATAGGTGTTTGGAAGGATAACAAAACAACACACAAAATCCTGCGTTTTTAGACGCTAAACACACAAAAAAATAAAATAAAATAAAATAAAATTTAAAATTTGACAGTAAAACAACATAACCAAATCCTTCCCCCCAAACTTAAATGAAACATTGCCCTCAATGTTTAGAACGTAAGAACATGCAATGCCTCATAAATGCAAGGAAAGACGAGAAGGAAAAGACATAACCAAATGTTAGAGTTTAGAAAAACTCCCCTTTGAAGCGATTAGAACGGTTCATCTTTCAATCCGACTCACTTTCCGAAGGGTCTGAAACAGAAGAATCATATATGGCTCCATCTATCATCAACTCATCCATCTGCTCCACGAAGTCTCGGAGCCTTGTGGTCATGTACGCTAATTGGAAGTGAAACTCGTCAAGCACACTTAAGTAAATGCCAAACTCGTCTCGAATGTTACCTGTACAATACATGTGACTGCTCAACACAACAGTTCTTGCCACAAACCTCCTATCTAGCAGATATACCCTCCAAGTATATAGACAATGTGCCAGCGCCGCAAGCTGCATCTCTTCCAATCCACAATCCAGATCCCAATTTGGAATCATGCCTTCAATTTCCCCTATCACCCTACCTCTATGAAACAGAAAGGCATCTATGGTAACTTCTGAGGGATCCATGGCAAACACAACCACGAGCACCCCAATCACCTCAAACACTTGTTGCATAATGGTGTCCTCTCCCAAAGGATCTTCTGGTGGGACAGCTGGCAGTGAGTTCAACAAAACTATTGGGCTAGGCACCTTCACCATGCTCAATTCGGACTCCTCCTCCTTGAGCTTCCCACCGACGGTATCCTTGAGTTTCTCCATTGACGAGCCCTACAATAAGCAATAATTTGGAGAAGGCTTGGGAAGAGAAGATTTGGTTTCAGGGGTTAGTGGGCGGCTAGATCAAATGAAAGATGGAGAGTTAGGGTTAATGTAGTGTTTCAGAGAAAGAGAAGGTTTTTATTTTTTTATTTATTAATTATTATTATTATTATTATTATTTTATTTGTTTTTTTAAAATTATTATTATTTTATTAATTTTTTTTTTTGAATAAAACACACGAATATACAAGTGACTCATGGATTACCAGTTAAGAACCTTAGAAAACACAGCCAGGGGATCCGGGAAGTTTGGAGAGGTCACAATGGTCCCACTTAAAACCCAAACTTCTTAGACACCGAAGGTGTCGCCTATAGAACTCCTAGACACTGTATTAACAGAGGTGCTTATTGGAGTTACCAGAAGTCAACTCATATGAAAAATCTTCTTTCTTTTTTTTTTTTCAACTTTTTTTTTATAGGCTTGCAAGACATTGAACAAAATTATACTAAGCAAAACAAAGCTCACACAACTTAACTCTACCATAAAACCTAACACAATTGTCAATCCCTAATAAATGTAAGGAAAGAAGATAAGGAAAAGACATAACCAAAGGTTAGAGTTTAGAAAAACTCCCCTTTGAAGCGATTAGGACGTAAGCAGCTCCTTGCAGGTTCTATCTTCTCCTCATCACCTTGGGTTGCCTCCCAAGAAGCGCTAAGTTTTATGTCTTCAGCCGGACATCCAACTTGTTATAGTGAATGGGGAGGTTTGGGCTCAATCGGCACCGCATGCAATGCAAGAGAGTTCACCAAGCTTGTCTTCCATTTCCATCGCTTCCTTGTTGCTTTCCTTTTCCTTTTCAGATTATGAACAGAATCACAAAGAATTGGAATTGGGATTGGAGGCTTACCAACATATTGTGGCAATGACTCAAGGGTAGCCACCATATCGCAGATTTCTTCATGATTAGGTTCGGCCCCATTTTTGATGAGTTCAATTCCTTGAACAATGGTGGTTTCAAGGGCATCCCTATCTAGGGATTTGAGATTTTCCTGCGCCAAAGAATCAAATGCATCAACAAAGAAACACGAGTGATCATCCATAGGGTACCTCATAGCTTCAGAAATATTGAAATCAATGATATCGCCATCAAATTCCATTGTCAACGTCCCTTTGAACACATCGATATTGGTTCGGGCTGTTTTCATGAAAGGTCGTCCAAGTAAGATTGGCAATGGTGTAGAATGGGCCGAATCCTCCATCTCAAGCACATAAAAATCTGCTGGAAATATCAAGTGGTTAACCTGCAACAAAACATCTTCCAAAACTCCTTTCGGATATGCATTAGAACGATCAGCTAATTGAATTACAACTCCATCCTTTTTAAGCTCTCCTAAGTTCATAGATGCATAAATAGAGTATGGCATGACATTAATGGAAGCACCTAAATCTAACATGGCATGTTCAAATTTGGTGTTACCAATAACACAAGGGATTGTGAAACTACCTGGATCTTTGCATTTAGGTGGCAGTTTTCGTTGCAAAACTGCAGAAACATTCTCACTTACCCTTACCACTTCTTTGTTCGAATTCCTCCTCCTTGTTGTACAAAGCTCTTTCAAGAATTTAGCATACTTTGGAACTTGCTTTATTGCGTCAAGAAGTGGGATATTTACTTGTACCTTCCTGAAAGTCTCTGATCGGTGCATAATTACATATCTTTTTATACCCTTCTAACTTATGATTTGATTATGTTTTTGAGTTAAACTTGTGCTTTTAATAAAGTTTGTGTCTGTTTCAGTGTAATAAGGTTGAGACTCATTACATACATTTTGAAGATAATTTAGCTTAAAACAGTGTCTGCAGATCATTCAATTTCACGGGTTAACCTGTACTTGCTCAAGAAGAACCAGATAATGAGCCATACATCATTGGAAAGATACGGAAGCCTAGTTTCCGTAGCATTTTACGGTTCATGATTCGGAGTCTTCTAGAGGAAGTTATACATGATTTAGTAGATCAAGGTCAAAATTCGGCAGCATCTGCGTTACTGGGCCATAAATGACATTTGAAGGTCTTTCCGATTTTTCCTTGAGTTGGGCTGCATATGCTTGGAAAGATAAGACAAAGGGCTTGAAGATCCATATTTGTCCAGAATTTTATGAATGTATTAACAAGCCCAAAATGAACCCAAAAGAAGACTGCAATGCATTGTCATGCATGACATATGCATGATGAAATGCACTATCTAGTGAGAATTGTTGGTGAAGTGCACTATCTTGTGGGAAGGTTAGGTGAAGCATATTCAAGTCTTATAATTGAAGTGGGAGCTGCAACACTAAGTTTAAAGAAAGAAAAATTATTTTCAAATGTAATGGTGTGTTAGGTGATGTTGATGAAGTGAGTGGAAAGCAATATTTAATTTAGATTTTCAACTTCCTTAGGCCTATAAATAGTGAGGTTTCCCAAGCTTGTAAACACACCCCAAGGGGGGGAGCTCTCAAACATTTCTCTAGAGCTCCCCTCCCTTCTCTCCCTCAAATTCTCTTAGTTTTCCTTTCTAGTTCTCAATTGTTGTAATAAAATCCTTTTGCTAAATGTTTTTAAGTTCTTCTTAACTTTCCATTGTAATGTAAATTCTTTTCTTTAGCAATTCAAGTTTGAGTAGTTTCCAAGTTTCAATTATGGTTTTTGTTCTTATTCATTATGCTTATAAGTTAATATGCTAGTTTGAATGATTGATCACCATTAAGGCTTGCATGTTAGCTATCTTGGTTTGAATTAAGAGTAGACACCATGTTTTAATTCGAATTGAACTAAGAATAGGAAGAGTATGTATGGACATTCGACAACAGGGATTAGATACATGCTTGGTTGTTTAAAATGTTCTTCTATGCTTAATGGGTTCCTAATGCTTAATTTAGGTTAGACAACAAATGATCAAGTTAGGGAATTAGGAACACAAGGTTAGGACCAGACACCATGGCTTAATCATACTTTAGCTAGAATCAATCCGTTAATCTAAATTGAACTTGGGAACTTATTCGCTTGAGTTAATTTCTTTTCTTTCTTTCTTGTTTGATTTATTTTCTTTATTTTTTTTCATTTCTGTTTTGTACATGGAATTGAATTAAATCAATCTATCATCAATCCTCGTGGGATCGACCTCGCACTTACATATGCTAAACTACCAACGGCTCGTGCACTTGCGAGTATCACAAGTTGAGAATGCAGCTGAATCTATTTTGGTGCAGCTGAATCGACGCAACAAGTTTTTGGCGCCGTTGCCGGGGATTGGCTAGTTTGGTTCTATTTCTTTTCCCTACTTGTATTATTTTTTTATTTTTTTTTCTCCTTTTCATGTCTTACTAGGCACTTTCATGTTTTAAAATTAATGATGTTAATTGACAAGTTGTGTTTGTAGTCCAACGGAACAGGACAATTGCCTAACAAGCAAGAGAACTGGGTTTAAGTCCCGGCTTACACAACACCAAAAAAAAAAATACTTTGAAGCATGGAATTAGATGTGTGTTGTTTTTTTTTTTTTCCTTTTCATTTTAGTTTTTAAGTCCTAATCCTTTTAATTCTCTTTCAAGTTTTTGTTTGTGTTTGTTTTAGCAATTTAGATAGGTAAATAAAAAAGGAGAGAAAATGCAACTCCAATCATGATGAGAAGTGTGGAGTAGTAGGAGAAGTCGCGACCTCCAAATACATCTATGCTCGACCTAATTGCTTCAAGGGGGAGCATTCTAATCCTTTCTCTTAATTTATTTTCTTATTATTTTAAGTTTATGTTTCTTTTTATACAAAATTTATAAAAATAAAAATAAAAATATTTTTCATATGAGTTGACTTATAGTAACTCCAATGAGCACCTCTATTAATACAGTGTCTATGAGTTCTTCAGGCGACACCTTCGGTGTCTAAGAAGTTTGGTTTTTAAGAAGGACCATTGTGACCTCTCCATACTTCCCGGATCCCCTGGCTGTGTTTTCTGAGGTTCTGCTTCACCTAACCTTCCCACAAGATAGTGCACTTCACCAACAATTCTCATTAGATAGTGCATTTCATCATGCATATATCATGCATGACAATGCATTGCACTCTTCTTTTGGGTTCGTTTTGGTCTTGTTAATACATTCATACAATTCTGGAAAAATATGGATCTTCAAGCCCTTTGTCTTATCTTTCCAAGCATATACAGCCCAACTCAAGGAAAAATCGGAAAGACCTTCAAAGGTCATTTATGGCCCAGTAACGCAGATGCTGCCGAATTTTGACCTTGATCTACTAAATCATGTATAACTTCCTCTAGAAGACTCCGAATCATGTACCGTAAAATGCTACGGAAACTAGACTTCCGTATCTTTCCAATGATGTATGGCTCATTATCTGGTTCTTCTTGAGCAAGTACAGGTTAACCCGTGAAATTGAATGATCTGCAGACACTGTTTTAAGCTAAATTGTCTTCAAAATGTATGTAATGAGTCTCAACCTTATTACACTGAAACAGGCACAAACTTTATTAAAAGCACAAGTTTAACTCAAAAACATAACCAAATCATAAGTTAGAAGGGTATAAAAAGATATGTAATTATGCACCGATCAAATACCCCCAAACCTAGATTTTACTAGTCCTCGAGTAAAACAAAAGGAAAACAAAGATAAAAACAAAACGAGAAATTTATTAGACCACTTTCGTAGGTAACTCGATTGCATTGAGCGCATGCAAAAAGCCTTTAAACCTCTAGGCATCCCTAGTAGGAGGAGTTGTGTCTCCTGAGGGTTTAACAGAAACGATACCCACAAACGCTTTATTGACTCTACAAAACAAAAGGTTAGAAAACTAACTTTGAAAACAACTAAAAAAAAAGAAAATTTTAATCATACCTCCAACACCATAGAATGCCAAGAGATGATCAATAAGTGTGTAAAGTGGAAGCTATAGCTCAAAGGCACACGGCTTCAAAGTACACATACTCAAATCTTGAAGGAAGATCATGCTTCAACTCTAATTCTCACATATAGCACTCAATCACTCAGAACCTATGGCTTTATTCTCTCAAACAAGCATAATGAGTATATGAAATAGAAGCACAATATTTGGTTAGATCTCAAGAAGGGAATCAAATACTAAGAATACAGATACACTCATACATACCAGCACCCATGAATACATCCTCAAAGATCAGCTAGGTCTTTCACAAGGTTGTAATGAAAGGCTAAGGTTAGGGGAAATGGAAGAATTGGAAGGAACACGATTAATTTAAGAACATACCAAGGTTGCATTCTTCGTTGATCTGCAAGGTATCATTGATTTAGAATGGTATAGCTGCAACTTCATATCATCATCTGGCATAGACCTTATATTTCACAGTTAGATCAAATCGAAACACTTTCTCTTTATCTTTTTTTTTTTTTTTTTGACTTGATCTACTTCTTCTTTAACTTTATTGCACAGATTCATAACAATTTACATTTAGGCATGGGGCAGCACCTTCCTTGCTCAAACTTTATCTTGGCATACCTTGGTATATTTCTAAGCTATAGGGTATGGCTATAATAGGTTTAAATATCTCATATTGAGATACAAAGTTAGGGGAATTATAAGGGTGATAGAAGAAAATAGCTTGAAGTGTTTGGCTGCAACAGAGCTGATGGAACACACAAATGGGTAGGGTGAAAAGAAAGCACAAAGAATGGTTATACACACATAGCCTAGCATCACTTCAATGAGTTCATTCATGAGTGAGAGCATGCACCTGATATCTGCAAATAGAATCATCCTTAGTATTCAATCAAAATGGAACAATGAGATCATTTAGAGTGAATTGAAGAAAATAAGTAGAGATGAGGAATAGAAACACTTTAAACCCTCTCAAGAAAGTAATTTGGGCTCGAAATAGCTCACTAAGGTAGTCTCCACTATTCTCCTTCAAGAATCTGAGCATGGTACTTTAGCCACCAGAATTCTAAGAGCAAAAGCTTTGTGAAGTGTAAAATGTTTGATATGAAAATCTCAATGGCAGCTCCATAGCATTGATTGTATGACAAGTGAATGAAAATTGAAAACATAAATGAACAAAAATTGAAAACACAAATCAAAAGAACAAAAATTGAAAACACAAATGAACAAAAATTGAAAACACAAATCAAATGAACAAAAATTGAAATACAAGTGAACAAAACTTGAAAACCTCCATTAATACCCCCAGACCTGAATTGGACATTGTCCACAATGTGAAAGCATATAAGAAAATAGAAAACAGGGGTTAAGGGTAACCTGGCACTGTATGGTTCATCCTTCAAACATAGCATTTCTCAAAATGCTATCGATGGCTGAGCTCACCCATGGCTCTTCTTTTGACTCACTTTCCGAAGGGTCTGAAACAGACGAATCATATAGGGCTCCATCTATCATCAACTCATCCATCTGCTCCACGAAGTCTCGGAGCCTTGTGGTCATATACCCTAACTGGAAGTCAAACTCGTTAAGCACACTTAAGTAAATATCAAACTCAACTCGGATGTTACCTGTACAATACATATGACTGCTCAACACAACAGTTCTTACCACAAACCTCCTATCTAGCAGATATACCTTCAAAGTATCTAGACAATGTGCCAGCGCCGCAAGTTGCATCTCTTCTAATCCACAATCCAGATCCCAATTTGGAATCATGTCTTCAATTTTTTTTATCACCCTACCTCTATGAAACAGAAAGGCATCTATGGTAACTTCTGAGGGATCCATGGCAAACACAACCACGAGCACCTCAATCACCTCAAACACCCGTTGCACAATGGTATCCTTTCCCTTAGGATCTTCTGGTGGGATAGCTGGCAGTGAGCTCAACAAAACCATTGGGCTAGGCACCTTCACCATGCTCAATTCGGACTCCTTCTCCTTGAGCTTTCCACTGACGGCCTCCTGGAGTTTCTCCATTGACAAGATCTACAATAAGCAACAATTTGGAAAAGGTTTGATTCGGGAGGAAGAGGAAGTTGAGATGTTCAGGGGTTAGCGGGCGGCTAGATAAAATGAAAGATGGAGAGTTAATTTTAGGGTTAATGCGGGGTAGTGTTTCAGTGTTTGGCAGTCCACAATAACTTAATATCTAGCCACTAATATACATTTACAAATATTAGTATTTTATCAAAAAAAAAAAAAAAAAAGAAACACTAATATAAAATAAAATAAAATAGTCTCTAAGATGTCTTTTTCATTCTCTTCTTTCTTAGACTGCATAAACCTGCGAGGGAAAGGCACATTTGGTGGAATAGGGTTAGAATGAGTTGAATTTGGAGCAACCTTACCTGAGTTTGGTTGTGTAGGAGCTTTGGGGGACTGCAGCTATGGTTGTTCCTCCCTTGCCGTGGCTTTGTCCTCCTCCTTATCTTTGAAGA